>JAEQBA010002557.1:0-33827 GCA_019434445.1 Phalangium opilio
TACTGTTATAGTCCATTTCCCGGCCTCCTTTTCATAGAATCCAAATGATGAAAGCACTGACTCCGATTAACGCTTTATACTACTTTAAATCTCGTTATCCTTAAATTTCGGGCACCGTATCCTCCTTCTCCTCGCTAGTTGGAAACGCCGTGACTCTAGCAACCCTCTACCCCCTCTCTCTCCTCTCGTCCGCTTTCCCTCTTCCCCTCTTGGCAAAGGGCTTTGGCTCCTTTCAGGCCCGTTTCGCGAAGGCCGCGATCGTTTTCGGCAGGCCGGAGGAAATATCCGCAATGCAGTAGAGAGCTCTTCGAGGAAACCGTCGTTCGCTCTCGCTTCTAATAGCGAAAACGTCTCTTCATATTTTCCTCATCGAAAAGAGAAACCCTTTCACTGGTCGTTGACTCCGCGTTCGTCCTTAGTTACTAGTACTGTACTGATTTTCTAGTTTCGCACTCTTACGCTGAACTTGGCAGTTTGCGGGTCTTGTTTGATATTTAAAACCACTCGAGCTTTACTCTTTATTTAAAAAGTTTAGAGTAAACTGGAAAACAGTTCCAAAGACATCCTGGCTCGTTCGGGATCATTGATTCTAAGGCGCTTGCGCGTAAGGCTCTATATCTCCCATTTCATTTGTTTGAATTGGATTCTAGGCTACAAGGGCAAGCTAACAACTCCCTCCCGTCCGTCCGTCCCGCGTGAAATTAGATTGGACAAACACCCCTTGGATTTTGAACTATATGTCAATGTATATAGTAGCCTCCGATCTATATCCTTGGAGAATTTTAAAGTTCCGTGACGTAATCCGTAGAGCTAGCTTGCTCGGTGAACGCGTTTCCCTCGATTCTCGGGCTCATTGTAAATATTTAAATACCTTCCCTGTGAAATCGAAAATGGAGAAGTTTATTTACTACAAAAGCTATGGTACACTAAGACTAGGTAAATCCATATTTTTGACTTCTGTTGACTCAATTTGTTAGTAAATTTGAAAGACAGATGAAAAATATTATAAGATCGTTAGAGTTTCGCGTCATCTTCCAAGAACGAGGCCAGCTTCTTAAAAATTGTCTCCAAATTGGCGTTGGTCCAAATAAGAAAGATATTTTTCCCCCTTTTTAATATCATCTGTAAGACTTCCGGCGTTGCGGTCGCTCGTTTTACATCTAGTTGTCCACCGCACCATATTCGGCCCATTAACGCGTGACAATAGCGAATCAAGGAATCGACCGCTAACGAAAACTAAGCCTTTCTTCCCCCCCCCTCGAAAAACAGCATCGTCCTCAAACGTCCCCCTCCTTTCAACTGACCGCAAAATACTTGGCGTCGACTATATTTTCGCTTATTACTTCCTATAGTAACCCTTCTCCTCGCATATCCTCAAAAGATACCCGGGCCTTATGTTATAGTCCATACTTAACCGCGTATACTTATGTACCATCCAATATAAGGTCTGGTTTGGTATAAGTTTGAGCTGAAAGTACGTGGGTCATAGAGATGGTTCCGTTCTTCCTTTCATTACTTGGTAATGGCACGTCTCCGCCTATGTCTATATTATTATCTATAACGGAATAACGATGGGTGCCATCCCTGTATGGGATAATTTCCTGAAGGAGGCGATAGAGAGAGAGAGAGAGAGTCATTAAAAGATCTTAAGAATCGATAGTTTCTCATTTTTTATTGAAACGGATCTTTCGGCATTATTATGGAACTATTAATGGCGTACCCTGTTCCTTTGAAGTGCACCGCGTTGTCCATTTATTGTTGAGCTCATAGACAAAGTCTCTTTGGACATTAAGTTGGCTTAAATGAAGTGCGAGGCTTGAACTATACCTAAACTTAGTTCGAACTATACACCGTATTAAGGGTAAATTCTGATTGGCTCAGTTCCAATGTCCAAGTTAACTTCAAAAGAAGATCTAGGCTTTCCCTTATATAGCCCGCATTAAAATTCCTGCTTTTCTTCCAGGGATTCTTTGGGCCGTATATACTATGACTAGTATGTGGGATGCTCTTTCAAAGTGCACCACCATCTTTTCACGGCCTCAAATTTGATCTTTTTTCCTCTTCTTCTTAATAAAAAAGAAAGGAAGTAAAAGAAGCGTGGAAATTCACCCGGAACAAAAGGCCGTAGCCGCGCGAAGCTAAGCAACAGCCAAATTCCGTTCACGAGCACGTACGCCCTGGGGTTTTGGAAGGATGGACTCTGGGCTTCTCCCGACTTGGATTATGCTTTCTTTCAATCTTTCATTCTCTCTTTTCTTTTATATATAACGTATTTCAGCTTCTTTATTTATTCTATAGTTGGTACTACCCTACTGGTTTGCGTGGGCCAGCCCCACTCTCACCAGAACTACAGGAATAACAATTTTATACGGGGATGGGGGATTGGGGGCATGCGGAATCTTTTCGTTGTTTCTTCCACAGTGTCAGATTATTTTCTTTTCCACGAAGATTTTGCCCGCTCTAAAACAGAGACAGACCCACGCAGCCTAGTCCTAGAAGACAAAATGATTTTTCTTACAGCGTGACTTTTATTTTTCAAATAGCTCGTTTTTCACAGTGACAAGTTTCGTTCCAAGACTAAGTTAGTGTTAAGTTGAATCGTAGTTAAGCCTTGGACAAAAATAGAAACAAAATTACTGTCCAAAAGTTATTGTTTTTTCTTTTATTTTTGAGAAAGATGTTGTATTACATTGGTTACCGTCGTATTGCGCACATTTGGACCATTTTTAGTGTCTTATTCTTTTGACGTAAAATCAAGTTATTTGCTTTCGTTATGTATTTGTTCAGGTAGAACTAATCCATTAGACGAGTGATCCTGTTGAGGGGAAACCAAGCCTTTGCTTCCAGTAGTTAATTCTGTCTATGACTAACTTGATCCCTGGTACGGGTTTTTTTTATTGGGTTTTATCATTGAGGCGGTCTTCACTAGAGAGGCTATGGCAAGCGTGTAATTTTTCCATAGACACTAATACCGTCAAAGTCAAGGATCTCCCATTACTCTATAGATAGTGGGAGCTCTTATATATATATATTTCTTTTCGGTCGATTTGGAGCAGTTCGGTTTCTCCGGACGTCTCTTCTTCTTCTTTTTCCTTTTGGAATCTTCTTTTCTCTGGCTCGTTTTCTTGACTTCTTTTCTGGGAATTTCGATCTGCGGACCTCGTTATACGCAACCTCATTTCCAATGTAGGAAAGAGTGAGGGGGTAAAAGAAGTGGCGCTAAATCACCTTCTTGAACAAAGCAAGGGCCACCACGCCAAGCTATAAGAAACCTCTTCGCCTTATTGATTCAAAGATGTAAGATTTCGTTCTCAGCTTTTTTATGTACCAAACATGAAAAATTATTTTACTAGTAGCATGATTTTTAAGGTTTATTTAAGGGGTTAGTCTATAATTATTATTATGCAGTTTGCCTTTGACATTTACCATGGAGTGATTATATTGGATTGAGAGTGATAGTTCTCTTTAAAGTAAACAAATATTACTTCGTGTGGGTGATTTCTATGGGGAATGGCATTAGCCTCCAATATTTCTGGCACAAAAAATGTTTTATTGACATTATCAATCAAAAAGAAAAAACTCGACTTCTTCCATTGTCTGAAAAAACCTTTTTACTAGGGTGTAAAAAAACATACTCTTTTGTTGTTACGAAGACTATCGCGTACGTTTGTTTAACACGATGATTAAAAAGCTGCCTTTTTTATCACAATGTTTCGCTTGGCTTTGACAGAATACTGCTGTGTTTCATTGTTAGTTAGGCTTAGCGGATACCTCGAGTGTCTTATGAATTGTGATATATTTGTTTACCCGCGTTTCGGTAATGTAATATTGGCAGTAACGAATGAGAAGTTGCATTGGCTAACGTTACAGGTATGCGTGATATATTTCCCTAGTTTTCCGAATAATGCCAAGTCCCGTTTTTATTTTACCTACAACCGTTTTGTTCCTGTCTCGGATGGTAACGTCACGGACAAAAGGGGTTAGAGTTCGGAACTTCAGATAGGCATACGCGGTAGATAATGAATAATGACATGAAGTTCCTCAATGTTTCCATGAAAACTAGCAACATCGTGAGAAAATTGGTAATGGACAGTTTATTGTCCTCAACAACGGTTCAGATTCGTGGTAAAATTGAGGAAAACTCCTGCTAATACCCAGAAACCGGTGATATCATACGATAACGATTACTTCTCGTTTTTGGGTCCCGCTTTTGCAGACCGTCCTGCCAAAGATAGTCCCGGGAACTAGATATATAAATATATTTCTCGGTCTTCCGCTAAAACACGAGATAGCTAGTGGTGTTGAAATGAGACCGATCGCTTTGCCGGTATAGCATAGTGCGTGGGTGCATGGTGACTGGTAGGACAGGATGAAGAATTGAAATACCGAAAGGGAGAGAGAGAGAGATGGCATAAATGAACGAAAATCGATCAGAAGGTACCCATGATCGACGTTGAAGGCTTAAGCAATGCTGATTAGGTTAGCGCTCCTCTTCTTGGACACTGACTGTCACGCACCCATTACCAAGTACCACCAACCATAGATTGAAAGGTTATTAGTCGGTCCGAGTTGGTTATTTTAACAGATGAAATGGTTGAAGTGCTCAGAAAGATTTAGGGCTAGATATCAACTCTTTATTTAAAAAAAATACCAAAATTGCGACCCTGATAAAGAAATTATTCAAAAACAGCTTGATGATAACATTGGAGAAAATAGATCTGGAATAAAAATTGCAGATGACAACAATCTCTTCTTATAAATCTGTTTAGCTAGAGGGGTTATGGTGACGGTATGGCGATCGTTCCTGGAATTTTCCAAATACCGTTGTTGTACTTTGTCAGCTCGCACTCCCGCGTCTATTCTAATATAAATTCAACAACGTTTATGAGTCATTTTCATTAAAATCTCTTCTCCCCTTCTGCCTTTAGCTACCATACCGTCCAAGTCTTCCTTCACCTCCGGCTTTCTACCTTAATAAATGCTTGGTCGCGTTATGATTGTCGTTTCTGGCGTAAAATGCACCTTCAATATTATATAGTGGAATTTTGTTCCCTCAATATTTATTCGCCTTAAGCGAGATATGACGCGTATTCGGCACGTTTTAAAACCGAATATGACGTGACTAATAGTGACCATCGTGCCTCTAAAGGTATTTTAATAAATTTAAATAATAAATTAATTGGGCTTCATTGACTTATGATGACAACTCGATCCTTGAAAACATTGTAAAACAAAGCCAAAGGGTATCAAAATTAAAAAATAACTTCGATAAAAGTTTTAATTGAATTTGGTTTTAAATCTATTCTTAGTTAATACTGTTTCTTCTCATAAATATTTTCCAAATTTCCTCGAAAGAAAGGAGATTTGGCTTAATGAGTATTTTATTAGGTATTTTTGGGATTCCAATGCAAAGTTGAATTTTTCATTCCCCCCCCCGCTGTCCTCCAGGGCTTAAATTAATGACTTAAAAGTCCTATTCGACCAACCCTTACAGCTTCTGCGGGTTGAGAGGTTGGGAGGGGGATGGAAAATCCGTCCACTGATACTAGAAAGAGAGAAAGTAATCCCGAATATATCTTTCTCCGTCTCCGACTAACTCGAGACCCATTCCTGGAGTCAGGGTCCCTGGTCTTCTCTCTTTCGCCATCGGAAAAGGCGCAATAATAAAGTTTAATCTACGCTCTCCTCTTTTCATCTTCTAATTCGCTAACGCCATCCCCTCCCATCCCTTCCTCCGGTAACCCTTCACTGAGTTTTCTCCGTTTTCTAATTATTAACCATTTTACCTTTTCTCCTTCTCTTTTTGACTAAAACCGAAAACTCCGCGAAACGAGACCATTTATATGGGAGGCAGCCTCTTCAAATTAGTTTAGTAACCTTTTTTTTCGTTACCAGATGGGGAAATATTAAGGGAAATGGTTGGATGGTAACCAGAGTAAAGCTGGTTGATCCTAATTTCAATATTTTCTAATATTTTGCAACGCCATGCTGCCATGAAACTTTGCATGGGTCATGTTTGGAAAAAGGGGTTGTTTCAGTTGGATTACAGGACCATGTGCTGTTAGGGTTGGCAGGGCCTAACACATGGGTATCATGTTCAAGTAATTTCGCCGTTTTGTTCCCAAATAATTTGTTTGAGGGGGTGTTTCTAGTAACGTCTCTATAGTTTCGCGGAAGATCTGTTTTCCTTATTACAATGTTGACATTGTAATTGAATTCTGGGTTCTAGAGTTTCTAGGGTTTATATTTACCTTTCTGTTATTTCATTTCAAAACCTTTGAAGTTCTCATGAGTTTGTTATAATAGATAAAAATGGACCTTGACAGCGTTTCCTTCCCGCAAAAATACAAACGGAGATTCTTATTAAAGTCTAGCCAGACATTATTAACAAAGGAAAAATTTCGTCTCGACTCTTATTGCGTTGTACCACCGCAAAATGGCTTCCCTTTGTTAACCCTACATTGTTGCTCCCATAGGTTTACAATATTCTCTTATAGTCCATTCTGAAGTTCAATCAATGATGAGAAAATTTTTATTTTTCTCTTTCGCAGTACCTCCAGGAGAACCAGTCATCAAGGACGAATTAGGGAAGATAGCCAAAGGCTTAGTGGGTCCTTTCAATGAAGGAGAACCATTACGACTCATTTGCGAAGCGGAAGGAGGTGAGTTAACCGAGTTTGTTTACCATTCAATGTGTGTGCGTCGTGCACCGATCTCTCTTTCCGAGTATAAAGGACCCTACCCGGCCCTTTTATACTTTACTTACTCCTTTTTAACTCGACATTCCCAAAGTCCCACCGCCTCTCCGGTACCCCGAAATACTTAGTTTTACTAATTAGAATCCCCTTGACGATCTACCCCGCGTTTAATGAATAAAAATGAAAGACCAACCCCCTTAATAATCCTCGAATGAAAAGCAAATGCTTGGTTATTTTTATCATATTATATATGGCGGTCGCTATAAAAGCTAATGCCGATAAAGTATCTTTAATTGGGGTTTCGAAAAACACAATTATTTCGCAACCGTCCATACGTGCTTTGACTCTATATAATCTTGTTTTCCAACAATGATTTTATTAGAAGTTAATTAGTCGAAGTATATCTAACCCACGTCGGTA
The DNA here is from genome assembly GCA_019434445.1 of Phalangium opilio. Lineage (NCBI taxonomy): Eukaryota > Metazoa > Arthropoda > Arachnida > Opiliones > Phalangiidae > Phalangium > Phalangium opilio. Next base: position 7,119 of record JAEQBA010002557.1, read on the forward strand.
AATTTGATGCAAGGTACCAAGATTTGCTTCGACTAATTTATTTCTGTTATTATTTATGAACTACGCGCGTGACCTAATTTTGTATTTGGTAAATTAGGGGAGTGTTTGAAATATAGCCTAATTACTATAAACTAATCATCTTGACACTGGGTTTCGTAATACGACGATTCTCATCTCGCACGAGACCATAGAGAGTGTAATTATCCGTTCCGCGGATTAGGTTTTGGTTCTATTTCGGGGCCTAAAATTCCTCGGACCGCCTTTGGCACAAAAGGAGTCAAAGGACCCTGTGAGAAATCTGTTGTCAAGTATTTCCCGCCTTTTCTAACGTCGTGGTTGCGTGTTCGAGACGTTTTCCTCGGCAAGATCGTGTTAATTACGAAGAAGGAGGGAATTAGAAGGAAGAATGAATGTACACACACACACACAGATTGTACGCGCGTGCAACGGCCTTTATACTTGAGCCGGAAACATCGCGCGGGGTTCCTTGAATAGATACGTATAAAATTTCTTTGCTACAATCTTCTCCCCTGTTATGTTTCCGCCGTCTTTCCCGCTCACTTTCATTGTGTGCGAGATACGTCTTCGATAGCTATCCGCTTCTTCCCTATTTCCTTTTTTTATGAAATGGAGACTGTCTCGTTTTTTAAAACGTGCAAATATATGCGCACGTACTGAGACTGAGGGTTACTTTTCGTAGATAATTTATGAAGCGTTTTTTCGGGAAGCTTTGTAACGTGCTAAATGTCCCTATGAAATATTTTTGTCTATGAATTTGAAAACTCAATACTCGCCTTCTAATAGGGTCGAAATTTCATGTTAGGGGTTGCAGCGAGCCTTCATTGTTCACTGTAGGCTTCAACACTAATTAGGCCTTACTTTATTGTATTTTTGCGTTCATTCTTGGCCAAGAAAATGGGGAGGCTTCCTTCAAGAGCGACAAATTTTGTATACATCGCACGCGTATGTATAAAATGGAGCTAAGAGAAAGACAGACAGCTTCTCTTCCCTTCAGATTAGCGTTAGATAGGCGTGTTTCCCTTCACACAATCGATTCCTTTAATTAAGAGATTGGCAACGAGTACTAAAAAATCCCTTCCAACATTGCGGAATTAAGACATCTGCAGGCAAAGTTACACGCGCACTCGCCTAGCTCTTTCCCCCTTTCCCCCTTTTTCCCGTCCCGTGACTCTCGGCTTTTCACTTTTCACGCCACACGCCCTATCAACCTATCTACGTAATGCTTATATCCCTGGGAAGAAACCTTTTCAACCTTCCAACCTCTATACATCCGTACCTTCGCCTAAAACCCGTTCACCTTATCGTAGGTATTGAAATTATATCGGAAAAGGTGAAAAATAGGCTAAGAATCACCCCAGTCTATAGCTTAGAAAGTATTAAACCGATTACGCTGAACGTGAATGTATATACCCTTTCTCGTTCCGATTATCGCGATGGGGAGCGGTGCTATGGGGAGAAAGTTACTGTACTGGCTTAGCCTTTCCTGTATGGCGCATGCAGTAGACTCGAATCGGTTTGTGTTCCGGCCTACGGGAGATCCCCGGGGATGGTAAGCAATGGCAGTAATTGGACCTAGAGCGCTAAGCTCTACCCCAAATGTGACGCGGGCGAGCTTGAAGCTTCTCTCTATTTTTTTTTTCTTTCCTTTCGTTTTTCCTTCCATTTTGCTTTTATTTCTTTCGTTCCTCGCGAGACGGAACCCAAGCCTTTTATTTTTGTGTTTTGCGCGTGTAGCGAGCTAGAGCCTTGATCTTTTACAATCGGGTACATAGAGCGGTATAGTGTAGCCCAAACGGGGGCGAGGGATTCCGCAGCCCCTGGAAGTGATTGGCTTCCAATCAACACTTTGTCTTTACACGATTGTTTTCTGCAATTTAAGGATGAGCTTATAAAAATCCCTCGCTGGCCTTATTCTTTCTCTTTTCTCTTTTCTACTTCGTATATCTCCTTTTTCTCCGGAATGGATTGTGGAGGAAGAGGAGGGGGGGAGGAAATCAAGGGAGAAAAGGTGACAAGTGTTTCCCGAAGGGTTTAAGTCTCCCTCTAAACATAAACCCAAAGATTAGTTCGCTGCCTCCAAATTTTCAAAGTTTAGTTTTCGGGGTTCTCTTTGCTTTGACTGCTCCATTAATTTTTTTTTTATTTAAACTAATGACTCGGTTGAAATCGACCAGAGATTGGACTTTTAATTAATTTCCCGGCATCCAATATATTAGAGCTTCGTTAAATGAAGTTAAACACGTTGCGTTTTTAACGGTGTATCGAAAGTGTAGAGATTTTACGATTTTTGATGTATATTACTTCAATCAGAAGTGAAATGAGACTAGAAGTGAAGGGCTCTAGCAGTGGTAATAGATCCTGACATTAGCGAACAAATTTGAGGATTTTACGCCGCTTCAATCGCGCCTACGCTAGAGAGAAAAAAATTGGTCGAGTTCCAAAAACATTTCATACCCCATTCCCCTCAACCTAAAGCGGCCGAACACGGACGCGGCTCCTTGAATCTAGTTCGGCCGTCTACCACCGCGAGCGTCTCACGTTTTGGAGGGAAAATTCAGAAACCGCTACTAGAGGGCCAACCGTTCTTGTGTTATCAAGAATATTCACTTTTGCCGAGTGAAGAATTTGGTTAGCTCAGTACTTCTGGTCTCATCTCACTTCTGATATTACTTCAATTTATGGACTGTGAGATGATCATTAAGTGAGAACGGTTTTGAACTTTTATCGTAGATTGTCTAGCACCTAAATATAATTTATTAGAAATATTTCGTCCTAACCCTTTATAAAAAAATAAATTTTTGGAGGGAACCTTGTTTGCGGATTATTATTTGGTTATCAGAAAGGGTGTTTAGGGGTGTTTGGTCATTGGACTTGGCTCTCTTTTAGGCAAAGATTAATGGGCCCCAAAGTTGTTTTGTCAGAATAAAGGGCTCCCAAAAAATATAGGGTTGAAACAAGACCTGTCTGCCCAAGCTGTTTGTTAAGCCTGTTTTTTTCCCTGGAAATTTTTTATTTTTTCAACCTGTCGACTATCCTAATTACGATAATTAAATCTAGGCTTACCCGACAACATTGCTATTAATGAAAAAAAAATAAAATGAAACACCTTTTTTTAAAAATTAACTCTCTTCGTTTTGATACTGTTTTTCCATTTTATTAACAATGGGATAAAGATGGGAAAAAATGAGGTTTTGAGTTTATGTTCATTAATACGTCAATTAGTTAAATTCAAAATTCCTTTTTATGTTTAGTCATTTATCTAAGTGGGAAACCTTTGAAATATCACTCAATGGTTATTTTTAATTTTTTCAATTTAACTGCTGTATGATTAGCAAAATTAATTTGGCTCGAAATTCAGCAGGTATAATATAATAGGGTAAGCCTATTTATACGCGTAATTTGACCCCGATAAGGTAATACGAACCCAATATAACGTCCCCATAATTGTGTTTAAATTTGATCCTCGTCTATCGTTGTCCAATGAGGTTTTTTTTATTTTTCTCTGTGCGTTATGGTCCACTTACAAGGCCTCTAGAGATGAGAAGCAACCATTAATTTGGTTATTAAAAGGCCATCTAAACCATAACAGCTGCTTCTAATTATATTCGCTTTACACCACCCTTATTGAAAACTTTTTCCTCTCTCTCTCTCTCAACCCTTTCCTTTTCGGTACTCAAAATTTAACGGCCATTGTAGAGCTAAAACTCAAATTTGGAAGGTTTCCATTTTTAAATATTAATATATTTTTCAAAACTTTATTGCGTTTGAAACTTGTACAGTTTAAAAAATAAAATTTAGCGTTCGTATCAGTACTCGAGTTACAGTTATGTAAAGGAATATGTAGTTCCGAATCGCGATGAAAATTCTTCAACGGGGAAACTACATCTTTTCTAAGAAATTTTAGTAACTGATAACTTGCCTATTTTCATTTTTCATTCGTTTTATTTATATTTAAGGCAATACAAGAAACCGTAGAAACCTTAGCCTAGTTCCTAACCCCATTTTGTTTAGTAAAAAAAGGCACAAACTCGGAAAAGACCGAATCAATATCTAGATTTTTTTCTTTAGAATATGGCGGCCTTAGCTTGAAGGAGAGAGGGATGGAGTTGTAATAAGCGTGGGCCATGTGAGGCAATGAAAGTCTCCCAGTATGTCTCGCGAAAGTCTCTACCCTTCGGTAGGCGATTATTAAGTGCTGTCGCGTAGCGCCATTGTATTTGCATCAGAATTAGCTTCTTTTTTAAGACACAGGGGCATCCTTGATGTTTCCGTACCGTATACCCTAACGAAACGCTGAGCATGCTGGGAGGACTTCGTGGTGGTACCAGAGGCAAGGTTATAGCTATGTAGATTACGGCTCCATCTTGCCTCTTTCCTTCCTGGTCTTAGCTATGCGGGAAAGAAAAAACAGAGCGCCTTTAGTGATAGTAGCGACACCCAACGGCAGCATCCCGCAACTATACCTTCAAAAAGCAGTAAAAATACGGAAACGAAAAAAAAAAAACGTTGGTTCCTTTTCTTCTTCCTTAACTTTCTCTGGGATTTTTTTTGAAACCGCCGTAGAAGAAGGGAGAGCGGAAAGTTTAAAAGTCTAGAAGTAGAAGGAAAGAAAAACCGTTTCAAAATGTCCGATAAAGAGTTAAAAGTAACGATATAAGAAGTTAAGGAAAAAAATAAAAAGAAGAAATAGAATTTTTCCGAATACCTAAAAAACGGAATTACTGGGGCGTTATTTCGGGAGAGCGGTTTTTTTTCGGGAACTGGCATTCGTTTTTCCGCAAGGGCCGCAGTTTTTGTATGGGATACTATGGAATACTCTGGAAAAAAAATGGGAAGAGGAAGAGGAGATATCATCTGGAAATTTTGACAGGTTTTTCGGCTTGCCTATCTTCCCATCTTCACGATATGGCGGGAGACAATCCGCATATAGCCACCACCAGTTTTGTGTTTCCCGCGCCCTATATTTTTTATCATCTATGGCCTACTCGAGTCCATTCCTATTTTCGTCCCAAATCTCCCCTCTTTCTCGAGGACCCACTTACCCTATGGTTGCTCTTGTGGGTGTATCGTGGCGTGTCCATCCCAACTTTCATTCTGCCAAGTTCAGCAGCACGCGGCATAGTGTGTCCGATTCTATTTTGCGTAATATAACGAATACAATATGAAAAGAGCTGAGGAAAATTCCAGTATAGGCCATAGTGGCAAATAGTTAATAGAAGTTGATAACTTGACGATTTCATATAACCAACTGAATCTTCTCCAAAATCTGGTATGGTTAGAAATTTGGCTAGTTTTGAGGGAGTTTTGCGTGTGTTACTACAATAAATGGTCTTCCGTTGTAATATTATTGTTACATTCTATTGGTTCTATTTTGTTGGACACGGGTGTATATTACGCCTATTTTTCCTTTGGTATATGGAGGAGAAAATTAGGCCTATTTCCCCCTGCCCTTCTTTTTTTTCGCGCCACTCTGTTTCCTATTTTCTTCTCTATTCCAGACTGTTCGACGTTATAAATCTCTCCCATTCCTTTCTCCTTGCTTCTTCATGATCCGCTCTGGTTCTCTCGCTGTGTCGACGTCCTATGGGAGAACTCCTCCATGGGCTAAAATATAAAAACTATCTTTATGTAGTTAACATGAATTTGTTCCGTTCTGCCATGTGTCACTTACGTACATATTGATCCTAATTACCCATGGGTTTTTAGGTTTTTAAGTGAAACCCTGCTAGGTGTTTGACGTTAGGCCTAATCGAATTTGTTTCAATTATGAAAAATGTCGGAGACAATTAAATAGATTCATGCATTTTTTCTTCTTGGTTAGGAAACGATGTATTCTTTCTTACGCTCTCTATTTTGGCAACCATCTTTAAGCGTGTCTATCACCATAGATTTTCCTTTACTCTTATTGCTATCCGATATACGCCTTCGGGGAATGTCAATCGAAATTTACCGTAACCTTAAGACTTAAATCAGGTTAAGCCTGTCGTGGTTATGAGAGCAAACTTGGGGTGAAACCTAGCCCTATATCAGCGTGTTGTAGCGTAAGAGGTATTTCTATGGCAATCGTTTTAAGATATGGAATCTTATTGCTTATTGGTATAAGAAGATAATTTTTTTTTTATCTCGCGCCATGTCCTGATTCACTTTTTCTTATTTTATTTTCTCTTACAACATAGTCGATAAAAATACTTGGAATTGTATAATAGATTGTAATGTTTTGTTTGGAAGGACACGGAGCGTTTTTACTCGTGCGGACGAGGTATTGGTCCCGGTTTTCAAGGTCTCTCTAGCGTAGCTTTGGCAATGCATGGCGACAGGAATACCGTGTGTTCGGGCTTTTCATCCCCATCATTGCGATTTCGATTTTTTAAAGTAAACACTTATTTGGTGACTCCACCAGAACGCACTCTAGCTGAAGCCGCAAAAAAGGATAAATAGACTCCGCCTCCTCCGAAGCACGCGTTGGTGCGGTGGGTTAAGGATGGTGGCGCGCGATGGTGCTAGTGGATAGCTTAAGTCTTTAGAAGGAGTTGTCTGCTGCGAGTTCTACTTTTAATATTTATTAGACTCTCACAAGTTCACAACTGGAGGTATGGCGTCTGGCAAAGAATTTTTTATCTAATGCTCGCTTTTTTAGCCCCTATTGTTTAAATTTTTATTATCTTACATATCCCGCACGAGTGTCCTTTCTGCTGGGGCAGCTTGTTATATGCGGTATCAGAAGTAAGATGAGACAAGAAGTACTGAGCTAAACAAATTCTTCACTTGGCGAAAGTGAATATTCTTGATAACACACCAACGGTTGGCCCTCTGGTAGTGGTTTCTGAATTTTCCCTCCAAAACGTGAGACGCTCGCGGCGGTAGACGGCCGAACTAGATTCAAGCACCCGCTTCGTCCGTGTTCCGCGGCTTTAGGTTGAGGGGAAGGGGGTAGGAAATGTTTTTGGAACTCGACCAATTTTTTTTCCTCTCTAGAGTAGGCGCGATGGAAGCGGCATAAAATCCTCAAATTTGTTCACTAGTGCCAGGATCTATTACCAATGCTAGAGCTCTTTACTTCTAGTCTCATTTTACTTCTGACGGTATTTTTCTTCCTTATAAAGGAAAGAATTCCCGTATCTATTGATATTCAGTTTTGTTTTATGAAATATATATATGAACAGGAAAAATGTAATTTGCTTGAAAACCTCTATGCCTAGTTTTCCATATTTTTTATTAGCCTAGATTTCATGTAGGAAATAAATATAAAATGGAATTCTAGGAATTTAAAGATAAAAGTTTTCTTTTTTTCTCGTGATAAATTTTTGGGAGTGTCCTTCCATTCGAGCGAATATCGTTTCTCATTTCAACGTTCGGTAATGTATTCGAGTTTCATCTTTGAATTAAGCGTATTAGCCTTTTGGAAATTGGCTAACTGTATTTATTCCATTTAGCTTGGCTTCCATTATTTATCATTGACCATTAGTTCACAAACGCGTATAATGCCTACTTTTCTCTCCCCGAATGTCCGTAGAACCTAAGTGAATGTGGAAATTTATATACGACCCTTAACCGTATTGCTCGCATTTAGCTTTCCACTCTGTTACTAAATTGCGCGCGAACAAATAAGTGGAAGCAATCGTTCCATCAAAATACGACGACAGCTAGGCCTTGGACAACCACTTTTATTTGCGTATTTTTTCTAAGAAATAGGTCAGTCTAATATATCTCCTTGGTTTATTTTTTTTTACCCGCAAATCTTTCGCGTATATAAAATAACAGAAACCATTTATACTTGTCCTGAGGTTCCAGCATCTTCCGGTCTTTGTTTCTTCTTTTATCTTTTGGATTAAGAAGAGTGTTTTGACTACAAAAATTACATCGCTTTTGCGAGTCAGACTAAAAACCTTAAGAGTAACTATTGTCAAAATATTTTGTTCACATTTCCCTGCATGCGGAGATATTTTTTCCCCATCTTAAAGTATTTTAGTTATTTACTTCCTTACTCTTTTTGATTTCAATATTAACCGAGATCGGAAAAAGAGAAGGCTGAATTTAAGTAATCTTTCTCCACCAGTATCTTTTATTCCTTGCTCTTGATCTTCCTTGTAGAGCTTAAGCGAACATTTACGTTATTAAATATTCAGTTTCCTTTCCTAGAAAAAAATGGGAGGTTTTTCCCTTTCCCGTCTCCCCTTTTTTCATCAACATCATTTCAGGATGATATTTAGAAGGAAAGATGAGATACGGGAAAAAATGGAGGATGAGGGGAAAGTGTCGGGCAGAGTTCACCAAAGTATACGCGAAAGGTTAACGCGTCCCTGACAGTCGAGGCGATATTTTAAGGACAGAAGAATTAAGCTCCCTTCTCATATTTTTATTAGAAACTTGCTAGATCCCTTGATGTGTATACATTTTTTCCACCGTTTCTCCTCCAAAGTGGATCTCGCCTTACCTAAGTCTAATAGACGAGACTTCACCGGGCTTCTACACCTAGATTCGCTCTTTTACCTCCAAAGTAAAAATTTCTTGACATATTTTTTTTATCTTTTGGATATGATCGCATTTTCCAAGGCGAAAGTTCTATAGGCGTAGAGAAAGTCTCTCCTATAATAAATAAAGCGTTGACGATACTCTAACGATACTCACAAAGTTCAGGGATGGCGTTTAGATGAAGCAGTAGCTAGGGATGGGTAAAGATCTTCATCTCTTTGGATAGTCTGACGCGTGCTCCTGCATGGACACGCGGGCGTAATTAAAATCGCAGTCTTTCCGCATGACTGCCTCGAGAAAGAAAAGAAGCGAAGATAAAGGTTAGGAACGGGTCCTGTATCCTTCAGTATATGTGTTCAAAATTACCCGAAACAAGATCGTCCCAGCTGAAATATGCAATGTGAATAGGATCTCTATCGGATTAAAATTAAAATAATTATTACGCAATGCACAACCACTACAAGTGAAATCTATTTAAACGAAATTTTAATTTTCTTTTCTATGAAAAAAAAAACCCCATAAGTTTATAAGGTATGTTCCGTAAGTATAAAACTACCTATACTTCGTAATACTAGAGACTAACAAGTTACAACTCGGAGCTCGTTCGAGAACGATAAGCGAGAATTGACTGCACTCAGTTCATTTTGCAGTCCATCTTCATATTTAGTCTGCATTACTAAGCCTTTGACAGCGCCTCACCAGGCGTCGCTTTACGAGAATCTATGACCTACATCACTTCGTGACAAGCTCCAGTTTGTATCCAGTGACAAACTTATGGGAACATACCTTACTAACTTATGTTAAAACGAGTTGAAATTGAAGCCTTAACTCTATTTTTTGTTGGGGAATTGTGGAAGCACCAGGATAGAAGGGTTTCCTTACAACTCTAATCGATTGCTGTACGCTCCCGTTAGTTTGACGGTTTTTCTCCAAATTGCATTTAAACTTGAATGAAAAGAAAAGGAAAGGGGTTTCTTCTATTATTTTTTACCTTCAATCTCATTCGTATTTCGGAAGAATTTGAAGAGATCAGGTGAGGTTTTTTGAAAGAGTGGATGGAAACACGTTAAAATTCGTGAAAAAAAATGTTATACTTCAATCTTTGCTAAAATATTACGGTGAATATGTTTTAAAAATTTGAAAGACGCTCCCTTAACCCCATCGCGTCTCATCTTTGTCGAATTTGAAATATTGTTTCCAATACCGAGTAGCCCCTTTTTTTAGCCTCGCTTCTCCACCCAATTCTTTTACATTCAAGTTAGAGTGAAGTTTTTGCCATTGAATATACGTGAATTTATTTTAATTTTTAGTGAATATTGAATAGATTTAGTTATACCCCTTCTTTCACGGGTGCTTTTTTTTAAAAAACATTGTTTATAAATTAAGATATTTTAGAAGAACTGCGGAAGGTGTAATATTCAATATTGTTTTATGTGAATAATTCAATATTCATAGGGGAAATGTAAGATTATTCTTGGTATAATGGAATGAAAAGTTCCATTAAAATAGGAGACTGTAGCTTGGAGAAGACTATTTACTTCGCGGGGGGGGGGGGGGTGAATAAGGGGGGGGAATAAGGGGGGGGAAATAATATTAGGAGTTACCTCGTTCGCAACTGGGAATTGAATTTGGTTTTTTTATATATATAAATATATTATTTTTTCCTTTTTAGTTTTTTTTTCTCATTCCATTCCTATGGTAACATCCTTCTATTTTGGTTGGTTCTTTGTAAGAATATCTCCTAAGAAAATGGAGTTAGGTTTCTTTTATATAAACATATATATGTGACTCCTCGAAAAACACGAAAATCGGATTCAGTTTAAATTATTTGAATTAATGCGAAGTAAAGTACCACGGATTTCAATTTGAACTGACCCTTTTTCTCCTTTCCCCTACCGTATCTTTATTGTTTCAAGTTAAACAAACAGAATGACAATATCATTATATTGAAACGAAACTCATTATTTATTCTGGAAAAGTCGAGCCTTTTCTATTTTGTGTTTTTCTACGTATAAGGCGCGAGTTTGGTTTTTTTTTTTTCAGAAACTATGTAGTTATTTTATTTGACATCTACACCAAAAAGCTCGTGCTTCTAATCACGTGACATTATTTACTCTATCAATTTTTAAAGCGCGCCGAATTTCTAAATTGAAAAACAAAGGCTTAACGAATGATTAACGTTGTATTTAATCATGGATTAAATACAACTACGTATGGATATAGCACTCTAGCCTTCGGTAAGCCAATCGCCTCTGACACATCAAAGCGCGCTGAAAATCTTAGGAGGGTAGAGGAAAAATGGAAATAATTTTGGTGTGACTAGCAGTGTCGTCATTAAGTCACGTGAGTTAGAATAAAAAATTGACTGGCGCCATTGGCAGTTGAGTTTGAACCATGATTAAAATTAAAAACACGCGCTTTCATTGGCTAATAGGGTATTTACCCATGACGTAGGCTTGTCACACTAAATCTACAATTCCCCATTTTCCCCCCTTTTGCCATTAGCCCGCCCTAGATGGCCCCCCGTTTAAGGGACAAACGGTAGTCAAGTTTTTGGGGGAGTGTTATATCCATACGTAGTTGAAGTTGTATTTAATCCAAGGTTAAATCGCGCGAAACGAAGAAAAATCCAAACAAGGCTTAATTAGTTTTTTTTTCCAAAATTCGATTAAATTGCTTTTTCTTTTGATATTATTATAGGGTAGGGGTTATTTAAACTAATCGTGATTAGAATTTTAATTTTAAAGGATTTTTTCTTCCTTCTGTTATAAAACTAGGCTTAGGTCGGTGGAAGGTATACACGTACATGTGGATTGTGGAATCCAAGCCAGAAAAATATTACTTTTTAAGTAGAAAATATTTCCAGTCTACCGGTATTCCGATATATTCGCTTCGAAGTACCAAAGTTATGAGAGGAATTTTATAAAAAGTTTTTATATTAATACCCAGGGTTATAAATAACGGTTTAAGAAGGAGAGGTCTAAAATTCAAGCGTTTTCGAGCGGAGAAAGTTTTTCGGGATGGAGGTATAAAAAAAAACCTTCCAATAAATCACAAATAAGTTTTTATTATAGGCATAGTTTGCGCTGATGCGTGTGTTCACGTAGATCCAAGGCATTATGAAGCTTTATACACCCCTTATTTATGCTATTTATACAATTTTATAAATTATAAAATTGATAAAAGTGAAAAAATTTAAATTAAACCTTTTTTTAACAATTTTTTTATATCAATATGCATAGAGCTTGGGTATATTAGATTTTTTCACTGGGTATATCTACTGAAATTGAGCCAATACGGTCAATACTGGTATCGCTTCCCATTTTGTTTGTTATACTTTTGCCTTTCTCAGTATTGACTGAATTTCAACGAACGAACGAAACTTTCTCCCCATATTTTTTCTTATATTAAACATCAGTCGAGTTCTTCGGGGACCCGTCTACTTTCGCGGGCTGCTCTTAAAATTCCCAGGTATTTCCCCCTCGAGGAGACGAAAAATTCTTATACGGAAAAATGTCCCGACAGTCATGTCATTTATATAAATTTTTAATTTTGTTTCCTTTCGATTTTCGTAGGCCCTATAAGTCTATATAAAAAAAGCGGGGATTTTTTCCTATAGAAGATTCATATTCGGTTCCCGCTATTCAATTTCAATTATTAATCGAGTTGGGAAATTTTAATATTTTACTTGCCCCCCCCCCCGGGTTCAGTTCAGTTCTGTTAGAAGAACTTGGTGCTTTGGTTAAAATTACGCTGATGGAAACGAACCACGAATCAATGTTAATTTGTACATTATATTTATAAATTAAAGTGTGATTAATCCTCAAAGCCAGAGAAGATATTTAAATATTTATTAAAACATAATTATTAATTTTATAGGAGTATAGCATTATTAATTAAGTGACTGTCTCTTTAACTAGATACAGAAGAATACTCGGAAGAATATAATACTTACCTTCGAGAGAAGTGTACCACAAAGCTGGGTAATCGTAACATGGTTCTTTCCAACATCAAGAGCAAGGTTACTAGACCGAATATATCACATACGCGATAAATAGTTCCCTCATCATTACTCTATTAGCGCTTAACTATTTGCCAAGGCGCATACGCTTGTGGATTTTTGTCCCACGTCAAGACAATCAAGGTTTGTGATGGGTTGATTGCTGAGGATTTAGTAAATACCAAACAGTTATAGAATTCACCCTAGCACGATGCGATGCCCATCTGAAATAAGTTTGATGAGCATGCGGGAGAGCAAACAAAAAGGGTGAATCTGGGAAGAATCATGTTACCTAGCTAAAGCATTAAAAGAATGCAGAGTGTCATCCTTCTTCTGTTAACCCCTTCTGAATTTATTTATTAATTAAAACGTGATTAATCTTCCAAGTCTGAGAAGATATTTAAATATTTAGTTAAACATTGCTAAATTCCAGGAAAATTATAGTTTTAATAATTAAGCACGTGTCTCTTTAACTAGATTGCATTAAAACGCGTAGTTAATACAGTTAGAAATTAGAGTGACAAGCGTATTTTTGAATTACTTAAACCTAATTCAATTACGTTATAGTTGAAGTATAGTTAATTTGCGCCGCGAAATTACCACCAAGAAATTTACATCTTTTTAAAGTTACTATAGGAACGTCGCTAGATTTAATATTTTATTTTTTAGGGAAATGAGGCAGCTAGGCGCATGTTTTTCCACGGGAGTACGTTTGGTTAGGGTGGTGTTAGGCCTTGGCGTTATACTTTACCCCCAAAAATCTGCCCCTGTATAGTGTTTCCGACCTAGCTGTTGTAAGGCAGGCGAGCTCTCGCTTCTATTTCTCAATTCCCGCAGCTGGTGCCATCGTCGACCTGATCGTTTGCATCACAATGAGTTGAACGCAAATATTCAAGCCGCTGGAAAAACTTACTTTTTTTTCTTCTCTCTCTCTCCATTTTCGCTTCTTTTCATATTCTGTATAAAACTCTTTTCCGTCCCATCGAAGTTTGTGTCTTGGTAGGTGAATTTCATTCCCAATACCTCGGATATTTTAGGACGTTTGTTCACCTATCTTCCACGAATGCAGTAAAAGTATGGGTTGAAGGGTAAGAGTTGTAAGAGTTTGTGGCTTTTTCTCTGTTCTGTCTTTGAGTGTGGGCGTATATGGAGGTTGCGGAAACATACTCTAGGACTTCTGGGCTGCCCAGACCGTCTCCAGGGGAAACTGCGGTACATTCTTCCCCCTTTGGCTATACCCTCTTAATGTCTACGAGAGAAAGTTGGCTGGCAAGGGAAAAGAAATTCAAACCATGGTATGCTTTTGGTATACCTTGTATAAGTAGGGATGGAATAGGTCTGCGTTTTTCTTTTTTTTCTCTTTCCGAAAGGATATATTGTTTAAAAATGTATATCGAAACTCAGTCTCCCAGGCGTCTCTCTTTCCGCATTCTCAATATACAATATATATTTACCATCGTAAAAAAGCGAGAGTATAAATCTATTGTAGAATGCATGCATCGCATCGCATCGCATCGCATTCAACCCCTGGAAAAAATGTATGGAATATTTTTATTACCAAAAACCTTCCAAATTTTTTTGTGATTTTTTTTTCTGTATTATAAAAGCATGGATTTTTGTCTGGGATATTTGCATATTTCGCAACAAAGTAATAACATAGCCTCAAAAAGCAAGAAAGTACTGGTAAGGAACTAATTAATTTTCCGTTATATTTGGATAGTTAATCTAAACATTCGAGGTTAAAAATAACGCTCTTTAAAAATTTTAATTATGTCTTTCGGCGAGTCTTTGAGCAACACAATTGTTGTAATTTCAATAGATTCACGGTTAAATGTAGTTACAACCTTATTGTTATGAGAAGGTTGATTTTGGTTAGATAACTCTAGATTCTAAACTTCGTAGGTCTACTATTTAATTTATTTAGTCTATTTTTCATTATATAAAAACTAAAATTCATAATTTAGGCAAGTAGCTTCGTTCACTCATATGTATTTTGGTCCTTTTTTTTTGTTGTTGTTGTTGTTAAAAGAGAAAAATACGAAAATGTTTATTCGGTTAGCATAGCAGCTTTCCTTTCTCCATCTTTTAGAGTTAGGATTAATTTTCTTGGAAATTGGAGAAGAATTTGTAAAAAAAAAGGAAAGAAATAGACCTAGAGAAGGGATGAAGAGAAAGAGAGAGTGTATATCGGCATCATTTTCAAGCCGGTTTCTTCATCCTTGAAAAAAAAATTTTTCCTACCATCTCCGTCTCTTCCTTTTTTTGCTCTTGAGCTTCCTCCACTTTTCCATCCTCTCCTTGCGGGCTTATCTTACTAGATTAATGATCGCGTGACGAAGCAACGCTCCGGCTCTCTCCTCTTCCAAACTCAGACCCCCTCTTCTTCTTTTTACATGTTGAAATATTCGGTTCGGACAACGTTGAAAATCCCTTCACTCGTCAGCAGCCTGCGGGACTCACGCTCTGAAGCTTGAGATGTAAAAAAAAAACATCCCTTTTCGTATAAGGATATTAAGTTTATTTCTTTACCCCTAGCGTACACTTAACATAGGATCCGTTACTTCATGAGTATATGTACCAAAGTAAAAAAACTCCCCGCAGGAAGGTTTAAAATCAAATGTACAGGATACATTCCATTAACCACCACCAGCATCCTATAGTTTGATGATGATTTTTTTATATTCGTAGTTGCGAGTAAGAAAAAAATACTGAATAAGTCAAGAGTAAGGCATTGGAAATTTGACGAAGAGTGTATAAACACTGAGTGGGGGAAGGATTAGTTTTGATGGTATAAAATTTGGCATTAGGCCTAAATTGGTAATTAGGAAGATTAAATCGTCAATCATATCTCGTGTGTATTTTTAAATCCGCCACTTTGAGAAATTGCAGAGCTAGAAAAATAAGACTTGCTTTTAAATTTAGGCCTAACCTCTTACTGTTTAGTTTTTTTCAATCCAGTATTGATTTTAATGCTTTTCTTACATGAACCGCGAGACAAAATTGAAATATCGATCAGGCATATAGACCTTCGTTGTAGCTACAACCATACTAATGAAAAATGCCACCATTTCCCTTCCAAGAAAAATAAATGTAGTCCGCTTTTGCCAATAAACTCTCGTTATTTAGTTGTCCACTAAGCGGAAAGATCGTTTTTATCGTTATTTATAAGTTGCCAGAACGAGATAGAAATCCTCACTTTTCCTCACGATCCTCGTTGCGAGTCGACGTCGGTCTCTGACTAGCTATTCATTCTCTCAATTAAGAGTTTATTCGATGCGTAAAATATGATTGGCCGTGGGAGAGTGGAAGACGAGTCGACCTAATCGGATAGCTTACGCTTCCGACATCCGACCAACTTCTCTACAAAAATGAGTAAGAGTTGTCTGGGACGCGAAAGGCATCTCTCTCTCACTCTCCCCCGATACAGAATGGAAAGAGGAAGTGAAGGATATAGTTACAACTGTATGAACGTCTATAAAGGATCTACGTGTACGAAGGAAAGGGTTAGAGTAATATGTTTTACAAGGGATCGAGCAGTTGCCATCTTACAACATCCGAAAAAAATAGAAAGGAATTTATGCGGAGTGGAGACCATTCGAAATATTTATTGATTGTCCGACATCTTGATGTTGTATGTGTGTATATAGGAACGAAAGGGTTAGAGAAAGGGGGTTTCGCGTGTTAATCCTCCTCCGAGCGTTTTCTATTTGCCAACGAGCTTTGGGAATTGAATTATCGCGACACGATGCGTGCGAGTTTTCTATCCCCCTTCGTTTTCTCTTTCTCTATAGATATCCTCGTACGTGTACGCCGTGTATTAATTAATAGTGGTAAAGCTGAAATTGAGGTAATTGATAAGCCGTACTTACACCCTCTATTTTGTTGCGTATTGTAAAGCGAATAAGCTCAGGGCTTTAACGCAGTCTGGTAATATTTCTGTTTCGTTCGCTTCTCGGCAAAATGATTAAGGTCCACGATATTGAGTTTCAATCAAAGACGTATCGCGTATTGCAAGCTGAGGGCGTTTGTTATATCAATGGGATTAGATTTAACGGAGGTTTACGCTTCGGTTAGTGCTGTATTCGGGGATGAAACGCGGATAGAGAAAACCAAACGATTCTTTCTCTCTTTTTCTCTAATGCGCACAATATACCCTTGGTATCGGTGCTCGACGCGGCGACGCGTCACCCCCTTCCTTCTCTCTAAATCGTAGTCGAGTAAACACGGGTTAAGTTAATGAAACCGTTACGCTAGGACGGTTTTTCGACTGACTCTCTACCTTGCCTGCTCATTCGCTCCTGCTCAGTTTGGTATTACATTTATAGTTTGCCCAAGCTCTTCCTGAACTTTAGTAAATACAGTATTGTAATAGAAATCTCACCGTCCAGGGATTCCCCTTTGTATTAAAATAGACTTTAATCGATTTTTCAACCCTGTGCATATTTTAAATTCCTTTAAAGTAAAAACGAACTAATTAAATCCGTTAATTTATTCAACTATCTCGTGAATATTGAACGGTCGCTAGTTGCAAAGAGGGTAATATTATTCAAATTATCTTTGTCTAAGCTAAGTTTGTCCTATTTATGAAAGTCCAATTAAAATCGAAATTAATTCGCTCGCTATCCCGCATCAATAAATTATCAATTAAACTAATAAGTTCCGATTTATTTGAATGTCTGAAAATTTAATTTACGAGCCTACCAATTCAGTGATCAGATTTAAATATCCTTTTGTTTGAAAATTGAAACACGATTTAGTTTTTCACGCACCAAACCCTTTCCCATCTAGTATGCTAAAGCTATTCCTCCTTCATTTTTTTTTGGGTTTCATTTCATTCTCCTGTTCAGTGGTTCGAAGAAATCCTTGGGAGGAAATGTTTCGGCCAAGGCTTAGCTGTGGGAAAGAACATATTTCTCTAGGCCTTCATCTATCTATTCCCGCGTCCATTTTCTCCGTTACTGGAAAAAATCGAGGTATAAAAAATAACACGAGGAGAAGTATTGCTTGTCAAGCATTCTCCTACACCCACTTTCTTTCTTTCTTTCTTTCTTTCTTTCTCTCTCTCTCGTTTCAAGCGACGGTTCGATTAAGAAACGCGAGAGGAAAGAAGAACAGAGAAAAACGAAAGAAAGATTTTTATTCGTTTTTGCCACTCTGGTTGATTTCCATGTTTACAAGTATAAAAACAAGGCTAGGCTTGGCGTATTTTTCAACCACCCATCCCACCTTCTCTTCTTCTCGCTTGTGTTCTTCTTATCGAAGTTTTCTTAAAAAAAAAAGAAGAAGAAGTTTGAGGAGAAGAAGAATCAGCTAGGCCATGGTGAAGGAATAGAGACGGCTGTTGGATTCATTTACATATCCCGTTATAGCTATATAAGACCACCAAAATCATCCCCCTGTTTCAGGAGAAATATGCACTATAGGTACCAAAATAGGCTGACGTGGTGTATGGTTTTGTTCTTAGAGTATTGGTGATCATTCGCAGTTTTGAAATACCTGTATGACGAATGTTATGTTCGATTTCAGCTTATGGGAATGTGGAACATTCGGGTTCTTCGCAGTTTTTTGCTTTATATTTTATGTTTAAATTATGTAGTATGTTTTCTG
The DNA here is from genome assembly GCA_019434445.1 of Phalangium opilio. NCBI lineage: Eukaryota > Metazoa > Arthropoda > Arachnida > Opiliones > Phalangiidae > Phalangium > Phalangium opilio. The sequence goes on from JAEQBA010002557.1 coordinate 25,219, forward strand.
AAAAACTCTTGCGAAGAAATATATTTACAGTAAATTTATATTTCATAGCGAAGGAGCAAACAAAGCGCTAGTTTATATTACTTTAAACTTTAGTAACGGTTTTCACTTTAAATATGTTAGACTTATCATTAATTCTAACTAGATTCTGTTACACCACTTTTAAAAAGTTACCCGGAATTATTTACTCACGTAGCTTTTGTTGGTAGTAACATTCAAATATAACCATTTATACCAAAACTTTCTATGGTAGAGAGCTCGGGAATTTTGCTAGTTCATTATTTAAACAGAATTAATATGAGCAACTAGAATTGAAACTGCGTTTGAAGATAAATTTGATTGTTAATGAACGGTATCGCGAGGGATAAAAGGGATGAGATATTTAATCGTTATAGAAAAATTTTAATGAATACACCAGAAATTGACGAAAATTGGTGGTGGCTTCTGGAATTTTAATAACTGGGTCATTTTGCATCTCCTCAGTTTCCCAACCACCAGAAATACACGTATTTGGGAAATTGGGATATTAGGGCTTAAAGGGTGTATATCGGTTAATAGCAGACCTATATATAAAGCGGTTAATTTTCGTTTTCCCAACAATAATGAGCGGAAATTTGATCACTTTCCGGTTGAAATTTAAGGCAATTCAATGTAAAGATATAAATTTCAAAAATTTGTTTGCTCAAGATTATATTGGGGAAGATTTAATTAAATTTAAGGCTCATGTTTCGATCTTCCTCAAATAGTAAACGGTATAAAATGTCCAAAATATAATTTGAGAAAATAGTTAAGACCAAAGAATTGGTGCTTAAAACATACGGAAGGTGTATATAATTTCTCACTAATTTGATTTTGAAATTTAGATAATTATTGGTACTTAATTTAGATAATTATTTGGTACTTAATTAAGATAATTATTTGGTACTTAATTTGGATAATTATTTGGCAAAACTTACTTGGTACTCAATTTACATAATTATTGGGCAAAACGCACTTTGTACTTAATTTGCATAATTATTTGAGAAAACTTAAAGTGGTTTTATCTTACATACCGAAGCGTATCTACTATATCATCTAACATATCTGTACTGTAGACTTTTTAAATAACCCATACGTAAGGCCTGATCGTAAAAAGTCTAGCATTATTTTTATATATTCTCTGAAGTTTTACGGTGTTTCCAATCCCCGAAAATCCTTCCCTAGACCCGCATTATTATTACGTGGGCTTCTTTTCACCGTAAAACATTAATGGGGCGAGTAGAAATCCGGTGACGTATACACCACCAACGCTGTGCCGAAAGAAAAGTTACTTTAGGGTGACGCTACAAAACACGCATTTCGTATTATCCATCTCTATCCCATTTTTTTTCTTCTTCTTGCGTTGCCTTTTTCCTTTCCTGGAAATCCCTCTTTCTTCCGTTTCTAGAGAAGGACTTTGATTCTTTTCTACATTTCGAAACAAATGGCCCATTACTGTATCTTCTCCGAACATCTCTCCTACAAAACTTGCTCCAACGACTCGATTTTTATTACGCCTACTTGTCAGCGTATTTGCTATTGAAAGAGAAGGTTCTGTATCAAGAGTCCAAAGAAAAACAAGCTCGGGCGAAAACGTCAAGAGAACATTTTAGCTAACCTTAACCGAAGTCTCGATCCCGAGCCATGGTGCGGTACTCGCTTACAAACTTGATTTACCCCGCGCGGAAAACTCAATTTCTATCGTCCTTTTTCGCTAATCTAACGTGGGACGGAAATCAATCTGCTTATCGAGTCACCGGGCTAAGAATCTTACGTTTCCATTTTGAAGGTCAAACCTCGAAGTAAAACAATCATGGTTTGTTTGCGACAAGAAGCTATAGTCATGATTTAATGGTGGAATAGAGCTGGAGTAGATTGATTCGTATCGTCGAATGATGAACCTTAGTCCAAAGGGACAGACCCCGGGACTAAATGATACCCACCCCATTTACGTATATAAGGGAATAAATAAGATAGATGCTCTGGAAACATAAGGATGGATATATTCCGTTAGAATCATCTCGTTGGCTTCAGTTGATGACCAGGAGGCCAGCAAAATCGATGGACAAGAAGCGTAATTTTTTCTCCCCCTATGATCTCTCTTTGGACTTTCGTTAACGCGCAAGAAATGGCTTATCTACTTACAACCCAGAGCTGGCGGGGCGAAAGACTAGGAGGGTTTGAACCCTGGAAACCGTGTGCTACGCGAGTTTGTTCTAATTATTCATCCGTGTCCAAGCCAAAAACGAAGAAGAAAACGAACACTACCAAATCGAAAAATAGCAGATGTTCTCAACCTACTAGTTACCTACACTCTTATAATTTATTCAATTCTCCCGTGAATATGGAAGTTACGAACTTGGGTGTTTGTAAACAAGCAACGCGTGATACGAGAGGGTCGGAGCACGCGAGAGATACTCGTGGTAGAATTAAATAATTTCTTTAGGACAGGGATAAGTCCCTTCTCGCATCCCGTATCCCTGGGAGAGTGAGTTAGGTGGATTCTCTGGACACACGAGTGGCCTCCGCCCACTATAATTGCGTAAGAGAGACTCGTTTACTGTCTTTTGGCGATTGATTTTTCTTTTTCCGTTTTTTCTCCTCTATTCTCGTGCTCTCCCGTTTTTCCCGCGCGCTTTCGATATCGGTGTCCAATGAGCCTTACAAAAGAGGGTTCTCCACCAGCGTCTCCAGGCGCAACAGGATTGCTGACTCATTGAAGATCGTAGCACCCAAACAATGCCAATACTCCCCCTCCCTGTTACTCCGTATCCCGCCTGCCAGCTCTCGCTATATACTTCTTTTTCTCTTCGCTTCATTTGTTACTGGGCTCATCTTCCGATTAAGGTATGCGCGCACCGTCGATTATATTTTTTTGTTTTTTTGCCGATTGCCTTTACGGCGGCTCCTTTTCTGTTCAGAGCCATTCCGAGTTAGGCCTAACCGTCCTAACGTTAACGTACGATAAGCGACGGAGCAGTCATCATCGATCTGATTTCTAGCTTCCGAGGTAATGTTTGCCTTTAGATAGTTGCCTTTTTTTCCTTACCTTACCCCCTCCTAATACTACGGAACTCTGTTTCTTTTTGAAAAGTGGCGAGCGTTCGGATTTGGAATGAAGGGCGGGATCGGCCGGTAGGGTGGTTTTGAATAGAGGTTTTCTTTTTGATGTGATGACTCAATGATTTTTCTCATGGCGCATTCATTGTCTTGGGCGCTTTGCAGTTTCGCCTTTTCAATCGTTTTATATCTCTGTAAGCTTTCGCTTCGTGATTCTCCTCTCTGGACAGTCGACGATGCTATTTAGGAAAAGAATTACCTACCCCCTAAAATGAATGGCTCGGGATAGAGAAATAGGGCATGCACAATTCGCCCCTTTGCTAAGTGCACGGCCCCGGGAATTCTGTGAGATAGGAATAAAAAAAAAGAAATCCCGGCACCATTAATATTTTATTCTTTCGTATTTGCATAATTGCAAAATACGTCTTGCTAAATCCGTAATAGTTTTTTCAGTCCCTCTTTCAGCTGCGCCTTATGATGATATTTTTCTTTTTGTATCTGTGGGAGGCCAAGTTCTCCAAATCTTTTTTCTTTCTCGTCTAGAAAAGAGAGAAATCACGCCACTATCTCAATTTGTATTCTCCAAATTTCTCCGTTTTGCGTAAAATCATCATACACGCCTAGTTTTCTTTCATCTTCAACTTGTATATTTTTCATTTTTCTCGGAATAAATTGTTAAAATGTTCTTCCCACTTCTGTTTTTCAACAAAAGATTGAAAGCACGTAGCAGGTAGGACGCGTATTTTTTTTTCTTGACGAGAAAGACTGTTTCTGAAAAATATAAAGTTTTATGTATGAATCCTGGAATTGAATATCTGAAAAAGTTTTCCTGTAGAAATGTTTCAACTGCCAAGTAGTTGTGTAACCCCAAGGTGCTGCCTTTTAGGCGCGAAGCTTCCCATAAGTTCTCTACGAGCCCCTGTAGAAAACGCTTCACTCTCATTACAATCGTGCTCCGGGAAAAGTCTACATCAAGGATAGACTAAATAATCCGTATCTGCTAATTGTATTTTGTCTACTGTATGTACATCGAACAGTAACTAAATTAGACCGGGTTCGCTTTTGGATAGAGAGAGGGGAATAACACGAAGGTAAGAGGATAAAAAACTTATGAATATTTTACACGTAACAGCGTTGGTTGCGCGCCTATAGTTGAATTAGTTCCGATGGCTAATCGTAGTTTCCGCCTTCCAGGAAAACTTGTCGCTGCAGCTACCAGCCTCGTTTAGCTGGAATATTTTCCGCTATATTCAATTTTAACCCCATCCTATATGATCATGGAGTCAAACGTTACGCGAGGGTTAGCGAGCGACCTACTACACCAAAGATAAAAATTTTTGGAGCAGCTCGAATAGAAAGAGGGACCGAACGTAATAAGGGCAACACGCTTGCCGAAAAGAGAAACGGGGGGGAAGGTTTCTAGGGGGTGGATGGTCACAGCTCATTAGTCTTATCAGTGTGGCGGCTGCGGCCAAATATGTAACCCGCGTCCGGGAAAATGCCTCCTCCTACTTCGTCATCTAGGACAGGTGACGCCACGTCGCTAGAGTCACCAGATTTTCTCTCCGACATCGTACGGAGTGGGAGATGAGGGGTGCTGTTGGGGGGGGGAGTCTTGTACGGTCCAACCATCCAAAACGCTCCGCACGCTCTTGCTCTTCCAAAATCTCAGGCACCCCTAGTTCTCTATGCCGAAACTAAATTTTCCAAAATCGATAAATAAATTTTCTCGCGCACTCCCTCAACGTGGACACGCGACGCGTGGATGTCAAATTCCCCCGAGGTTTTACTCTCTATAACTTCCTAGATTCTTGGTCAGCTAACCAAATTTTCCAGGATATATATATGTAAAGGTAAGGGTAGAATTCTTTGTATGGAAAAAGTATGCCGTGACCTTCATACGCGATATTTTATCCTTTCTATCTCGAGAGCGTTGTTATAGGCATAGATAAAAAGAGGGATTAATATTTATTAGTTGTACCTTTTAAACGCCCTTTTCCTTAATTAGTAGCCCCAAAGTTTTATCGTCCGTGATTTTGTATGGAATTTATTAAGGGAAGTCGTTAAAGAATAACGTTTTTGCGGTGTTTTTAATTCTATATGGAAAATTTTAGAGAGGTTAAGCTGATATTTTAAACTAAATTGCGATTGAAGAACGAGACACAAAGTTCCGAACTGCAATTTTAAACTAATTCTTAACTAAACCTTACTATTTATAATTGAGAATCTTCCCTAGGTTCAGGCAGGGATAGATTTATTTTAGAAGTAAGAATGGAGAACGGTAAGTATTTACTTCAGTCCGAGCCCCTCCCTCCAACACGTAACGAAAAGTTTAAATTATCTTATTGACTCACTTAAACTACGTTTTGATGACGTTGCTGACGGAGACGGCGAAAAATACGTAATTCTTTTTACCTCTGTCGCTATGACCCCCTCCTCTTCTTTCATACCCCCCTTCCCGGGGAAGAGGGTCCAAGACTTCGGCGCGCGCCCAGATTACTCTATTCTCCATTCCTACTTCTAAAATTAAATCTATCCCTGGTTTAGGTTATACTTAGCTGATAATTGAAAAATATCTGTACCCGCTCATATTCGGGGATGAAGCTTGGTGATTCGTTAGTTATCGTATAGTGGTTATAGATCGTTAAATAAAAGGACGAGGTATCTTTTATAGCGTATAACAAGACGGGGAGGTTTGTGCGGTTATATTATATATATATTTTTGAGCCCTCTACCCCTAAGAGCTGATGGATTACTTTTTAAAGGCCTCGACGTCGTTTCACGTAAGTAAAACGACAAGCTAGGCGCGTTTCTCAGATCCCCCAGCGAGAGTCCACGTAGACAGGAAGCTTTCCTTATCGCGTCCTTTTTCCTACTCTACCCATCGTCCTCTTTCCTTAAAGAACCCCCCCCCTCCCACCAAGTTCCGCCAAACTTCGCCATACCAGTATACTGTATGAATTCGTGCACACACACACACACCGTTATTTCAAAACCATGCACACTGTTTACGTTCTCCTTTCGTGCTTGAGGGTGCAGCAATGGCATAAATTATATTTCACCCCGAGGTTTGGGATTAGATTAGGCTTAGGGAGAAGTAGAGGGAGTTATCGAAGCTTTTTCCGCGAATAACCGCGACCCCTACGTTTGAAAGTGTATAAGAAATTTGATAACTTCGGTATTAGTGTACTTTGTGGACCGTATAATCTGGTGTATTTTTTCTCTTCTCCGTAAAAGGGAAGAGAGACCGACCACACCTGCTATTGTTATTTTATCCACTTGGCTATTTTTGGGGTGCCGTTTTCTTGATACACCTTTTGTTGCGGAACGTGTAATATTATAAAGAATGGAGCGGGAATCGATAATAAAGAAAGGTAAAAGAAAAAAAAGTATTCTTTGCTCCCATAGCTGAGAGAGTAGAGCTCTCAGGGAGAAAGTTATCGTGGCACTTCCTCTTATTTACAAGAAGATCACGTTGGTTTTAGCCCCCAACCCGAACTGTGTATACCCGGAAAAGATTCTCCAAAATTTATTCCATTAGTTAAGTTTACCAAACTGAACTGATACGGGGCGGCTGTACAAGAGGCTTTGTTCGCATTAAGATGAAGTAAACTAATTCGAAGCCACGCGTAATCCACAGTCTTAACGAATTAATGAAGTATATTAACCAATTTCAAGCCAACTAGTGCGAACGAATTTTCAGTTTTATCGCTAAATAAATATTTTCTCTGTTTTAGATTTTTTTAAGAAAATCCTATTTCATCTTTATGTCCATTTTCTTTCGTCAAATATTTTCATATCTTAAGGGGGCTTCGTTTTATCAAATATTGACCTAAAGTGCTATAAATTCAAAAGGTTTTATTTGAGCTCTTACGAAACTCATCTTCTTTTTTTTTCAAAATAGAATAGTAAAATTGAATTTTACGTTTTTGATCCCAACTTGAGAGAAAATCAAAAAATAATTTAAGCTTTGCTATTAACTATTAAATTTTATTGTAATTTAAGATTACCTTTGAATATTTACATAGTTGTTATATATTTGGAAGGATATTAAGTATTTATTAACTATTTATTTTTGAAATAGAATTTTTGATAAACGTAAATACGGGTAAAAAGAAAAATGAGGAGAAGGGTTTGAGGTTCAACCTTTCCTACATGCTTATTTCCTGGTTTCAAACTTTATACAGTTTTAAAAGCACTTTTAGTAAATGTTTAAGAGTTTCGGTCAAAGCTTTGATGGTATCGCTAAATTTGGTAGCTCTTTTTTTGTTTTGGATTAGTTTCGAAAAACTTTTAGTAGAATCGGTATTTTTCTACACTTCGTTTGAAACGAATATGAAATTGGAGTCTGGTCTTTTAATGCACACCCGCTAGAATTTATTCAAACCTAACAAGAATATATTGAAGAGAATATATCGGATAATCGTGACTGGGCATAGTTTTAAACAGGCTTATTTGTTCAGGGAGGAAATCAATAGATTCATGAAAATTGGCCCACACTTTGAATCGAAAATGTTGAAAATCTCGTTCCCTAGCTCGGAATATAGATTGTGGCGAGTCTCTTGGTACGTTAGCTATAGCTAGTTTTGGGGTGACGGTAACTGGTAATGTTGTAGCTAGAGTAGAGGGTTACCCTACTTCGATTCGCTTTCTCTCTATCGAAATATCGATTTTTCTCGCGACTATTTGATCTCTACAGTCTAGAGAACCGAGAATTCCTCGCGTTCAGATCGAGGCGGCCGGCCGGAAGAAAAGGAATTATTTAAACTATACGATGCTGCCTCGAATCGAAAGATCTTCCATGGAACTGAGAAGGCCCACTCTCTCTCTCCCATTCTATAATCAGGCTATTTGTTCCACAGGGACGTACACTGATATATAACAAAGTGATATGTATATAAATAGACTCCTTTAATATTCTCAACCAAAACTGGTTGGCCGAATTGAAATTTATTTCAGTAAATAATTTTAACTCTTTTCTTAAATAAACAGTTTATTTTTAGCGTAAATATTTATTCGACAAACATTATTTACTTGTGGGAACCCTCAGTGGGAACGCAAGCATTTGCTGATTGGATAGATTTTAAAATCTAAATTGGAAAAAAATATTAAAAATTAATATTTATATAAAGACAGGAGTTATTATTTTGCTTAGAAACAGTATTTTAAATTAAATGGGATTTTTAGAATTCCGGAATAAGTTTTATACGTTTTATACGTGTTTATTGTTTTTTTACGGTAAGATTTATTTATTGGACATTTATTATTCAAACGTTTCATTTGATGTCTCAGACGTTTCCTGCAGAGGCTTTTATTGAATTCCACAAATGCTGACAGAACAGCTGAAAATAGCATATATATTGAAAATAAAAGATTTTTTAATGTTAAAAGAACTCGGCGAAGTTACCAGCGATTAAAAATTTTCCCCACTCCCTATCGCGACCCTTTTCGTCTATTTCGCCTAAAGTTTATCGTTCATTTAAAAGAATTTCCGCGTCTATATTACCATAATGGATCGAGCTAGCGCCTCTTTC
>JAEQBA010002558.1:0-89398 GCA_019434445.1 Phalangium opilio
AATTATTTTAACATAGCTATTGTTGACGTTTGAATTTTAGTGTATGCCTCTTAAGAAATTTTGTAATTTAGAGAATACGAAAAGCCGCAATTCGGAGAACATTGGGAGGCTAGACGTTTCTCGTACCCTAGCCGATTGCCGCGTACATCTTATCCCTATAATGGAGTAGATGTAAATATTGCTAGCGGTAGACGGCCGAACTAGATTCAAGCAGCTGCGTCCGTGTTCCGCGGCTTTAGGTGAGGGGAAGGGGGTAGGAAATGTTTTTGGAACTCGACCAATTTTTCTCTCTCTAGTGTAGGCGCGTGGGAAGCGGCATAAAATCCTCAAATTTGTTCACTAGTGCCAGGATCTATTAGTACCAATGCTAGAGCACTTGTTCTAGTCCCTTATCCTACATCTGGTCCAGTGATATCATCGTCACTCGGAATGGTAAAAAGAGCAAACCTTATCAGAGGTCATAAATCATTGCATATAGAGTCGTCGTTCCAACGGATCGTTGTTTCAGTAACGTGTTTTGAAAAAAATCCTACGATATTTTTTTCGAAACTGTTTGAAATCAAATATCGAAAAACTAATTGAAGATTGTAGACTTACTAAAAGAATTTTCTTATGGCACTTTTTATAATCGATTTCTTTTTTATCCTGTTCAGCTGATATGAGAATTTTAAGGAATATTAGTCGGGAGTTAATAATAAATCATGTAGGCCTAGACAACATAACGAGCTAAACGAAGGCGATTTGTCGTTTTCTTGGGAAATAATGTCCACAGTTTCTGCCTATTTCACAATATGATAGGTTTGGTTATTTGAATTACAATAGAATTAGGTTGGAATAGGTTAGATTATTTGAATCCCAATATTAGATATGGTTAAGTTATTTAGGTAAAAAGTTAGGTTTGGTTATTTAGGTTTGATAATGAAACCCTGGTTAGGTTCGATTATTTGAACCCAAATATTTTTAAGTCAGGTTAAGTTGGCTTAAGAACCCAAATTGGATTAGGTCAGGTTCATGTTATATGAACCCAAATTGCATTAGATCAGATAAATTTAAATTAGATATGTTTGTTATATTAAACTGAATTTTATGTGGTTAGATTAAGTTATTTGAATTCCATTATAGTATTAGGTCAGTTCTGGTTACCAATTGAATACAATGTAAGAAATTGTCCACTATATATTTTTTTTACTTCATTTACTTACTCATTTGATGTTTCACTTCGGATTTCAAAAGTCTGCAGTAAGACCTAATCGACTCAAACGCATAATTTACTTCAAAACTATAGCCATCAATGCAGAGGTCATCCTCTTCAGATTTCACGATCGAAATTATGATAAAAATTATCATGACAAAGAAATTCTCCATTTTCACGTTGTTAACGCTGACGTTCTATGGCGGATTGTGTTTCACGAGTCACGAGAAAGAATGAGACGTATTCTTAATTCAGTTGTATATTTAATTTTTAAACCCCTAGTAATGCGCATATGAGAATTAATGCTATGATTTGACTTGTCTGTTGGTCTGTGTGTTTCAAGCGGTATTCGCAAATGAGATATACGTGGAAAGATTAAGGAGATGTACCGTAGTGAGTTTTATCAACTTGTTTTTGTAAAGTTGGCGCACGATCATTGGTTAAAGTTCATTAAAAACTCATTAAAAAGTCATATCGTAATGGGTTGGTTGCTTTCAAAACTGGTATAATTGTTTATTGTGCTGTCAAGAAAGATGTCACCCTATGAAAAATATAGTACCATTATTTAAAACGCAATTCTTATTTAAAAAGTAATATTTTAAAGATCCCATTAATTATGTCTATTACTGCAAATACAATAATGACTTTTCAATAATTTCAAAAAAATCACATTATAAAACGTTAGATGTACCAACAAGAAATTCCATCCCCTCAAAACGAGAAAAAACCTAAATAAATTCTCATATTTTATTCTCATATTTTTGGAGTAACATATTACACCTCGAACTCAAAGCACTTCAATATTTTTTCATTGATCTGCAATTTGAAGGAAAAAGCAATTAACATCATAAAAAACACTCGATTTCAAAAAAGATTTAATTACTTTATTCTTTGTTGATAACATAAATTATTTATTTCATTCATTTTCTTAAATGATAGTGCAATTAGGAAATTTCTGTAAGCATTTGAGTTGTTGAAGATTAAGAGTTTTCAAACGCAACGCGAGTGCATATGCAACCGGCTGGTTCAGGTCCACAAAGACTCACGTCACCACCGGGACGAACTCTAAGACGCGTCAAAAGTTCCATATGACGCAACTCGCGGTGCAGCCCCAGTCAATTGGGTCGATCTCGGCAAGGCCGATTGATCAACATGGTGCACACCAAGAGACAAGATAGCGGCGATAGCGTAGAACAGCACAAAAACAAATTGAATTATGTTATAAGAACTCATGTGAAAAATTGACCGAATCTTTAAGTTATTTGATCTTTTATCCTGTTCATAAATGGGAAGAATTCAAAGTACCTCACAGTTTTCCCCATCTTTTGCTCTGACCTCAACCTTACAGTGTAATTCAAGTGAACGCCATAATTTCCCTTGCCTGCCGGAGACAGGCTTAAAAGGTGAATATGTATAACAAGTTGGGAAACCAAAATCAACATCTCCGAGTCGAGATGAGTGCTATCTACTCAATTAAGAGGTTTTTCTTAAATAACTAAATAAATATAAATGTAATTTATATTAATTATTTCAGCGCGTTTGTAATAGGAACCTACAACCAATCAGTGGTGTTATTTCTCGATTTAATAGACATCACGTCTAGAGCTCGTGACGTTTTCTTTCACGTTTTTGTACAATTTCTTTATTTCTTAAAGGGAGGGTGAAGTAGAAAATCAAGTGATTTTTTATCGATTCTTCTACTAATTATAAGACCAGTCTGCATAGTGAAACATTAATGGAAATATCTCCGAATGATTTTAAAATTCAAATTAGGTTCAGATTTTAAGGATAATTTTAAATAAGGACCTCTGACCAATCGCGTAACGCCCTGCCTTTTTATTAACAAAATCCTCGTGGCACGCTCCATGCCGAATAAAATTTATCACGAGATTTGATAAAAATTTGCGCTCGACGTGACAATCGTGGCGTAGGTATTCTAGCTTAATTTTGATATTGTAGCCATGACTTCTATAAAAACAATATTGGTTAAAAAATTATCTCATTGCAAATTTCAATAAATTCAAATATTTTATTCAACATTTTATTGGAGTAACATATTAGGCAATGAACTGGTGGCACTTAACTAAATTTTCTGCGCTCTGCAGTTTTGAAGGAAAAGCAATCAATATCACAAAAAAATGTCAACCGCTTTCCGTAAATATATAACTATACCTTAGTCCTGTAAATTGATTGGGCGACTTTCATTAGCTCATTTGCCCAGTTGTCTGTTTCTGATGGTACTTTGGTTCTATATGCTCTGGCGATGCAGCAAATGACTTTGCCTATCTAAAAATATTCGAAATTCATTACAAGAACTTTTTATCTCTATGTTGAAAAAGTTAATTCATTTGCGTTTGAAGGTTAAAAAGTCGAAAATAAATTTATGGCCACTCACATCAGTTACCAAATTTCTTAATAAAAGCCAAACCAGGGTTGTTTGAAACATTTATATAAGGAAAAATTGTTGAACCCCAAAATATGAACAAAGTTTCTTTTTTTTTTGGTAATAATTTGGCCCGACTAACTACCTAAAAGTTTGAGACCATATAGGCTAGTACCAGAAGAAAATGAGCTAGTACCGAATTTCTTGGCTAAAATATTTACAAGTTGGGCAACCAAAATAAACCATTAGACGAGGTTTTACCAGGAGCAGATGACAAAGGAGTCTCGGACGCTAGCTTCCACAATATAGAGGGCAATGGCACCCGCGTACGTCACAGCTGTAGCGGTATCGTTTGCCATAGAGGCGCTATCAGACATTATAGCAGACGATGCTTTTGGTGGATTATATCTGGCACCAAAGTCTGCTGGGAATATTTTTGTAATAAGGGACTAACGGTGGCTACTGAGGTTCGTCTTATCCGATCGCGACATAAATATACACAATATAATTACTTTATTCAAACAGCTGTAACCGTTGGTATTAAGATAAAAGATAAGACTACATTTTGTGACATTAAACCTACTAAATAGTCAAATTAAGTCGAAACTAGCAGAGAAACCCAGGCAAGCCAAGGCTTAATTAACAATTTGTGCCCACTGGAATGATTGGGGTCGGGTTTTCAAAAGATAAAAGCAAGGTTTCAAAAGATGCAAAAACACAATGTTATATATGTGTTTTAGGGCCAAAATATTCCGTATTTCTTTTGAATTAATTGACTGCTACAAGAGGTTGGAAACGAAATCACTGTCTCTTACTTTTCAGGCCTAATCACTGGACTTTAAAAGATCGTGAGTGATTTCCTTTCCCAACCTCTTGTAGCTATCATTTAATTCAAGAAGAAATTTAGAAAAAAAATAACTGAAACACATTTTAGTTTTTTAATAGTGTACATACGTCACTCGCTGGGCTTTTCATTATCAATTTTAGTCTAAACAAAAGATTAAAAAGCCGTTGAAATCCATTTTTTAACTCTAATACTCGTTAAGCCTAGGCTAATTATAAGCAGACGATACGTATTTTTAAAGAGAGGCTTCAGACGCGATTTCCCAGATCTCCTTTCGAGACTTTGCAGCCACGCTATTGGTTGGAAAATAAAGCTCAAATTTCCTACGAGAGGTGGCACTGGCGTAATGATTTTGGTTAATAACCGTGACGTTCGCGGATCCCATTGCCCTCTACATTATGGAAGCTAGCGTCCGAGACTCCTTTGTCATCTGCTCCTGGTTTTACTTAAATAGCTAAATAAATGTAATTGATATTAATTATTTTAATCGTCAGTAATTTACCTTAATATTTGTTAAATGGTTTTATGAAAATTTATTCCTAAAATTTATTTTAAACATAGCTATTGTTGACGTTTGAATTCTAGCGTAAATTTCGTAAATTTAGGGGATACGAAAAGCCGCAATTGCGTGAACATTTGGTGGAAGCCCTACCATTGGGTGGCTAGACGTTTCTCGTAACCCTAGCCGATCGCCATACACATCTTAACCCTATAATGGAGTAAATGTAAATATTGCTTTCTTTGACCTGCGAACGAGGTCCGAATATTGCAAACACGTTTGCTACGATTTTCCAACAGCAAACGCAGTAACAGACACACACACACATATACGTCCAGCAGAAGTAAGATAAGGGACTAGAAGTATGGAGCTAACCAAATTGTTGGCGAAAGTGAATATTCTTGATAACACACCAACGGTTGGCCCTCTGGTTGCGGTTTCTGAATTCTCCCTCCAAAACGTGAGACGCTCGCGGTGGTAGACGGCCGAACTAGATTCAAGCACCCGCGTCCGTGTTCCGCGGCTTTAGGATGAGGGGAAGGGGATAGCAAATGTTTTGGAACTCGACCAATTTTTTTCTCTCTAGTGTAGGAGCGATGGAAGCGGCCAATAAAATCCTCAAATTTGTTCACTAGTGCCAGGATCTACTACCAATGCTAGAGCTCTTTACTTCTAGTCCCTTATCCTACTTCTGGTCCAGTGATATCATCGTCACTCGGAATGGTAAAAAGAGGCAAACCTTATCTGAGCGCGAAAAATCATAGCATAACGAATCGTCGTTCCAACAGGATTCGTTGTTTGGTAACGTGTTTTGAAAAAAATCCTACGAATTTTTTTTCGAACTGTTTGAAATCAAATATCGAAAAGTAATTGAAGATTGTAGACTTACTAAAAGAATTTTCTTATGGCACTTTTTATAATCGATTTCTTTTTTATCCTGTTCAGCTGATATGAGAATTTCAAGGAATATTAGTCGGGAATTAATAATAAATCATGTAGGCCTAGTCGACATAAAGAGCTAAACCGAAGGCGATTTTGTCGTTTTCTCACAAAATAATGTCCACAGGTTTCGGCCTATTTCACTAATATTTAGTATTAGCTAATAATATGATAGGTTTGGTTATTTGAATTACAATAATATTGATAAGGTTAAGTTATTTAGGTTTGGTTATTTGAATTACAATAATATTGATAAGGTTAAGTTATTTAGGTTTTGTTAATCGAAATCCAATGGTAAAAAGTTAGGTTAGGTTAGGTTAATTAGGTTTTGTTAATTGAAACCCTGGTTAGGTTCGATTATTTGAACGCAAATATTATTAAGTCAGGTTCAGTGTGGCTATATGAACAAAAATTGTATTAGGTCAGGTTAAGTTCATGGTTAAATGAACCCAAATTGTATTAGATCAGGTAAATTTAAATTAGATAGGTTTGGTTAATTAAACTCAATTTAATGCGGTCAGGTTAGGTTTAGTTATTTCAACTCCATTAATATTAGGTCAGTTCTGGTTACCAGATTAAATACAATGTAAGAAATTGTCCAGTTTTAAGAAAAAAAATATATATATATTTTTATTTCTACTTCTAATTTTACTTACTCAAAAGTTTGCAGTAAGACAAAACCGTCACACGCGCATTATTTCCTTCAAAACTTTCGCCACCGCAAAGATAATCCTCTTCGGATTTCACGATCGAAATTGTGATAAAAATTATCATCGAGAAAAGAATCTTCGTTACAAAGAAGTTCTCCATTTTCACGTTGTTAACGCTGACGTTCTATGGCGGATTGTGTTCACGAGTCACGAGAAAGAATGAGACGAAACCTTAATTCAGTTGAATATTTATTTTTTAAACCCCTACTAATGAGCATTTGAGAATTAATGCTATGATTTGACTTGTCTGTTGGTTTGTGTGTTTCTAGCGGTATTCGCAAATGAGATATATGTGGAAAGATTAAGGAGATGTGCCGTAGTGAGTTTTATCAACTTGTTTTTGTAAAGTTGGCGCACGATCATTGGTTAAAGTTCATAAACTCATTAAAAAGTCATATCGTAATGGGTTGGTTGCTTTCAAAACTGGTATAATTGTTTATTGTGCTGTCATGAAAAATGTCATCGTATGAAAAATATGGTACCATTATTTAAAACGCAATTCTTATTTAAAATGTAATATTTTAAAGATCTCATTAATCATGCCTATTACTGCAAATACAATAATGACTTTTCAATAATTTCAAAAAAAATCACATTATAAAACGTTAGATGTACCAACAAGAAATTCCATCCCCTCAAAAAAAAAAAAAAAAACCTAAACAAATTCAAATATTTTATTCTCATATTTTTGGAGTAACATATTACACCTCGAACTCGAAGCACTTCAATATTTTTTTTTGATCTGAAATTTGAAGGAAAAAGCAATTAACGTCATAAAAAACACTCGATTTCAATAAAGATTTAATTACTTTATTCTTTGTTGATAACATAAATTATTTATTTCAGTTTCCTAAATGATAGTGCAATTAGGAAATTTCTGTTAGCATTTGAGTTGTTGAAGACTAAGAGTTTTCAAACGCAACGCGAGTGCATATGCAACCGGCTGGTTCAGGTCCACAAAGACTCACGTCACCACCGGGACGAACTCTAAGACGCGTCAAAAGTTCCATATGACGCAACTCGCGGTGCAGCCCCAGTCAATTGGGTCGATCTCGGCAAGGCCGATTGATCAACCTGGTGCACACCAAGAGACAAGATAGCGACGAAATTTCAAACCCACCACTCAGCATTCTTCGGAGAGATATAGTTCCTGTTCCCAACGTGACCCACTCAATTTAGAGTACAGCATATTTGGTGCCAAGCTTTTTGGCACAGTTGGTAATCCATAATTCGTTAGTATTTAAACAATGCTTAAGAATATAATAAAACAAAATTTTAGATAAATTTAAAATTTTTTTATTGCTTTCCAAAAAAATTATAATTTCTTTCATTTTCTGAAAACATACTACATAATCCAATTAACAAATTTTTTCTCGTGAAATTATACTGTTAACATTTGAAGTACCAAAACTTAACAGTTCTCCCACGCGAAGCAATTGCATCTGCAACCGCTGGGTTGGCTTCCACACTTGCTCAAGTCACCCTTAATAGCTCCACTAGCGCGACAAGCGTTCCAGACACCGCAGCTCAAGGTGCAGCCCCAGCTAATTTGGGCCTCGGCAATGCTGACCAACATGGTGCACACCAAGATGGCGGCGAGAGCGTAGCAAATGGTGGCCTGTGATAATCATCACGTAATTATGTTATAAAAATTACCAGGGATAGATTTAATTTGAGAAGTAGGAATGGAGAACAGAGTAATCATAGTCCCGGACCCCCTTCCACGGGACGGAGGGGTATGAAATAAGAGGCGGGTCATAGTGACAGAGGTAAAAAGGAAATGCGTACTTTTCGCCGTCCCCGTCCGCAACGTCATCAAAACGTAGTTTAAATGAGCCAATAAGATAATTTAAACTTTTCGTTACGTGTTAGAGAGAGGGGCTCTATACTGGGTGGTCTATATGTTGGACTGAAGTAAATACTAACCGTTGCGTTCTCCATTCCTACTTCTAAAATTAAATCTATCCCTGCAATTACTATGTCATGACAAATGAATTTTACGCACCTTCATTTTCGTTTAATTGAACCGTTAGGTTTTCAAAGAAAATACCAAACTGTTTCAAAAACCTTTTTCGCGTCTTTTATAGTCGTTTTCTTATCATTCTTTTAGGTCTTTCTCAGATAGTAATTCGAAGATTATGTATTAATATTTTAATCTTGGATAATGAAGAAGTAACTGGTAAGACAGTGGCTGTTGGTCTAAGGTAATAGTTAAATTATAAGAAACATGGGTAAAATTGAATTAGGCTTGCTGTCACTGTTTGGGAGAAAAAGTATGTTGAGTGTGTGTCACTACACATAGCGTGCACCTATAGCAATGAAACACCCTGTATAGCAATGAAATCTGAATCTATTTTTAAATTTAAAATAATTCCCAGACAATTTCTGGGTGTTTTATTGCCTAATAATTAGTAGAAGAATTGATTACTATAATAGGAATATCATAATTAAATTTTAACTGATAAGACGCAATTTTCTGTTTTATTTTTGTAACCATTATTGAAAAAGGTAATTGTACCAGTTGTATTCCAGTCCATTATAAAATGTCCTTTCTTTCATTACCATCATATTCGCTGTTAATTTTCCCAATATTATCTCAGGACATTTGTATTTTTTCCCTAGGGTTTGCATATTGTGGGAAATGAACAGATTATTAGTAGATAAACAAATTGAAGTAAACCTTTATGGAAATTTTGATAGTTTACTCTTGAAGAACCGGGGTAGTATTTCTTATTTTCATAATTTAATATCAGAAATATATTAGGCCTAATTCCCATTTTTGAATAATTTTCATAGACCTTTAAATAATTTTTAACAAAGATTTAGGGTAGGAATTAGTTTTGCAGCCCAAGGCTTGACAATACACGTAACAGGTGAGACCAATATCTTTGACCAGGAATACATTCTTCTACTTGGAATATTTAAGAAGCCATAGGCCTAACACTAATATCTGATTGAAGGTAAGGGGAAGGGCTTAAAACTATATTTGTTGTAAAGTGGCCAAGATGGCGACTTTGAGTCGGTTATACTATTTTTGGACGGTATAAAAATTGTTTTGAAATGACTCATAAGGGGGAAAGGTGATGGGTTTTATGGCTTTTCGTTTGAATTCTTAAGATATTGTAACCTGAAGGTAGAATGATTTTGTACGCGAAAGAGAGAGGAACTCCTATATCGGCAGAAAATGGTTTACCAAATTTGAATGTACAAAATAAATAGTTTGTTTTACTAAATATAGTCATTTATTGAAGTTTATAAATTGAAAGAAGCTGCGTCTAAACAATATTAAACCGCCCGCTCCTTCTTCGCTTTTCATTATTGGTTATTCACCCTAGATTTACTCGTTTACACGAAGCAAAGAGAACTTGCTTACATTCGGGTTCGGTGAGAAGCTGGTCGATAGGTACCTCAATGTCACTTGACTTCTAAGTTGAAATAAATTAATCGTGACGTCAGCAGCGACTGTTTCTAAGCCTCCTCCCCTTTAGTTCAAACAAAAGGACCAGAAAATGGAAATTTTTATATTCCTAGTAAAGGATATGTATCTCTGTATTGCTGTTTTGACATATTTAAGAAATTTAAAATGAAGTCCTTCATACGTCAACCAACAAAATGCAATAAAACAGTACAAACTATGCTTGTACTAGAATATCAAAGTCAAAATGGACACTCCATTTATTTTTTGGAATAAAATCACTCAAACGACAAAAACAACAGCCGAAACGTTGTTTCGTAATATAAAATCACAGTCAAAATGAAACGGGTTTTACCAGAAGTTAATAACTTCTTATCCTGGGAAGTATTGGACACTAAAGCTTTATATAGTATCCATCCCTGCTAGTCAAAATTGCCTATGGCAATCGTAAAAGAGGGTCGAAAGTTACCTCCCCACAAGAAAAACGATCTAGTCTACTGAAAAAAAATCTTACACCGAGAGGCTGTGGCTCTCAAACTTAGGGGCGTGTTCAAAACTTCTTCACCGCCAATCATTGAAAAGCCGTCTGTCTAGAACTCTCTGAAAATCCATTACAATCCCTTGGGCCTAGGACCCCTCGCTAGTTTGAACGGAATTTCTAGCAAACAGCTGTTCTTGTCACCGTTTCTGATTCGTTACATACACCACAGGACACACCTTAAAGTTTCGTTACATGCCCGCTGCTGGCGCGCATATCAGCCTGCCAGCTCAAAATGAGAGAAGCGCCGTAGGTGGCGCGGTGATCGGACCTAATAAGAAGTTGGCTAACAGAGATGGTTCCGGATATGGTTAGAGTCCAATACTTCCCAGGATAAGAAGTCATAAACTTCTGGTTTTACCTCGGGACTTTTCAATTATTTTACAAAACCAAAAGTATATATATTAAAATAAAAAGTCTCCATCAAGCAGGCGAAAGGGTGCCCGAATGTACTTGTATCCCCAATTTTCCTACCCCCCTTTAAATCGTCCTTCTTCGAGTCGCCGAAATTGGGTACAATCACGAGTGCTACGCTAAGGCTTATTTACTGTACCTGCGGTTTCTATTATTTTGCAGTGAGTGAAAGACTGAGCTAAAAATAATAGTCTAAAAAACAATGTGTTTCAAATCTAATAATTACTCATTTTAACTCTTTTTAGAGTTGATCGGTTTTGTAAAATGGAAGTTACATTGCATTTCCTTCGTATTAAAGATACGCACTATTCTAAAAAGTAAATTTCCCGAAATAGTTTTTACACTAAAAAAAAATATTTCATCATCATTCATTGGTTAACTCACTCTGCCCGATAAAATGAACAAGAAGAGTAGGCCAGTACCTTTTTTTTAAATGATGTAACTAAAACTACAAGAACTCGATTTGCTTCGTCTGCTAAGTTGACGAGGTGACTACCATATCGAAAGTTGTGAAACCGAAACTTTTTGATTTAATATATATACTTTTGACTTTGACAAATTATTTTTTTAATTTTTAAAAAAGCGACATATTTCACATAAAATACGTGACAATTTCAATGACAAAACAATGTACCTTTAGTTTTAACTGCTTCGCAATTTTGTATAAATACAAGTAAAACTCTAGTGGTAGCATACATCCTCTCAGCTATTCCTATTCAAAATGAAGGTATTGTTTCAAATAACTTTAACTATCATTGTTTTGCTATTTATTAAGTTTTTACTTGTAATGTCACTTCTTCGTATAGATTTTCTTGGCAATTTTCCTGGTAACGTTTCTGATTGGCGCCAATATGGTGCAATTGAGCGAATCGCAGATAAATTTTGGTTGCACACTTAGTTGCGCCGCTTGGCACCGTTGTCGCTTTCAATCCAACGGTGATTTTTCAAAATGCCTTGATCAACCCAAGGGCTGCAAGTGCAATTGCTTCGCAAATGAAGATTGTTAAATACAAACTACGTGGTGTATTGATTAATTTCAAATAAATGCAGTATAATAAACGTCAGTGGATATTTGATTATGTGTTTAGAATCCAAAGTTTTGACTTTTAGTTAATATTATTTATTTTTATTATTATTGAGCGAGCATCAGCGTTTGCAGGCCTCACCAGGCATCGCTTTAGAGGAACTATGACGTTTCAACTACGTCACTTCTAGACAGGCTCTCAGTAATCAGTAACAAAAAGGTAGCAGTGGCGTTTGCAGGCTTTAGAAATGAGTTTTTTCATTTTGCAGTGTTCTTAAGATAATGGACTTTAAATTAATTATTCTATAGGAGTTTTGCATCAAATTTGACCCCCCGCTCTCCAAAAATTTCAAATTTGCGAGAGAACCGTTCACGTTAGAGACATATCTTTACCATTATTGAAATCTACTGGTTATAATACCCTATATCTGAAAATATTACAAAATTAGATCAAACTGGAAAAAGGTTATTCAACATTATGCTTGACTTTTTTTCAAAAAGCCTCTACTGTTGGTTCTGATAAATATTTTGGGCTAAAATTTGGGCTTTCACAATCAAATAGTTGATAGTTAACGTGGTTTAAATTTCATGAAGATCGGCCGACCCATGGTAACATGGTCGTTTGAATCGGTGTGGAAAGACCCTTAAAAACTAGAAGCTTAATTTTTGGGAAAAGCCAAAATTTTGACTTATAGTTAAATTGAATGTTAGCCATGTGTCTTCGGGATTGAATTTCATATCTGTTGTAGAACTATTTTTCTATACGAATAATATTGCAATATGTCTTTCAGTTTAGCCTCATTAACATAAAAGATTTGGATATTATAAGTCAGAGAGTTCAGGGAGACGGTGTGTAGTCTTTTTAAGGAGAGCTTAAGGTGAGTAGCACGGTTCTGCTTCTTAAGCGGAAAAGGTCACGTCATCCTGGTTCGAAAAGTCAAGGCGAAGTTCGATGTAACGACTAGGTAGACCTAATAGGGGCTTAGCAAATCGGGCTTAACTTCGCCCCCAGAGCCATTATGGTTGGTATGTTTTTTTACAGAATGAAAGCTATATAAGCCCCTCCTCCTGGTATGTTTTTTAGCACTAGTGGATGGTAGTCTGACGTTTCATGACGTAGTAATGCCCAAGTCCCTATTGGGGGAGGCAAGACTTCGTCTTTTTGAAAATAGAAGCTAAAAATGTTTCCTTCTTACTAGCCTCCTTACTTAAGTTGTCCCTGATTTAGTAAGATTTACCTGAATTTTAAATTAACAGAAACACCGGAAGGTAATCTTTTACTTCCTGTTCAAAATATTTTCGCCGGAAGACTTCTTAATGTTGTAAACAGCATCGATCCGAAATTAATTATCTATATAACCTTCCGAGCTCTTTATAGACAGACAAATGAAGTTGAAGCTGAAGGTGGAGGTGAAGGTTCTGATAGTGTTCAAGGATCTCACATCATGGCAAGTTACTTCGAAAATAAGTCCATCATAGTAGCAGGAATAAACGTAAGAATACTAATTAAATTAAAATTGTAGGCCTAGAAAATGTTTTAAATTACAAAACTCAAAGGGAACAAAAATTGAGATAATAAACTTTTTTAATTTTTTAAAGCACACTGCCTTTGAACTTAAGAATGGCACTGACTCACAATTGCACGCGGTTAAAGGAAGGGACACGGAAATTTTGAAAATTTTAGCCAATAAACTAAAGTTTGAGTAAGTATGCATTATCTTTTTGCGGAATGGAGTTAAGCAAATTATATCGAAAAACGCTCACGTAAACGCGTAACACCCTGAGCGATTCGGACTTCTAATTGGTAACGCCTAAATTTCTCAAATACTTCTACGTTTTAAGTCTTATTTGAAATGAAAGTTGTAAAATATCTGTGACTTCTCTCGCACCACTACGTCATGGATATGAATAGATACTAACGTAATATGGATTCCTAACTAGGGCTAAAACTCTGACCACCCGCGGATGTGAGGCGACTGTAAATCGAGATGGAAATAGCTAGGGCACGTGGGAGAATGAACCCCGAGTGGTGGGTTTGAAATTTCGCCCATGCGCAGAGAGAGAAAAATACGAATTTCCCTCTCACTCACAAAGTTGAGGTGGGGGGGGGGTTTACAAGTCATACTCTTTTCTCTGCTGAACGGGCACCTAAACGAAATCCTTGTGGAACGTAAGATATGGGAATCCAGAAAACGTTAGTATTTATTCATATCCCTGCTTACGTTTATTGAGGTCGGCGTTTAAGCGCACGTTTCCCTGTCAGTTACTAAAACGTTATTTTTCTTCAGATTCAAGATCGTATGTCCGCCTGAAGGAATTTGGGGATCTTGTAACAAAGATGGTATCTGTACTGGGCTAATTGGAATGGTTGCCAGAAATGTAAGTATAAACCAACTGAGTTGCTTGTCGTTCATGCGGTCTGAATCTTCAAACCATCATTATGAATAGCAATTAAACAGCAATACATTATTTCAGCGGTATTGTTAGCTTGATTTAGGCTTAAGATGGGACATCTGGATGGTATATGGCCGCAAAGACGTAAGATAGGGCTTTAACACTACCAGTCCATCAACGTCCTTTTGTTTTAAGCCATATCTAATCTTTTTGTTGGCCACATATCCAAACAAGGTGTTCAAACACCAGACGCTATTTTACTCAAAACTTTAGAATAGGTTCTGTTAACTTCCAGGAAGCCCATATTGCAATTTCAACTTTGAGTCCAACGTTGGACAGAGCCAAGTATGTCGATTTCTCTTCACCGTATTACCAAGATGAAATCAAATTCGTTACAAAAGCGCCTGAGATGCATAATATAACCGGAAATCCTTTTATCATAGATATATTTCAAATTAAAGTTAGTTAATTGGTTTGTAGTGGACAAAAACAATTTAGTAATTCTTAAATTTAAAAATTCTATAGTTCTGCATTTTCTTGTTCGTGATTTTCGTGGTTCTCGTACGATTACTTCAATATCTAAGACTGTTTGATGGGAATATTTTAACAATTTGGGAAATAATACAGTTATCGTTTCGGCAAGGTATGAACTTCACTTTTTATAACAATCCTCCAAGTTTCGCTATTTTGCCCTGTAAGGTTTCTAAATTTGTACACGTTTTTTTTTGCGAGTGATTTCAGGAGTTTCAATACACCCGAAAGCAAAATTGTTGTATTACGGTTTAGTGGCAGTTATGAGCATTTTAGTAGGAACTACATGGAAGATATGCGAATGTTACTTAACGTCAACAACAAGCTCGGGTCACGTATCGAAGCCAATTGATTCCTTGAAAGATTTGGTTAAAGCAATTAAAATGGACAATTACGTGGTCAGCGCCGTTGCCGGAAATTCTTATCAAAGCGCTATAGACGTAATTTAATTTGTTATCAAATTTTCAGTAACATAATTTTAAGTATTTCTATAATTATATTTGAAACTAACGTGGCGCACGTTTAGTAATTTTAGCAAATAAATATTGTCATAAGTTCATATGATATGTTCCATAAGTTTGTCACTGATTACAGAGAGCTTGTCATGAAGTGACGTAGGTGAAACGGAATAGATTCTCGTAAAGTGACGCCTGTTGAGGCGCCGTCAAAGGCTTAGTACAGACTAAATAGGAAGATGGACTTCCATATTAACCAAGTGTAGTCAATTCTCACTTGTCGTTCTTGAACTAGCTCGAGCTGTAAGTCTCAACAGGAGCAGATGACAAAGGAGTCTCGGACGCTAGCTTCCACAATATAGAGGGCAATGGCACCCGCGTACGTCACAGCTGTAGCGGTATCGTTTGCCATAGAGGCGCTATCAGACATTATAGCAGACGATGCTTTTGGTGGATTATATCTGGCACCAAAGTCTGCTGGGAATA
Organism: Phalangium opilio; assembly: GCA_019434445.1. Lineage (NCBI taxonomy): Eukaryota > Metazoa > Arthropoda > Arachnida > Opiliones > Phalangiidae > Phalangium > Phalangium opilio. Next base: position 15,825 of record JAEQBA010002558.1, read on the forward strand.
TTTTTGTAATAAGGGACTAACGGTGGCTACTGAGGTTCGTCTTATCCGATCGCGACATAAATATACACAATATAATTACTTTATTCAAACAGCTGTAACCGTTGGTATTAAGATAAAAGATAAGACTACATTTTGTGACATTAAACCTACTAAATAGTCAAATTAAGTCGAAACTAGCAGAGAAACCCAGGCAAGCCAAGGCTTAATTAACAATTTGTGCCCACTGGAATGATTGGGGTCGGGTTTTCAAAAGATAAAAGCAAGGTTTCAAAAGATGCAAAAACACAATGTTATATATGTGTTTTAGGGCCAAAATATTCCGTATTTCTTTTGAATTAATTGACTGCTACAAGAGGTTGGAAACGAAATCACTGTCTCTTACTTTTTGGACTTTAAAAGATCGTGAGTGATTTCCTTTCCCAACCTCTTGTAGCTATCATTTAATTCAAGAAGAAATTTAGAAAAAAATAACTGAAACACATTTTAGTTTTTTAATAGTGTACATACGTTACTCGCTGGGCTTTTCATTATCAATTTTAGTCTAAACAAAAAGATTAAAAAGCCGTTGAAATCCATTTTTTAACTCTAATACTCGTTAAGCCTAGGCTAATTATAAGCAGACGATACGTATTTTTAAAGAGAGGCTTCAGACGCGATTTCCCAGATCTCCTTTCGAGACTTTGCAGCCACGCTATTGGTTGGAAAATAAAGCTCAAATTTCCTACGAGAGGTGGCACTGGCGTAATGATTTTGGTTAATAACCGTGACGTTCGCGGATCCCATTGCCCTCTACATTATGGAAGCTAGCGTCCGAGACTCCTTTGTCATCTGCTCCTGGTCTCAACCATTACAAAGCATAGGAAGTGTCATACTTATAGAACATATCTTATAAACTTATGATATTTTTTATTTATCATCAGGGATAGATTTAATTTTAGAAGTAGGAATGGAGAACGGTTAGTATTTACTTCAGTCCGACTCATAGACACCCAGTATAGAGCCCCTCCCTCCAACACGTAACGAAAAGTTCAAATTATCTTATTGGCTCACTTTAACTACGTTTTGATGACGTTGCTGACGGGGACATCGAAAAATACGTATTCCTTTTTACCTCCGTCCCGTCGCTATGACCCTCCCGCCTCTTCTTTCATAACTCCCCCCCGTCCCGAGGAAGGGGGTCCTGGACTTTGGCCCGCGCCCACATTACTCTGTTCTCCATTCCTACTTCTAAAATTAAATCTATCCCTGATATCATTTCAATCTTTACCAAAGGCAAATATCAAAAACTGAAAGTGAAGTATTGTGGAATTTAATGAAAGCCTTCCTTAGTGCCTCAGACACAGTCTCATATTCGCACTATCTTCTTTGGTCAAGTTATTTCATCAAATGCCTCGAAACCGACCGATTTTCGGTTTTGAGGCATTCGATGAAGAAGCTTGACCAAGGAATACAATTAGTGTTTTGTTCTTGGGCTCTCCTCACTCACCTCATTCTATGTTACTTATATTTGCCATTTTCTCTATACTAAACATAACAATCATGCATTTTGGAAAAAGACTTCGAGTTTAGACATTTTCAAAGCCATCTCAAACTCAACATCAAACTGGTTCTTGGAACACCCGAAGACCTTTAGAGAAGCCTTGGAAATAGTGAATGCGATGGATAATTACGCTCTAATATCGGATGAGAAGTCCATCGTTGCTGATATTTTGAAAAATAATATGTCACTTGAAAAATTTCACGTCGGTAAAGAAATCGTATTTACGGATCATAATTGCATTGTTTTTCGAAAGTCATTACCGGGTCAAGCCTTAATTAACAAAGGGTTCGTCTTTACGAAGGAAAAGATAGGCTGCGTTCAGTAACCCTCAACGCAATCACCGTTGAGCAAACGTTGAGTCCAGTTTAGCTCTTAAAGGATAACAACGGCCTTTTTCCAAATATGAAAGGAAAACTATTTAAAATAATTAATCTCTTATTTCAAAATAACTAGCATTTAATTAGTCTTAAAAATAATCAAGGACTACTGCGACATTTGTTTAGTGGGGCGTCTGCTAAATCGAACCACTTACCCCCAAGGGATTGGTTGAATTCCCACTTGCAGTGTTTACGACACGTTACTTATCATGTGAACTTCGAAGTCTCGCATTATCATTAGCTTCTTAATTCTTTCTTTACATTTTTTTGGGAAAAGTTTTCTGTTGATTGTTACTGAACGCAGTCAAGGTTTTAAACATACGGGATCGTCATTGTTTTAATTCAAACAGGTTGAACGCCCTCATGACGTCTGGTTTGATGTTGAAATGGGAATCTAAGGACAAATGGAAGATTGAAAGATTAGAAGCTATATCTAAGGGACAACAGGAAAAACAGGAATACATTGGCATGAAAGATTTAAAAAAGGCATTTTTAAGTCTGCTCATTCTATGCTCATTCGCAGCACCGAATTTTTTATTTCAAATAATTAAGAAGATATCATCATGAAACGCTTTTGAACTGGTTGTAACCATGGATAAAGAATGCGCGTGAGGAAATTTTTTTTCACGCTATAGGATAGTCAACTCCCTATCTCGAACGACAGCTTATTCTGTATATACTCTGTTAATACATCAGTTGTCAGCACGTGCAAAGCTAGGTCTCTGTGTAACTTAGGCTTGAGCGTGCTGACAAGAGACAAAAAACTTCAGGATCTTCAGGATTTAAAATATCCGCGAGTTTTTTTAGCTCAAGTGCACGGACCTCTAGGCCTTAGTTTCAGATGCGTGTGAAATTACCTATAAACTACTACAGATTGTATTGTATTTTTATGCTGTTTTATTGTGTTTTTATGTGGTCTTATGCTATTGTATTGTGTTTTATGCTGTTTTATGTGTTTTTGAGCTGTTTTATTGTGTGTTTTGTGCTGTTTTATTGTGTACTATGCTTTTTATCGTGTTTTACGCTGTTTTATTGTGTTTTCATGCTGTTTTACTGTGTTTTTATGTGGTCTTATGCTATTGTATTGTCTTTTAAGCTGTTTTATGTGTTTTTGAGCTGTTTTGTGCTGTTTTATTGAGTACTATGCTTATTATCGTGTTTAATGCTGTTTTATTGTGTTTTTATGCTGTTTTATTGTGTGTTTAAGCTGTTTAATGTGTGTTTATGCTGTTTAATGTGTATTTATGTTGTTTTAATGTGTTTTATGTTGTGTTATTGTGTTTCTATGTCGTTTTATTGTGGTTTATGGTGTTCTTTGCTATTTTATTTTGTTTTATGCTGTCTTATTGTGTTTTATGCTGTTTTTTGTGTTTCATGCTGTTTTATTGTGTTTTATGCTGTTTTATTGTGTTTTACGCTGTTTTATTGTGCTTTACGCTGTTTAATTGTGTTTATGCTATTTTATTGTGTGTCTAAGCTGTTTTATTGTGTTTCGGCTAAAATATACTATAAAAGTTATGATATTAGTTAGAAATCTCTGCGTTTTTCCACAGTTAAAAAATGTATTTGATATTCCCTAGCTTTTTCTCACAGAATGGACATTTGGGACTAAGGTTGTACAATCTTGAAGCTAAAACTGGTAGCGTTATATTGCCTATAGCTATTTTCCACAGATTACTATTTTCCTTGGGGAAAAAACACGGCCACCATACAGGATTAAGTTTAAAATTTAAATTATTTGGTTTCTCAAATATCGCTAAAAATCTGTATCTTAGTTGTTCGGGTTGTGGGTTAGTTAATTCTTTAAACTAACAAGGGAGATGGTTTCGAGTACGCGTCGAGTCTTATACTTCTCAGGATATTAAAGGGGCTGTCCAAACCGTGGGGCAAACGACGATCTTCCTCACAGAACTTAGCTTTGCGGTTGGGTAAAAAAGAAGGAGGGGGGGGGAGAGGGTCGAACAGCCCCTTCAACTTCTGATATTTGTTACTGAGTTTCAGTTTAAAATTAAATTGCTAATTAAAGCATTCCAAGTATTAATACTAGTGTTTATGACGATAATGAGTTAAAAATGAACTTTTCTAATTTCAAAGAAAAATACAAGCATCTGCTGCATCATGAGCCTATTGACGTCCTCTTCCCAGTGCCAAGCAGAGGGGACGGGGTCAACGCCATTCAGTGATAAAGGAGGGCTTCTCATATCACACGACGCGAGCAAGTTTCAACGAAGTTTCCTTTTTGTTTTTATATCTATATACTTTTGTTTATACTTCATAAATGTACTATAGAATAAATAAATTGTTCGTCGATTTAATGAATCTCATTTTTATTCCTTTTCTTGTCAATTAAGTTACAGGCATATATAGGATTTTAAAATGCATTAATTAGATTAAAATGGATTGGGAATATGGGTTAATTAGAGGTTCTCCGTAATCACTTTGCACTGTTAAAGGCAGCGCGTCGAGGGGCTATTCACTAATGAAAATTTTCCTTTATTGCTGATTTTTATTTATGCTTTAAAAAGGATATTGTTTCATTGGTGATTTAAAATGGATGGGGATTAATGGTTGCGTCTGGGTTACGAGTAATTATCGAGTGGCTACTCACTAAAAATTCGTTAGCAATTTTAAACGGGATTGGGATTGTGGGTAACTTAGGGGCTACGTGTTTTTATTATTTTACTAGTTATGAACGAATAATTAAGAATTCACACATTTGACGCTAGGGGAGCTTCAAACGTAGTTACGTATTTACTGATATCTAAAACATGATAAAATTCTGCTAGACATTCGTGTTAGCAAATTATAGTTCATAAATTGCCGCTAGGGGCGCTGTGTACGTAGTTACGTATTTACTGACATCTAAAACATGATAAAATTCTGTTAGAGATTCGTATGAGCAATAGATAGTTCATAAATTGCCGCTAGGGGCGCTGTGTACGTAGTTACGTATTTACTGACATCTAAAACATGATAAAATTCTGTTAGAGATTCGTATGAGCAATAGATAGTTCATAAATTGCCGCTAGGGGCGCTGTGTACGTAGTTACGTATTTACTGACATCTAAAACATGATAAAATTCTGTTAGAGATTCATAAATTGCCACTAGGGGCGCTGTGTACGTAGTTACGTATTTACTGACATCTAAAACATGATAAAATTCTGCTAGACATTCGTGTAAGCAATAGATAGTTCATAAATTGGGCGCTGTATACGTAGTTACGTATTTACTGACATCTAAAACATGATAAAATTCTGCTAGACATTCGTATAAGCAATAGATAGTTCATAAATTGCCGCTAGGGGCGCTGTGTACGTAGTTACGTATTTACTGACATCTAAAACATGATAAAATTCTGCAAGACATTCGTGTAAGCAATAGATAGTTCATAAATTGCCGCTAGGGGCGCTGTATACGTAGTTACGTATTTACGGACATCTAAAACATGAATAAATTTGCCGCTAGGGGCGCTGTATACGTAGTTACGTATTTACTGACATCTAATACATGAAGAAATTTGGCGCTAGGGGCGCTGTTATATAGGCCTAACGATGTGGTCTCTTATTTGAATTAGCGCCAACGTCACACTTCGAAGCGCCCCCAACGACGGAATTTACTATAAAACTCGGACGCCACTTGTCCAGGTTTCTTTTCTCTCTGCGCCGGCAACCAGTCAACATCGTTCCTTGATCAGTTCCTCGTAATCCTGAGTTGAAACTTGCTCGCGTCGTGTGATATGAGAAGCCCTCCTTTATCACTGAATGGCGTTGACCCCGTCCCCTCTGCTTGGCACTGGGAAGAGGACGTCAATAGGCTCATGATGCAGCAGATGCTTGTATTTTTCTTTGAAATTAGAAAAGTTCATTTTTAACTCATTATCGTCATAAACACTAGTATTAATACTTGGAATGCTTTAATTAGCAATTTAATTGTAAACTGAAACTCAGTAACAAATATCAGAAGTTGAAGGGGCTGTTCGACCCTCCCCCCTCCTTCTTTTTTACCCAACCGCAAAGCTAAGTTCTGTGAGGAAGATCGTCGTTTGCCCCACGGTTCGGACAGCCCCTTTAATATCCTGAGAAGTATAAGACTCGACGCGTACTCGAAACCATCTCCCTTGTTAGTTTAAAGAATTAACTAACCCACAACCCGAACAACTAAGATACAGATTTTTAGCGATATTTGAGAAACCAAATAATTTAAATTTTAAACTTAATCCTGTATGGTACCCGTGTTTTTTCCCCAAGGAAAATAGTAATCTGTGGAAAATAGCTATAGGCAATATAACGCTACCAGTTTTAGCTTCAAGATTGTACAACCTTAGTAATAAATGTCCATTCTGTGAGAAAAAGCTAGGGAATATCAAATACATTTTTTAACTGTGGAAAAACGCAGAGATTTCTAACTAATATCATAACTTTTATAGTATATTTTAGCCGAAACACAATAAAACAGCTTAGACACACAATAAAATAGCATAAACACAATTAAACAGCGTAAAGCACAATAAAACAGCGTAAAACACAATAAAACAGCATAAAACACAATAAAACAGCATGAAACACAAAAAACAGCATAAAACACAATAAGACAGCATAAAACAAAATAAAATAGCAAAGAACACCATAAACCACAATAAAACGACATAGAAACACAATAACACAACATAAAACACATTAAAACAACATAAATACACATTAAACAGCATAAACACACATTAAACAGCTTAAACACACAATAAAACAGCATATAAACACAATAAAACAGCATAAAAACACAATAAAACAGCATATAAACACAATAAAACAGCATAAAAACACAATAAAACAGCACAAAAACAAAATAAAACAGCATAAAGCACGATAAAAAAGCATTGAACACAATAAAACGGCACAAAACACAATAAAACAGATCAAAAACACATAAAACAGCATAAAACAGCTCAAAAACACAATATAACAGCATAAAACACAATACAATAGCATAAACCACATTAAAACACAATACAATAGCATAAACCACATTAAAACACAATACAATAGCATAAACCACATTAAAACACAATACAATAGCATAAACCACATTAAAACACAATAAAACAGCATGAAAACCCAATATAACAGCACAAACACACAATAAAACAGCATGGTTGGTAGCCCATGGATATGGCAATGAAATTCCCCAGAGTACCTTGCGCACGCCCCTACCGTTGGTAGAGAATTGTTGACTACTGTCGGGGAGGACTTCTTTTTCATAGATAGGGTAGAGACAAGGTTGTACGTACAGAGATTCTACTCCATTTCACCTCTTACCTGAAAGCTTTAATCTTTCGTCCCAAAAGCAAACGTGGCAGTTTTGTTCAGGTCCCTCGACCCATGGAATGTTAAGTCCTTTTAGTACTAGTACCCGTTCTTTCTCCAGATATTCCGAGAAACATTTCACGTATTCCCAAAACCTGATCAGTAGACCCTATCCAATTAACATAAGTAAGAAAAACTTCGGAGATATATGAGAGATTTCCATAGGGATTTGAGCTTGTTCTCAGAACTGCATGAAGTCAATATTTCTAATCGACCCTAATTACCCATTTTGACCTTGATTGTCAAAGCGTGACACAGGGTCGCTATGGAAACAGGGTCAGTCAAAATATATAAAACACTTTTTATGGAATTTTCTTTCGCTTCGTTTAATGAAGATGAACGAAGATCATAACTGTAAGATAATATTCTATTAGGCCTACGCTTCAGTTTTAGGTTCCTAAATTTCTTTGCTTAAGGGGTTCTGCAGCTAATAACTTAGTGAGTGGGTAGATTTCACAAATACACAGATATAAAGTGACTGTAAAGTTAGCATCTGCGAGTGAGTAAAAATTATATGAAACGCGTCATAGGCACCATGTGATGCCAAGATACAATGACTCCACACCTAGTCCTTGTTTTTCACGAGATTGCAGAGCCAATTCCCCGAAGTGGTAGTTTTCGAAATAAAACGAACTAAGCTTCTTTGAACCACGCTTTTCCTCAGTCTTGTGCCCATGACGTATTTAAAATAATTTAAATCCACCCACTAAGGTCTTCTTTACAGTCCCTTTAAGCTTCCAGGCTGAGATTTAACCTTAAAGGCATTCATCACTAAATTAGATCAACAACAACAAAGAACAAATTCATTGTTTAAATCAGATAAAAAAATCTTTCAGACGGTGTGGATTGCCAGGATAGCAGTCCAGATTTTTCGTTTGCCTATGGTCACCCAGGCAGTTTAATTGGCGCTGAGCTAAGTACCTTTTCAATAATTGAGGGACCAACTGACCGTATCGGACTCAACCAACCCGATAACACCCTTACATAAGTTCTGATTTTTCTACTATTTTCTAAGAGAACCATGCACAGCAGTCTCATTAGATAAAGGGTACGGAAAGGTTACGTAAAATATTGCAAGAGTATCGTGAAGTTTGGGTGTTTGAATGTGTTTAGATTGCGAAGGAATGCGAACGTCAGAACGCGAAAACAATATTTTCTTGCCTTTTAACGCGCTTCATTATCATTGGAACGATTTGGAACCAACGGATAAATTCGAGACTCTCAAGGTTAGTTAAAAACTGTTGATTAAAATTAATTAAAACTCATTTTTTTTGTAAATATTACGATGGGTAATGCAAAACATTATTGATAATTTTAAAATTCAAGTACATCATTTAAAAATTACGAGCCATAATGGAAATATTCTAATGGATATGAAATATCTCAATTACATAATATTACAGAATAGATCAAAAACAAATTTGATATAAGGAATTTTTGATTGTTTTAACTACTTTAAAATGAGCCTTTTAATTTGTTGATTATTATTCAAAATGTAAAATAGTTTTAAAATATTAAATTTTGAAATGAGTATATTAAGTTAGTTTTAATTCAAAATCTAAAATGGTTTGAAAAACTTGAATTATAAAATGAGCATATTAAATTATATATATATTTTTTGATAGTATATAATACTTTGAAAATCTAAAAAACTTTGATAGTCTTATATTTGAGAACGAGGTTTGATAGTTTGTTTTTCCATGTGCATTGTCACAATGCATTAATTTCCTAATTCGATTAAACAAAAATCATTGTTTATATCAGTTACTTAGGTTCATTAGAAATGGTTTGGTTCAGTTCTGTTCAAAGTTGGGACGGTGTCAAAGCCCATAGCCATTCAGCCTGATAAAAAAGGTCCTATTCTAGAACCCCCCGTTATATTTTACCTCTATAATTAACACTTAATTAAGCATAATTATACTGAAATTGAATTTAAAAAAATATGAAATTATTTCATTTGGGTGGGCCCAAAACCTATTTTGTGTATAGTGTCTGTTCCCGATTATGAGTCCGGTAAACCCTCCTGGCAACACATCACATCATTTATTAATTAACTTTCCTAATTAGGCTGTGGCCGGGATGAAATCCCGATTACCCTTTGCGACGGAACAAGCCATAATGGAGGATAAAATCAGAAAGGTTCGAACGAGAAACTTATTTTTAAAATTAAAATAATTTTTAATTTTATATTTATATTCGAACACAGAATCTTCTTCTGACTCCAAGATGGTCTCGTCACGTGGACTATGAGCCTCCTAATCCACCAATAAAATTCCCGCAAACTCCCTTCTATCCGAATACCAAGCGAAACTTTAATAGGTTCGGAAGACATCGAAAGGTCTACAATTACGACCCATTCTTCGAAAGAAACAAATCAAAGGTGCACAACTTTAGCAGACGATAGTAAGATCCTCTTTTATAGAGAAACTGAAGTTCGTTTCCCCGCTTTTAGAGTCAAACGTTTCTAGACGCCATTGGAGAAGAAGAAAATTACCACAGCAGGAAAGATTACGCTCTGCTCAAGAACAGAAAAGTGGTAATGAAACTGAAGCAATTTTTAAAAATCACACCGATGATTCCATTATCCCTTTAAATTTTACTGTGTCGACTTTAAATACATATTTTTTTTAAATTTAATTCAAATATGGGTTTGAACAAGCTATACTTAATTGGGGCAATGAACAGTTAACATTATCATTTAGATTGTGAACGATACCATTTTTGTAGAATTGAAGAATGCTTCATTATTTGAATGAAATGAATAAAACTGTGGGTGCGATCGTCTAAGGTTTTAGGTTAATTAACCAATTTTCAATAGTCTGGGTAAAATCAGTGAGCATGTATGAGTAGGAAACTCGGAGAGACCAAATTCTCGGCTCGGTATCAGAGTTCCGCACATGCGCAATCGGTGCATAAGAGAGAAAACAAAATCAAAGATGTTTGTTTACGGCCGAAGCTACAGCTAACCACACTGATCTCTGCTAGTGTGAGCCTTTAACGGCCTATTCGTGTTTACCCTTTTTGAATTTAATTCTTTACGGATCACGTGACGTCTGGCTGTGCGCTGAGGTAGGTGCGCGTGAGAGAGACATTGGCCTGTGCCGTTATAGTTACCTTCCCCCTTCTTTGAAACCTTATTTACAGTCTTTAGATTCAAATTGAGGATATTTCGTAATTTGAAAAGGCTCTATAAAAACATGTTGCGAATTATGCAACAATATTACCCAATTCGTTTTGAACTTTCTGTTACTGTGTATTTTTAGAAATCAACGACACCCTCATTTTGGAGCAACGCTAACGATGAAGAAGATCGGCTAGTATTCGACGACGATACGAGAAGCGATCGATCAACCAGCACATCTGTAAAACGAATAATACCATTATCGATCACTGATCGGCCCCATAATGCAACAAGCGAGTCAAAAAAACTACCCGTAATCAGATACCGCGTCCACAATCAACTGAAGGAGTATTTGACCTACGATGACGGCACGGTTGAAAGGGGAAGCCAAGGTTTTTACGCCGGACCTCTCAGTGAATGGCAAAGAACCGCCGATAATTTTATCGATAGTGAATTGCGTCAAAAAACCAGGTGAGATCGTTAGCTTAATCACAGTTAAACAATTTCAAATGCAAGATGGTGGTATCAAGACAAATAATTTTAGAGAGGGCCTTTTCTAAGTTCTATTTACCCTTTTCTGTAAGACCTTATCTATATCAATACACGTGAGGTGCACAAATCGATATGATTTCGGTAACGGTGAACGATATGACACTTTAACCCATAGTGAGCTGCCAGAGTGGTGTGGTTTAAAATGGCTCATCCCATTTCAATCAAAATGGCAGCAAACTTCACAGAGTGAAAGGCCAGTGGGGGAAAGCTCCTGATTGACTAAGTGAGGGTCTGACGCTTAGTAGGGGAGAATTTCACCCCTGTTGCCCACTCCCTATATATCGGTTCTATGTTATTATACATTATTAAAATTCAGTTGATAATCGAAACATATTGGTTTTCTAGCTGATTTTAAACTGTCGGTTAAAATCGGTATCGGCTCCAGCAAAACTTCGATATCGGTATTATCAGAAATAAGATGAGACTAGAAGTAAAGAGCTCTAGCATTGGTAATGGATCCTGGCACTGGTAAACAAATTTGAGGATTTTATGCCGCTTCCATCGCGCCTACACTAGAGAGGAAAAAATTGGTCGAGTTCCAAAAACTTTTCCTACCCCTTCCCCTCAACCTAATGCCGCTGAACACGGACGAGGGTGCTTGAATCTAGTTCGGCCGTCTACTGCCGCGAGCGTCTCACGTTTTGGAGGAAAAATTCAGAAACCGCTACCTGAGGGCCAACCGTTGGTGTGTTATCAAGAATATTTAATCGCTTTCGCCAAGTGAAGAATTTGATTAGCTCAGTACTTCTAGTCTCATCTTACTTCTGGTATTACACTCTAAGAAATTGGGGTGTGCTTTAACACCTTTAAAAGTAGTTTATATGGGTCCAAATTTGACACCGTTACAGGTGTTGATTTACACCCCTGAAAGGGTTTAATAACACTTATTTGAGCAATTGGTGTCAAAGATAAGAATAAAATGGTGCAACAGAGGTGTAGTTTAACACCTTTTTAACTCTTATATCGAACTAAAAGTAAATTTTTTACTCTCATATGAGTGTTGTGCAATTCCTTAAAAGGTGTGGCATAGCACCTTTCCGAGTTTAAATAACGCTTTTAAGAGTGTCGCATAACACCTTTCAGAGTGTCGCTTGACACCTTTTCTAGAGTCACATGACACCTTTCAGAGTGTCTGATGACACCTTTAAGAGTGTTAGATTTTATGGCAAATAGCTCTTTATTCATAGCAATGTTCCACCTTGAGAGAACTTAAGAGGACAGTTCTAACATGCAGAGCTATACCCCTTTAAGCGAGAGTAGTTCTCGCATGCAATGGAAACTGCGAAAAACCTTGGCCACTTGATCGACTTAAAATCCAGCGTGAAACTGCATGATAAGTTGGTCATTTCCACTGACTAAATAACTTCTGAAAAGGCAGAAAGTTTTAAATCAGTAAAAATTCATCGGGTATTAAATTGGTTTTGGAGGAAATAATATCATAGCAGTAGAAAAGGACGTACTCGTTAAATTTAATAATCTCTTTTCACCAAGAGTTTTTCGAACACCAGAAACGCGTTGCACCTAATCTACTCTACAATATTAAAAAAAAAATTAATCCGTTTTGTACTCTAATTTTTCTCAAAACAAAGATAAGATATGTCACAAAAACATGTGTCTCACATATTGGCCTCTCAAGCTGGCGTTTATAGTCGCCCTACTGTGAGGCCAGTACCTAACCTAGTCTCGATTTTTAGTGTCACACAATACTTTTAAGAGTATCGCATAACACTTTCAAGAGTGCAATAGCGTTGCTAGGGTTTAAAAATTTGGGGGGGGGGGAGGGGCTTAATATTATTGTTCGTATACTTAAAGAAAACTTTTATTGATAAAGAGTACGGAACCGAGTTATTGACTATGAGACAATTGTGGATGAAAGAATTTCACTCGTTATTTGTAAGTTTAGTTTTCGTTTGCTTTTAGTCCCCACAACTATTTGATACTGAAATTCATCTCTACAAAGATGAAACTTAACGAACTTTTTATTATAATTTTTATACACCATATTGCTACAGAATTTTAGGAGGCTACTAGCAATATTTTGGTATAGTTTACGGATTATTTTGAGGGTCCTAACTTTGAAATTTGGGGGCGCTATAGCCCCCATAAAAGGCCTAGCGACGCCACTGCAAGAGTGTCGCCTAACGCTTTTAAGAGTGTCATCTAAAACGTTTCAGAGTGTCGCCTTACACGTTTAGCTGTGTTTTATGAATGTACAATACCGCCTGATTACCAATTTCCTTTTTAATTTTATTTAAAGGATAAAAATATATTCTTTCATGAAAATCATCTTTAAAAAAATGTTTAGAAATTAACTTTTTCAATAATTTTTTACTGTTCGGATTCACTTTAATATTAAAACATAAATGAAAATGAAAGACCTTATTTAAGAAACCCGCAGTATTATAATTTTTCATGTTTAATTTCGAACGGTGTTTTAATAGTGTTATTTTACACCGAATTTACACTTTAAATTGGCCCCTAAAAACTCACGGTAAAAAAACTCTCTTTTGGGTGTTTTTACGGTGTTTACACCGTTTTAACACGTTTTTTACACTTCCATTTCTTAGAGTGTATACTATTACTATTAATTTACGATACCGGTCATCACTACTTCATATTGAGTTGATTAGTTATTGGTCTTTTTTTGTTAAAGTGATATTGCTGTCCATAAAAATCATTTCTAAAATTACATTCTCATCCGTGTATATTTACTATTTAGGAAACGGTTCACGGGGAAAACGAACTTGAGTACATTAAAGCTCAGTCACTCTGAGGAAAATCTGCCACAACTTGTTGATCCAGTAAAAGCGAAGGAGGCCTTCGATTCCGATTTGGGCATTAGTAAGAAGAAAAGAGTTTTGAAGAGACCAACGACAAATATTGGTTCTTTTAGTCGATTTTTATCGAAGATATCACCGTTTCCCACAAGTGCCAATACCAAAAACAAGGATCAGAAATAAACGTTCAACAATGAAGAATTTTAAATTACTTTTAAAACTTGAGAGAAGTCGAGTAATTTAGTTTTATTAGAGGAATTAAGGCAGAGTTATCTAATAAATCATCACAACAACTGTGTAGAAGCTACAATTGAATAGGGACAAAGAAACTGAAGAACGTTAACTAAGTTTATCTTGAACCATAATAATGAAGACTGTTATAATTTGAAAGAGGAATACATAGATTTCTTAAACATAGTTCCCTTACTAATATCTGTTTGAAGGTAAGGGGATGGGCTAAAACTTTGCTCAACAGCAGCCTCCTCCTTCCGCTTCTCTCATTGGCCATTCACATGTATAGGACATCGGTCGACTCTAAGTTTACTAGCTCAGAACACGCTAACAGAACCATTTTACATTCGGGTTCGACGTTCACAGGTCCTGAGAGTCGAGGCACAGCTACTTCATTATAACATGGTTTCTAAGTTAAAATACATTATGTATGACGTCAGGCGTGTCGATTTCTACATTACCTTCCCTTTAATTCACGCAGAAAGACCCCCCCCCCTTAACTGATATATTAAAGATTTCAAGAAGATTAAATCTATGTATTCCTGTGTTTGAATGTTACAGCCTACCTGAGAACTTGTCCAAGAACGACGCGAGAATTGACTACACGTGGTTTGACAGCCTACTATGGTTTCTATTTATTCATAAGGTTATGATAGGGCCTCACTTGATGTCGCTTTACAAGAATCTATGACGTTTCTCCTACTCCACTTTAAAACCTCTTTAAGTCATAATATAACATTATAGATAAAAAAAATAAAATTTTCAGCAAGCGCTGTAGATTTTTGAATCTATTAAGTATTGTAATTATTCCGCAAAACCTTGTCAATTAAACGATCTGATTGTCATCTCTATATTTATCATTAGTTGATATACGGTCAGACATTAGTATAATTATACTAATCCATAGAAGCTTTTGGCCTCAATTAGCTAGTGTAATCTGTATAAAGTGGTTACTTAAATTGTAATCCATATTATTGAGCGGTGCAAACAAAATAACTAAATTATTTTCATTTATAAGATTGACTATAAATAACAAATTTTGTCACGATACCGTTTTCGCAATAACACTCAAATTATTAATAAATTTAAGTAGCTTTTCACTTGCGCTATTAGAAAGGGAGTGTCGGATTCGATCCATATACCCAGAATATACAGGGTGTTTCTGATAAGTCTAACATAAATTAAGAGGTATGTTCTTTGGGTGCACGATTTTGAGCCGAAAATGTAATTTTTTTAAGACATTTGCCGTCCGGGCCACTCTTTTCGGAAAGACCCCTTAACTAAATTAGTATTATTTTTCAGTTTCTTAATTAAATATAAGGGGTCATCCATAAAACACCCTCTATTATCTGATTGAAGGTAAGGGGAAGGGCTTAAATGTTAGTTAAACTGCCCGTTTCTCTTTCCTCGCGTTTCATTGGCTATTGACAAAAATAGGACAACCGTCGACCCTAGGTTTATTCGTTCAGAATACGCAAAGCGAACCTTTCACATTCGCGTTCGACGCTAATAGATCGAGGGAGTCGAGGCACATATACGTAAATATCACGTGGTTTCTAAGTTCAAGTGCTACGTTTTGATGACGTTGCTGACGGGGACGGCGAAAAATACGTTGTTTCTTTTTTAACTCTGTCACTATGACCCGCCTCTTCTTTCACACCCCTCCGTCGCGTGGTATAGGGGGTCCGGGACTTTGACGCGCGCCCAGATTACTGTTCTCCATTCCTACTTCTAAAATTAAATCTATCCCTGACTATGATAATTCCACAAGAGAATGTAGATACTTTCCTTATGATAATGAAAATTCATGGATGACCTAAATTAGCTAGACTAATCTATATCAAGTTCTTATATTGAAATATATATTATTTAGCGGTGCTAGAATAGAAGATAATATTTTGATATTTATGATTTATCTTGTCACGAAAACTCTTTGGCCAATAATACCTAAAAAGCCTTCCTGACGTGTTATTCGAAAGAGAGTCTTGGATTCGATCGGGTCCAAACAAAAAAGATATGCAAAGAACTGTATATGTTGGCTTAAGCTTCGAACGTATTTACCTGTGAAGGTAAGTCCTGCATTTTCTGTGTACACAAACCCTTGTATAAACAAACACAGAACTCAATAAACAAGGGTGAATGAAAGACTTCCGCTTGAGAGACGAAATCTCACTGTAGTTTCTTTGGTTGACAAATTAGCGCGGGTCACGTGGTTCCTCTACAAGTTTCACTTTGTGGACATGTCTTATAATTAGTAGAAGAATCGATAAAAACAATCGATTTTCTATTTCACCCTCCCTTTAAAGTATAATAATGTTTGAGGTTGGTAGCACGAAGCGTGGCAAGTAATTCAATCGACTTCTCAGCGACCCATAAAGTTGTCTTCGAGCGATTGTGGTGTACCTTAGTAATTACCTTTCGCTTAAGTGCTTTCTTTTACCGGGCCTTGGCTACTTTCACGTCAATACGGAAAGTAGGTGCGTTTTTACAGCTTTTACCTGTATTAGATTGTTTGAACTCTGGGTACAGTTCAATTACCCAATTATGAGGGAAAATAATTTCATTATACGAGATTTAGCACAGGCATTTCCGTGAGCGTTGCCATAACCGGTCGGTAAGAGGCGTGTGCCTATTGTTAGTGACTCGCATTCCTGGTCCGTGGTCGAGCTCCACATAGCCTTGACAGAACAACTCTTCATGTGGTATCCTCGTAAGTCTCGTTTAGACATGGCAGCATGCGTCACCCTTTTCATAAGCTTCTACACATTTTTACTGTAGTCATGTATTAAACCGTGGCGGAGGGGTCAGGATATACATAGTCCTTAATTACAACCTCTCTTTGTGTTAGTTATCTTTGTGGGCTCAGATGTACTCAAGATCGTGAAAGTGCTTGGTGAAAATACTGTATAACCCAAATGTTGTGGAGTACGAATCCATGCTCGGGAGAGTCGTTGAGGGTCACCTTTATGCCGGTTTGATTCGTTAATTGACCTCTAAAAATTAAAATACACAATTAAATATATTTATATATTATAGACCGTACTATTGCAAGTATCGGAAAAAGTGTCCAATCATTTGCAGGTGAATCTACTCTCGGGTTACGAGAGACGTTTATTGGACGTTCTAATAAAGACGCTAAATTTCACGTAAGTACAATGAGAAAGATAAAAGTAAATTATGAAAGAGTTTCCGGATGGATATAAAGACATCGAGTGTTTTCCAAAGCCAACACGAGGTTTCACTTCCTATGCATGGCCGTAAAATTAACCCATAGTACCCCGGTTTTAGGTTGGGCATACGCTTTGGGTGTCATCTGGTTATAGCAACAAGAACTAATTTTTAAGCAAACAAAACTTCCCTCTCTCAGGTTTAATAGAGAGCTTTCAGATAGGTTAGTACTACGTCACACCTTCCCAAGTCTTATCACTGTTCTGGTAGCCATATTGGGTGGTCTCAGCTTCATTCCTGCTTTAAACCCACCAATATGGCAGCGTAAATTATGTCACGAGAGTCAGCTCCTCCCTCAACTGAAAGCTCTCTATACTCCAAATAATGCCTTAGTTTATTTGGTATACTTTTTAGGTGTATTTTACAACGACATCCAGAAGGTCATTACGGTACCTTACTTGACAACGGGTCATGGACTGGAGCTGTGGGAAAACTACAACGCAATGTAAAAATGTGTTAAACTATCATTAAAATAAGCTTTTGATAATTAAAACACTTCTTAATTAAGGAAGCTGATGTTGCTTTGTCGAAACTAACGGATACGTACCCTAGACGAGCTGTGATTGACTACAGCATACCCTACTTCGTGGAACTACACCATTTCTTCGTTGGAAATAAAATTGATTTAAATTTACGAGCATTATATTTAAGTCCTTTCGATAATCAGGTAAGGGCTACTTGAAACAAAACACTAAGAAAACTTTGCAATTGAAATTTACAGTAATACTTTTAATTGAATTTTAAAGATTTGGATTATATTATTATCGTGCTTCATTATCTGCTCAATTTTTCTACAATTATTTTCAAGACGGGTGGCTTCAATAAAATTGCATTACTTTCATTACCTCGTTGAATTAACACTAAATCCAGGTTACTACTTATTCGTTACATCATAAGTTTATAAGATATGTTCCATAAGTATGACACTACACATATTTCGTAATGCTAGAGACTTACTGAAAGCTAGTTCGGGAACGACAAGCGAGAATTGACTACATTAGGGTTTGCAGTGCAACTTTTAATCCTATTTAGCCTGTACTAAGCCTTTGACAACGCTTGACCAGGGGTCAGTTTACAAGAATCTATGACGTATCACCTACGTGACTTCATGACAAGCTCTCAGTAACCAGTGACAAACTTACGGGCCATTTCTTATGAACTTATGGTTACATCGTAATTGTATGTAAATAATGTACCTATAACGAACAACACTTACATCTTGTGAAATCATACAATCAATGCAACGTAGAGAATGTTTAATTCTACAGTTCGTGGCGTTTTCATTGTAAAACTCGCGATTGTTCTGGGGACCTTATGTTAAAGGTCCATGATTTCAATTAACTACATTCCGCCTTACTTTCGGTTTTTTCTAATAGGAGCGAAATTTTCGTGGACTTCTCGCAAGCAATTAATGATAATTACAGCATGGATAATTGCTTTGGTTTTCCTTCGCATTTACTATGGCAATGCGTTGCAGGCTTCGACTAGCGTTCATAAAAAGGATAGTGTTGACACGTTGGATAAACTGGTGGTATTATTTCAAGAAGGAGTTTTGCAACTAGTCATACCTCCCCATAATTCTTTTATAGAATTCATAAACAGCGTGGTAAGTAAAGAAACCACAAGATCTCCTCATTATCGAGACCATGCTGACACTCATCCACTATTAGCCAGCAAGTCGCTACGGTGATGTGTACAGAGAGGCGCGTGTACTTAGACCATATGATAATGATGTCTACCTTGAAACTCATAGCGGAAAGAGTGCCATGATTTTGGGATTAAAATCAACTATTCTTAACTCGCATAAGCGGCCACACATCAACATCGTGCCAGTCACAGAGCCTCTAACTACTTTGAACATTGCTCTGGGTCTCAACAAAAATCTAACGTGTTCCACGTCTTTCAATAATGTGTAAGATCGAGAATTAACTAAATATTATCTACATACATTAGCAAAGGCCTAAATTATTCACACAAAGGACCTTTTTGAACTGGCAAGCTTGAAGCCTTATCAGAGGTCTTTGTTGCTCAGATACCAGATGTTCCGCGTAAACCCTATATCAGGAGTTCATAATAACCCGAAGGGGGGTTATTATGAACTCCTGCCTATATAAATTAAGCAGACAATACGAAAAAGGTCTAATTACATCGATGTAACAACTAACAACATTTTCAAAGGTTGCAAGTTCTATGGGAAAGTGGTTGTCTCGAACAATGGGAAGAAGACATAATGAAATCAAGCAATTTAAAACACATACGTGACTTGAAAATTACTACCGGTGTCAATTACATAGAATTACCGGATCAATTTAGCACATTTGCTATTCTTTTAATCTGCCACGTAATTTCAGCGATTATTTGTCTCTGCGAACTGAGAAATCGCTTGAAATGCGTAAGTGCGTTCATGAAATCAGCGGCGTTGAGAAAATTGGTGGGGCCCGTTGAAACTGACAAAAAAATCGGGTCGCCATCAAGATAGCGGGTAAAAATTTTGACTTTAACAACTGCTCTTCATAATATTAACGCTAATGAAGATGTTACAATAGTTCATTAAATCAACGAGAAATCCCGATATGAGAATTAATTTTTTAGAGGTTCTTGTTGGTAACTCTGTAATGTTGATTAGATTGCATTCGAAGTCAGTGTTATTGGACGTACTCAGCATGATCCACTTAAATGGGCAGAGGAAGAACAGGTGTTTTGGAACACTCGCCATGTGTACACTGTACTTGCTGTTCCACATGCAAGACACACCCAGAATAATGACTATCAAATTGAGGATTTTTTCCAAAGCTTGATATTCATGGTCCTAATCCAAAAAAACAACACGAATGAATGCATCATTCATAGCTTTCTTAAAACTGCATTGCAAAGGCTTAGTTTTACCCGATTAAAAGGATGGCGACAAAATAAAATAAAAAATATTCAAACATAAAAAGCGTATATAGTTTAATATTAATTTTATTTAATTCCGCATCACCTGTTTTAATTTTGACCCAAATACTGTCACATGAAATTTTTCAACGAAAACAATCCAACAAAACTTACAGGGAATGGAAAAACTGCCAGCTTTGTCCCTCTCCCCTGAGCTATCTGTGCTCGGGTGACAAAAAATAATTGCTGGTCCTCTATAAAATTAAAGTCCATGTTTAAAATAAAGCCGATAAGTTTTATAAATTCCTGTAATAAATTACTATTTCCAAAAGTAATATAAGAAACCTCCCTCCAGTAGGGAGGTTTCTTATATTACTTCTGCTATTTCGAAATTAGACGAAACAAAACGCGTTACAACGATGAACACACGCGTCCCAAATTTCAACAGATGTTAGCTATTGTTTTGGAAATGCGATTCATCAAATTTTCTATTGCCTATAAAAGCACTAACATACTGAACAATTTATATATATTTTTAAAATAAAAACCGAAGTGAATAACCCTAAGGTTTAGCTATGGAATTATACATTTTAAGGATTTGTATTGTAAGTTTTTTATCAATGCTGGTCTCTGGGAAGGCGACGAAGGATTGCTATAATGGCTCGTTTTCGTTACTGAAAACGGTCGCAAACGTTATGGACGATTTTTGTAACTCAGAGAGTAAGTTGATTTTTACGTAAAACCAGAATGGGATAATATTAGATGACGGATGACACTCTGTATCCTCTCAATACTTCGTTTGCTCTCCCGCTCACCAATCTTCAGATGAGTAACTATAGCACCGTGCTAGGTGAATTCTATAACCGTTTGGTACTAAATCCTCAGCAATCAACCCACAAGCCTTGATTGTCTTGAGGTGGTACAAAAATCCACAAGCGCATGCGCCTTGGCAAATAATCAAGTGCTAATAGAGTATTGATGAGGGAACTATTATATATCGCGTATGTGATTCGGTTTAGGAAGCTTGCTCCAAATGTTCTGATGTTGCGAAGAATCATGTTACAATTACCCAGCTTTGTGGTACACATCTCTCGAAGAGATACCTTTGGTAAAAAGTAGAAGAATATTAGGCACCCGACATTGCCCGTCAGCCTTTGGGACATTTTTATAACTTTTCGAGATGTCAGTTTAAAAGAATAATGAATTAATTCATGGTGTGACGTACTTCATGGGACATGGGATTAATATACTATGTTTTAGTTAAAGGGACTGGGTAAAAAGTATTTGAAATACACCACGTGACGCCTACATACGAGTGGGACTGGACACCTAGTCCTTGTCATTAGCGACATTGCAGCGCCAATTCCCCAAAGTGTTTTTAAAGTAAAACGAACTAATCTTCTTTGAACCATACCTTTCCTCAGTCACGTGGTGCCTGTGACGTATTTCAAATAACTTTTACCCACCCGCTAGTGCCTTCTTTACAGTCCCTTTAACATAATTATTCCTGACAGATTTTGATGATTGTGTAAAACATATGAAGACATTATGGGCTGATCAGGTAAGAGTTTACAAAACAGCAGTATTGGATGCAAACTAGTGCCTTTTTCTAAGCATGTTCGAAATAGCTTATTACAGCTGACATAATAAGTTTATAAGATAGGTTCCATAAGTATGACTCAAGCTATACTTCGTAATGCTAGACTTACTGAGAGCTAGTTCGAGAACGACTAACGAGAATTTCAGACTACACTCGGTTAATTTTGCAGGACTTACATCTTCCTATTTAGTCTGCATTAGCAAGCGTTTGACAGCGTCTCATCAGGCGTGGCTTGATGAGAATCTACGACGCTTGACCTACGTCACTTCATGATAAGCTCTCAATAACCAGTTACAAACTTATGGAACATATTTTATGAACTTATGACAAAATCGAACTCTTCATCAAAAGTTGGATATTGCTTGTGATCAATGTACTATAATGTCGACAGAATTCACAAGCATCTCTGCAATACACTTAAGTGCAATTTTATAATTACAGGTACACGATGACAAAAATCCATCAGATGCATCGTGCATGGATAGTATTTCTCGAGAATCAGTCTGCAAAACTGAAAATCGCATGTCATTCGGAACGGTACTATTTTGTAACTAAAATCATTAGTAACATAATAACAATGTAAATGCAAGTGTTTAAAAAAAAAGGTGGCAGGGCTAAATTCCATAGAACAATTTTGACTCGAAATCGCCCATAAAAGCCACTGTACTTCCGTCTACCGGTTCACGGGTAGTTGAGCGGTTTTCAAAAGAGCGTTTTGGAATAAAGCGGTTCCTAAAACAGCGGTTTGCAAAACCGCGTAAAGCAAAACCGCGGTTGCTGTTTCAGCGTTTCTCAATACAGCGCTATTTCCCAAAACAGCGGTTGCTGTTTCCGCCCAAACTGTGATTGATAGGGAGGGAAATATCTATTATATTAAGTATATAGGACAAAGAACAATATTATGCAAAAAGGAGTAATGTTATATCGGAAGTAAATATAAAATATAATTTTTTGGAAAAGGCATGTTATTTTGGGAAGTCAATGAAGATAAACAACAATATTTTATAAAAGGCGTACGAAACGACGCTCAAGATATAAACGCTGTAATCAAAATGCGCTAAAACGAGAAATTGCTATAATGGCAAACGCGTTTATGAAAAAGCCGTTTTGGACCATGCTGTTTTGATAACACGCCCAATCGATAGCATACCCCGTCTACCACCCTTTTAGAAACACGCTGTAAAATTATGCAAAGGATGACACCGTGCGTCACAATATATATATATATATATATATATATATATATATATACAAATATATATATATATATATATCAAAATGATATAAAGAATGGGTAGAGTTTACACATGACTAATATTTTTGCCCGTCAGCCCGTCGGGACAATTTTTATTACTTTTCACGCGGACACTATTCCATAAAGAAGGGGTTTTAAATTTCTGGCCGCCATTTAAAAAGATGGCAACAAATCAAACCCAAAAGACCATTCAGCCCGTCTATAGGTTAAAGGAAACCAGAGTGTTAAATATTTGTGAAATCGGTTGAAATGCGCGGACTTTGTTGCATAGAGAAGATATTTACATTTCTGGGCGCCATTTATTAAGATGGCGGCGGATTGGGGGGAAATATTTCTTAGTACGCGCCTACTACTTAAGAGTAACGTTTTCAGCCTTCTAGGGCAAGCGGGCCGGGCGTTAATTATCAGATAGATTGAGCGTCATACTTTTTTTTATTTATTAATTTTGTGATACATATCTTCAAGATGGTCGCTAATCATTTGAACTATTGTTATTTTTATCTATGTTGAAAATAGGAGCACCGCTGTTGTTTTGCCGAAGTTATACGAAGTGTAAAGGGTAATCCAGAAGGGAAAAGGTTCGCGGAACAGGCAAGAAAGGTAAACCTTAAAGGTAACACATGTACTTATGATCCGAAATTTATAATTATTCATTCTTAGGATTGCAGAGAAAACCGTTTCGATTGATGGGCTAATGATGAAGTAATCGTAATAACAGCAGAGTTAATTTGTAGTTATATTATGAGTAATAAATACGTCTTTAACTATGTGAAAAAATGCTCATTCTTATGGTGACGATTTTAAAAATTGTCTCTTAACTTTTGCCACCTCATTTAGCATCTATTTTGTGGGAGGTTTTTGGTCACTTAGTAATTGAGGGAATAATATAAAAATCATGGAATGCTGGGAATCATTTGAAATATGGTGGATTGCCGGGAATCATTTGAAATATGGTGGATTGCCGGGAATCATTTGAAATATGGTAGATTGCTGGGAATCATTTGAAATATGGTGGATTGCCGGGAATCATTTTAAATATGGTAGATTGCTGGGAATCATTTGAAATATGGTAAATTGCTGGGAATCATTTGAAATATGGTGGGTTGCCGGGAATCATTTGAAATATGGTGGATTGCCGGGAATCATTTGAAATATGGTGGATTACTGGGAATCATTTGAAATATGGTGGATTACTGGGAATCATTTGAAATATGGTGGATTGCCGGGGATAATTTGAAACATGGTGGGTTGTCGGGAATCATTTGAAATATAGTGGATTGCTGGGAATCATTTGAAATATGGTGGATTGCTGGTAATCATAGAAATATGGTGGATTGCTGGGAATCATTTGAAATATGGTGTATTGCCGGGAATCATTTGAAATATGATGGATTGCTGGGAATCATTTAAAATATGGTGGATTGCTGGGAATCATTTAAAATATGGTGGATTGCTGGGAATCATTTGAAATATGGTGGATTGCTGGTAATTATTGAAATATGGTGGATTGCTGGTAATCATTTAAAATATGGTGGATTGCTGGTAATTATTGAAATATGGTGGATTGCTGGTAATCATTTAAAATATGGTGGATTGCTGGGAATCATTTGAAATATGGTGGATTGCTGGGAATCATTTGAAATATGGTGGATTGCTGGGAATCATTTGAAATATGGTGGATTGCTGGAAATCATTTGAAATATGGTGGATTGCTGGGAACCATTTTAAAAATTATGAAATGACGTGAATCATAGGAAGAATTATTTGCAAAAAACGAAATGCATCAAAGAAATAAACAAATCATCGGAAAAGTAAACGAAATTACGAATATATTTATAAGACCATATTCTAAATTATACAGGTTAAAAGGTCATTTCATTTAAAAACAACTTTCAAACAATTTTGTACATACACATAACTTATTTACAATACTTTTTCAATTTCAAATTATTTCAAACTCACTTTACCAAAACATCTATACAATCACCATTTTCCAAATCATAGTCTCTCGCTGTCTCATCAAGGTCCATTAAATCACCATCTATTTTAAAGATTACCCTATCAACGTCTATATTCTTTAAATCAGCGTAAGTTTCAGCAAGTTCTTGAAGAGGTTTATTCTGCAAATAGCATAAAAGATCTTCGAATCAATGAACCGCTTCACAAATAGCGTTAGCATAGCTGTTAAGCCTGTGCTTGGACTAAGCTCAGTTTACTCATACCAAAAGTGGATGAGAGGAAAAGTATGAAAATGGCCAAAAGTCGCCGTTTTATTGGCGTAGCTATACTGGGACTGTTCACTCCCTTAAAATAGGTCTTGTGTTAATTCGCGGTTACCGTCGTCTGCTATTGTGTAATCTCGGTAATTTAGCTATAGCGCGAGCAGCTTGCGTCGTGATGCGCGTGATCGAGAGGGCTATGGTTAAACCAAGGAGCATAAATGTCTGAACTACTTTCAGTCGCGAGTTTGCAAGTCCATCAGTCACTAGTAAACTAAATAGTTATTGGTTGGGGAAACTTTGATGTCCGCGTTTTTTAGCACAGGCTCTATGGCCATTGTCATACTTTCCCTCTCATCCACATTTGCTCATACTAAACTAGGGCGTACCTTGGGCTGAAGCATTTTATAACGCAGATAATTAGCCTTATTCC
The DNA here is from genome assembly GCA_019434445.1 of Phalangium opilio. Classification (NCBI taxonomy): domain Eukaryota; kingdom Metazoa; phylum Arthropoda; class Arachnida; order Opiliones; family Phalangiidae; genus Phalangium; species Phalangium opilio. The sequence goes on from JAEQBA010002558.1 coordinate 41,394, forward strand.
TGATCAGCGCCACCTACCCATAGCGGCGACTTTGAGAACTACTGTAAGCGGCAAGCCAATCAGATGTCGCTAAAATCTGGTGACGTCACTGACTGGCACTCTCGGGTCTTACCAAAAATGACGTCACCAGATTTTAGCGACATCTGATTGGCTTGCCGCTTACAGTAGTTCTCAAAGTCACCGCTATGGGTAGATGGCGCTGATCAGGAATAAGGCTAATTGAAATAGAATTAAATATAATTTAAAACTATTTTCACGCGATAAATACAAAACTAGACCATTTGTTTTCAATAAACCTTGGAATTGAACTACTTTAAATGGATGTACAATGTGTATGGTGTTACGTAGGGGGAGGGGCCTATATCACGCTTATCTACCATCAAATAGAGCTCTCTATTGGGCATGCGTGAATTACCTAGCGTTATCAATGCATTGGGAATGAGCATCGGAATTTCAATTGAATCTGATGTTACGCTTTCAGTCAGGTAACATTGCCCTATCCCTACTCCAATAAATAGTAACACCAGTCCAGAAGGGAATAAGAGAGAAGGGAGACATTAGAGCCTGCTTTGGTAACGAGAGTCCAACCAACCTCAAGAAAACCGCGAAAACTTTGCGCAAGTACACACAGCTTTTAACCAATTTACTGCAAAAATAGTTCTTTAAGTTCTCCGCGGTATCGGCCTATTTGTCTGCTAGATTTTCATTCTCCAAAGGCTTAGGGCTGTCGATGTTTCGTTCTTATAATTAGTTTTCATCTATTTATTACCTTCGAATTATCTAAATTAATTGCGCAGCTTGATTTCGTTTATCAACATGAAATCCGGCCATTTTTATCTCCTTCAATGTAAAGTTGTAAACAAAACTACTTTTTATTCGTCAACCGAGACGTCACCTTCTTATGTGAAGTCACAGCTAAGGCAGAAGTTAGATAGCAGCCAATCAGTGAAGGGTAGTTGATTTGAGGTTAGTAAGACTGTTGTTACGAGTGTAAAGCATTATGGAGATATAAAGTGTGTCCCTTCTCTCTTATTCCCTTCTGGTAACACCAAAACACTAGGTACAACTTCAAAATATATTGCTTCACACGCCCCTACATAACGCATTGTACATCCCTTTAAAACTTCATATATCAATGAGTTTGCTCTCATGAAGCATGCGCTAAAACGGGTCTCAAAGAGAGCTGGCTCTTAGTTTTTAATTACCTCGCTCAAACTAAAGATAATCCGTTCAAATAGGGACTTGGCAATTCGGGCTTAACTCCGCCCCCAGCGCCATTATGGTATGTTTTTTTAACAGAATGAAAGCTACATAAGCCCCTCCTCCTGGTATGTTTTTTAGCACTAGTGGAAGGTAGCCTGATGTAATACTGCCAAGTCCCTATTATAGCAGGGTTCAGGTAATGCTAATTTTAAGTTACAAGAAGGCTCAGCCCAAGGCTTAGTTATTTCTTCACCAAATTATGCTACGACTCTTAAAGTGTTTGTAAAGTAGGCATGGGCGGGTGGATAAAAATAGTTTGAGATACGTCATAGGCACGTGACTGAGCCTTGAGGAAAGGCGTGGTTTAAAGAAGCTTAGTTCGTTAGTTAGTTTTATTTCAAAAACTATATACCACTTCGGAAAAAAACCCAGAAATTTCATAAAATCGGTAAGTCCCTTTAAGTTACAAATATATATATATATAGATTACCTTGTGACACTTTAAGACAATCTTTCTCTTCTCAATATTCGATTGGATCTGCAAGTTTATCACAGCACAGTCGAAACCATCATCTGGGTTAGCAGTTTTTCCCCCCGACTCAGCAGTAGAACAAACTGAAATATATTAAATTAGTTGGTAATTAAACTTCTAGCTTCTGTTTTCGTTTTTCTCATAAAAAACTCTTAGTTGATACAAAGTCAAGTGGATATATAATCGTACTAGGCCCTAGTATTAGTGATTGGTTCGAGCATAATTTACTGATTTTTTGTGACAAAGTTCAGGTAACATAACATTATACCTTAAAAAAACGGCCTTTTTCTAAATTTAAAAGGAATTAAATATCAAAATTAAAATAATCTCTTATTACAAAATAATTATTACATTTAATTAGTCTTAAAAGTAATCAAGGACTGCTGCACCATCCGCCATGGTTTTAGTAGCGTCTGCTAAATTGAACCCCTTACCTCTCTCAGCCTGTGAGAATTCAACCAAACCGTAGGGGTAAGTGGTTCGGTTGAGCAGACGCCACTAAACCAATGGCGGGTAACGCAGAAGTCCTCGGTTTTAAGACGAATTATATGCTAATTATTATTATTTTGTAATAAGAGATCATTTATTTTTATTTTAATAATTAATTCCTTTTATATTTAGAAAAAGGCTGTTATTTTAAGGTATAATGTTATGTTAAATGACCTTTTCCTTTAATACTTTCCGCACGCGAAAATGGGCATCCAGCCAGCCAGCCGGATACAGTCGGAACAATACTTATGCCAACATCTCTGGGGCGCAAAAGTAAAAGAGTTCAAACGCTGTATTTCGAAAACAATGCAATAATAGGCTCATAGTGGGGTGTCAATACAACACGTAAATAAAACAAATGTATCTAGAATTTACTAAAGACAAGTTAAGGGTTGACTCACTGATGTTATCTGAAGCAGTGATATTTCTTGATAGTGGAGTATCATAAGGTTGAATCACTTCCTGATCTCGATAGAGAGTAATGTCAGATTCGTCTACATTCAAACTTAAAGCCAGTTCTTTTATGATAGTCTCAAATTCCTGATCCTGACATATGGGCGGCAACAAATAAATAAAATAATGTAATATATTAATACAATGTAAATATCACAGCATACTTGATAACGTCTTATCAAGTTAATAAAGAGCGAGAATTGATTGGCTACACTTGGTGGTTAATTTTGCAGGACCAAGTTCCATCTAGGTCCTATTTAGTCTGAACTTACTAAGCCTTTGACAGCGCCTCACCAGGGGTCGCTTGACCTCGAATCTATGACCTACCACAATCACTTCATGAGAAGCTCCAGTTAATTTTGCAGGACTTCCATCTTCCTATTTAGTCTACAGTACTAAGCCTTTGACAGAGCCTCACTAGGGGTCGCTTGACCTCGAATCTATGACCTACCTCATTCAGTTCATGACAAGCTCCAGTTTGTAACCAGTGACAAACTTATGGCCAACATATCTTATGAACTAATAACCAGTGACAAACTTATGGAACACATCTTATCAACTAATGAAACCCCCCCCCCGCCTCCCCCCGAGTTTTTGGAAAACATTAAAGCAAATCTTGGCTGTGGTTTAGATTAAAGGCTGGGAAACGGCGAGAAGGGTTCTTGTCAAACTGAAAACCGTGCATCGAACTAACAATGGGCGACCGTGCTTCAAACTTTTTAGGGGTTCTTGTCAAACTGAAAGCCGTGCAAAGCGGTTCTTGTCAAACTGAAGATAAACAATGGACAGTCTCTTAAATTGTGTTTCCCCGACCTTTTGCATCCCCCATTTAAGAGACTGTCCATTGTTTATCTTCAGTTTGACAAGAACCGCTTTGCACGGCTTTCAGTTTGACAAGAACCCCTAAAAAGTTTGAAGCACGGTCACCCATTGTTAGTTTGATGTACGGTTTTCAGTTTGACAAGAACCCTTCTCGCCGTTTCCCGGCCTTTAAAGTTTAAACCAATACCTCCAGATGCTCCCATAGTCAAGGGGTGGAGTTGACTAGCCCACTAAGCTTAGCAAAGGCTTAATTGTTTCAGCTCCGCCCTCGACATTAACGAGTTCTGATTGGTTTAAGCCTTTGGCAAGGTAAAATTGGTGTGTAGAAGATTATCCAGCATGGTAGGGGCGCCACAGGAGCCAGCCGACATTTGCTCTACGAATCCTTGACTTATCACATGACGTTTCAAGGGGTGGAGTTGACTGGCCCACTATACTTGGCAAAGGCTTAATTGTTTCAGCTCCGCCCTCGACATTAACGAGTTCTGATTGGTTTAAGCCTTTGGCAAGGTAAAATTGGTGTGTAGAAGATTATCCAGCATGGTAGGGGCGCCACGGGAGCCAGCCGACATTTGCTCTAAGAATCCTTGACTTATCACATGACGTTTCAAGGGGTGGAGTTGACTGGCCCACTAAGCTTAGCAAAGGCTTAATTGTTTCAGCTCCGCCCACGACATTAACGAGTTCTGATTGGTTTAAGCCTTTGGCAAGGTAAAACTGGTGTGTAGAAGATTATCCAGCAAGCTAGGGGCGCCACAGGAGCCAGCCGACATTTGCTTCAAGAATCCTTGACTTATCACATGACTCTTAATTTACACCATTTTCCCAAATCCCCCCCCCCCCCTTTTATCCTCGAAAACACTAATTTACATAAAACAAAAAACAAACCACTCTAGTCTAGGCAAAACTTACCATTCTCATTTGAAACTTCTCATATCGCGAAGCGCAATTAATTCTGATATTGATAACACCATCTTCATCAGTTTCATCTACGTCATCACTATCATGAAGGTCAACAATGTCTTCAAAGAAGTTCATTTTGGCGTCAAATGACCTTCAAAAAATAATAAGAGCAATTAAGTAAAACAATTAATTTTTATGCATGCACAGTGTCAGTTTTAAACACAAATGCATAAAAAATTGAAATGCAAATGATTTCATTTGTTGTAAATTTTTTTCTAAATGAATTGGAAAAAGTGATGACTGTTATCAGAAGGGGATAATAGAAGAAGGATGACACTCTGTATCCTCTTAATACTTTAGTTATGTAACATGATTCTTCCCGGGATTATGGCACCATTTTTATTTGCTTTCCCGCTCATCAAACTTCAGATGGGTATATAACTATCGCACCGTGTTAGGGTGAATTCTATAACTGTTTGGTATTTACTAAATCCCCAGCAATTAACCCACAAACCTTGATTGTCTTGACGTGGGACAAAATTCCACAAACGCGTCTTGCCAAATAGATAAGCAGTGCTAATAGAGAAATGATGAGTAGGGAACTATTTATCGGGTATGTGATTCGGTTTAGTAACCTTGTGCTCTCCAAATGTTGGGAAGAATGACGTTACACTTACCCCGCTTTGTGCATGGTACACTTCTCTCGAAGAGAAGTATTATATACTTCTGCTGTTATATAACCATACCATACCTTAGTAGTTTCTGATCCCTTGCTTTCAAAGACACTGGAATCGTTTCACATTCAAAATCATCCAGTTCAAGACTGTTAGCTTCTTCTTTAACTTCAGTTTCACTTGTTTCAAGTCTAAATTGCATACAACACGAATATTAGCTGTAGATTTGTTGCCTTAATAAACATCTCTTGATATTTCACGCCAAACACCTCAATCAGAATAGAGTAATGGCACTTACTGCTACTTGCCTTTGACTGTATTAAGCTCTATGGGTAGTTAACATGGAGTGCCACTACTCTATAGTTGTACTCTCTTTGATAAGCTTGCAGTTAAAGGTACTGCAAAGAAGGCATCGGCGAATGGGTAAAAATTATTTGAAATACATCAGAGTCACGTGACCAAGAAGAGTCGTGGTGCAAAGAAGCTTAGTTCGTTTTATTTCGAAAACTACCACTTCATGGAATTGGCGCTGCAATCTCGCGAAATACAAGGACTAGATTCCCACTCTATGTGGAGTCTTGGGACCTTGGTGTCACGTGGTGCCTGTGACGTATTTCAAATAATTTTTACCCGCCCGCCGATAGCTTCTTTGCAGTCCCTTTAATAACCTAATAATCTCTTGATATTTCACGCCAAAAACCTCAATCAGAATAGAGTAATGGCACCTACTTGCCTTTGACTGTATTAAGCTCTATGGGTAGTTAACATGGAGTGCCACTACTCTATAGTTGTACTCTCTTTGATAAGCTTGCAGTTAAAGCAAAGGGCGGCTCCGTTGATGCCCCTGAAAGATGCCTTTTCCTGCTACACGTTGGCTAAGCTTGGCAAAGGCTAGTTAATTACGCCAAAGGCAGGAACCAATGGGACCTAGCGCATTAGGTCTGATTGGTTCCTGCCTTTGGTAAGGTAAAATTCGTGTCCAGAAGATTAGCCAGCATGCTAGGGGTGATCATGGAGCCGCCTGTTACTTAACTTTAATGCCATGCATATTATTAATACTTACACTTCAATCTCAGGGTCCGTGTCCTGAAAAACAACAACGGGTGAGTTAGATCTAGATCTAGATCTAGACTTGGTGGCTCTTTTGGATTTTTTCAAAGGACGCAACTTCTTGGTACTGCTTAAATTATCAGCTGCGGTGTCATCGTCTGAGCTTTCGTTTTCATTTACGACAGATTCCAAAGTCGAGGCTAATAAAAAATACAGCAGGATTTCTCTTAACGGCAAAAAGACATGTCCAACTTGCAACTCTTCGCTAATGCATTCTTTTTGGTGAAATAAACCATAGAAAAACAACAAATAGGGAGCTAACAACTGGTTAGGGGGAAGAGATAGTCTGACGTCACGCAGCCCCTCTCTGGTTGGCATTTTTGCGTGTAGAATACTGTTTCCAACTGTTAGAGGGGATTAAACTCCAGTAAGAGATAGAAGGGCGTGACGTTTCAGGGTCAGAACTGTTAGCTCCCTATTAGCTCCTATTTGAACCTAACCAGGGTTGCAACGGAATTTTCAGAACCAAATTCCCTGACTTTTCCAGGTTTTCCCTGACCTTTTTAAGGCCGGAAGTGTAAATGTTTACAGCACGTTTTAAGTGCTTATAAATAAACTCGATCTACATTACGTTTTCCAATGTATTTGTTGCACCAAAGTGATTAAGAAACATTTTAACTATAAATAACAGTCTAAGAGATTTTTTAAAGGTATTTACTCTATAAAAACAATTCTAGACATTTTTAAGGATTGCTCTATTAGAGTTCACTCTGTGTTAAGAGATGATGAGAGGAGAAACTTTCATTACTCTTAATTTCAATGAAGACTTATCCCCAGCAATTTTAGCCACTAAAATCAAATTCCCTGACTTTTCCCTGACCTTTACGGCCCATTTTTAAATTCCCTGACTTTTCCAGGTTTTCCCTGACCCGTAGCAACCCTGCTAACCCTAATCAAACTTAACTTTACCTAAACTATCACACCATAAACACTGAGTTGTCATTAGCAATTTTAGCCACTAAAATCAAATTCCCTGACTTTTCCCTGACCTTTTCGGCCCATTTTTAAATTCCCTGACTTTTCCAGGTTTTCCCTGACCCGTGGCAACCCTGCTAACCCTATTCTAAACCCTAATCAAACTTAACTTTACCTAAACTATCACACCATAAACACTGAGTTGTCATTAGCAATTTTAGCCACTAAAATCAAATTCCCTGACTTTTCCCTGACCTTTACGGCCCATTTTTAAATTCCCTGACTTTTCCAGGTTTTCCCTGAGCCGTGGCAACCCTGCTAACCCTATTCTAAACCCTAATCAAACTTAACTTTACCTAAACTATCACACCATAAACACTGAGTTGTCATTAGAAGTACATCCCCATGGAAGATTAAGCAATAATAATAAACAAACTTACCCTGATGAATGGCTTTCTTTTTAACATTGAAGCTTTTTATTTGTCCAGTAAATATAGAGAATTTCATTGCAGTTTTAACTTCTTTCTTTTCCTGAAGATCCTTGCCGGAGTCAGTACCATTTTTAGGAATGAGCGGATGTCTGGACGACACCGAGGACTTTGCGAGTTTCCTCTTTTTCACGCGTAACATAATTTCATCATCCGAAGAATCAGATGATGTTATTAATACTCTTAGTTTGGGTAAATCATTATTTTTCGCCATTGTGTTTGTCGAAAAGAGAAATTGCACATCAATCACCGAGTAATTTAAGTATTCGACCCGCCAAACCGTTTTGAATTTGAAATAGTCTGAAGATATAGCAGACTACACGCTAAAGCAGGTCAGGGAGTTGGTGCCGGAAATAAGCTGTAATATCTTCGGAGAGGAGAGAAGTAAAAATGGTGCAGAGGCCAAGAATACTCTCGCTCTTGAACACCTAAGTAGGAAGGAAAACGCGTCCACTTGTTTTCTTTATAATTGAGTAAATTGACTACATGTATCTGATTCTGAAAATGTTTTTTCACACTTGTCTTTTCTCTGTATTAATTTTACAAAATCAGCTGATTTCTCAAGGCTCAGTGGTCTAGGGGTATGATTCTCGCTTTGGGTGCGAGAGGTCCCGGGTTCAAATCCCGGCTGGGCCCCAAAATTTATTTTATTAAAAATAGCGTAATGAAAATTAAACGTGAATCATATTACACAAAAATCTATATAGTTAATACCACCGTAAATTGACGCTTACTTCTTTTTTAGGCTTCTCGCATTAGCTAAAGGCTTTATGCATAAACCCCGGGTGGTGGTCTTGCTTACTCGCTGGCTGGCTGGACGGTTGCCTGTTTCGCGTGCATTTTTTTTTCTAAATTGAAAATGTTTTAAAATATTTTTTCTAAAGGAAATGAAAGGATTGCAATCTTTTGCGAGTTTTAAAAAGTAATAAAGACGGTAAATGTAGTTCATTACAACACCCCAGCCAAGCAAAATGTTAACAAGTCACGTAAAAATTGCGTATTAGCTAGGTGTGGTTGGTGGTGAATAGGTCTTGTTAGTTTCGTATGTGCTAATGTAAATTCATGTTCTTAAACACGCTAAGGTAATATTCTTTATGGCCCAACTATTGGGATAGATGAAGTTCATACCACTCCGAGCTAAAAATGTCTTCTCTTCTATGCAGCCTCCATAATTTGAAGGACGACAACTATAAAACAACCGTCCATCAAATTAAATTATATCCAACCTTGTTTTTGATGTGCCCGGGGTCCCCTAACAAACAAACAAACACACACACACATACATACATACATACATACATACATACATACATACATACATACATACATACATACAAAACGCAAAGATAAGCAAAAACTTTTAGTATTTGCGTTAATAATGTAGTGGTCGAATTAAATCACAATTCAAAATATTGTGATTAAGTCAATAAAATATTTCTTTGCAAACAAGACTGCTTTTGTAAAATATTTGTTCGGCGTTGTTTAAACATTAATGGAAAATTCAAAGTTTTAAATAGTTTTTCGATCAATGTTTTACCTTAATGCGACAAAAAATATTACACAGCTTTACGTGACTACCATAAACTTAGTTCAAAATTTTAAACCACATTATATTGCGTGTGCTATAAATTGCATAAGCTCTTGGGTCTGCGTTTCCTAGTGGAAATAAAACATACTTCGTTACGCAACAAAGGAACTAAAACCATTTTAAACCTACCAAGTTACGACAAAAGTTGAAAAAGGCGCCTTAAAAGTTTTGGCAGGCTTTTAATCAAAACTATTAGAGCCCGACTGAGATTTCAAAATCCGAAAAAGGAATATAATTATAATGCCTAGATTTTTGAGCCTTTGAGGGAAAGAAAATTTAGCAAAACTTAGAAGAAGTAGCCTAGAGCCTTACTCGTAATAATTTTAATTTTACGTCCTACGAAGGTTTCGAAACACTAAAATATAGATTGGTTTGAAGCGAGGGCAAGTGCTTTGTAGAAGTCTTTAAAAACCACTTGTGTTATTCATTCCTGAGTTGAAGACTGGTAGCTTATAGGAAAATAAAAGTTTTGCCTTTGCTCTGAATTCTACAGAGCAAAGTTTTTATGGTAAAATCATGACGTACATTTAAGGCCAGTTGGTAATTTTAAATGTGAGTTGGGTATTTGATCGGCTTTCTGCCAGTAAGGTGCCGAAGATGATGGAAGGGACTACCTTAAAAACGTGCATACTTCAGGTACAAGTTACGAATTTTTGGTTTTCAATTATCCTCTACATATCCGTAAAGACGCAGTGCCTGAGATGAAATGGATACCTGTCCCAATTTGTAGCTGAGGACCAAATACATTTCCAAAGCATATAACTTCAAACCTTATAACACTTTTTCTTAATAATCATCTGTACTAAATTGTTAAAAACTTAATTCCAGCTGGAGCCATGGATCACGGAAATTTCCAATAATACGTTCAAAGGCGTGACTGCTTTCTTGATTGGTTATATTTCAAAATCCATGAATGTGAGGTATGTTTAGTTGGGAGGGGGGTATTGTACTGCCAGTATTCACTAATCATACAAACGTTCTTGAGTAGTTTCCAATTGGTAAAAAAAGAAAAATTCATGGGTCCAGGTAGATTGGTCAATGGTTCATGGACACTCACAAGAGGACTTATACAAAAAAAGGTGTTAATGAATACATTGCCTATTCAGAATTTTTGGACTCATTTTGACTTAAGTTATATTTCTGTGAATGTGATACATTTATTCCTTTTAGGAAGTTGATCTGAGCATCATGCCAGTTGGTGTTTTCCCTGACACAGATTTTTGTGGAAGTACATTTCCATATTGGTCCACGGACTTGGCTATTTTTTCAGGGAAGTCGGTACCACTACAGCCTATCGTTTACTCAATTTTCACTATCTTCGAGCCCAGCGTAAGATATAATATGAAATTAAAATACTTTTTCACTGTGCCCACATTGGAATCTGATTTCACAACGACTCTTGGAATTTCACCTTCCATTGTCTCTTCAAGGAAGGGAAGTTTGGTTAGCGAATCGTAGCAGGTCACAAAGTCTATTTCTTGGCGTTAGTTTAAACTGCGCATGATCGGAGTGCAACACGTCATTTCCCAACGTAACCGTAGCCGAGTCAAAGTTGTCGTCTGCCTTAGTATAATGCGTGAGAAAACTGCGCACTAGCACATCCGGTCAACGGAAGATTTTTTGGATACCCTAGTTTGAACACTACACCAAACTTCCCTTGCTGATCTTCCTTGTTCTCCGTAGGGATAGTAGCACCTTAGCTCACTTTTTAAGTGACAAGATCTTCAATAACGTACAAACTGTCATTATTATCTACAGGTTCTTGTTTTGTGGTATTTGTTTGGAATTATAATAGCTTGGGTATCATATCTCTTGGAACGTTCAGCCTCGAGATACATAAGCCATTATTGTCAACTAAAAGTGACTATTCGACGCCACCTGGATGCGTATATTTACCCCACGTTCTTCGAAGGTGAGCTCACTCCCTGTGGGTCATGCCAAGTTGCCACCCGATATAGTAGAAAAGAGACTGTCCAACTCCTGGAGTTTAAGAATCGAATTAATTATAAACAAAATTCGATTTTGAAGGTGTTGATGCTAAACTTATACCAATATCAAATGCATCGAGGATATGCTTCTTCTTTTGGTGGGTTTTTGTCTCCATCATGTGGACTTTGTTCGCAGGTCTCTATAAATGCAGTGTCACCTCTGTTGGACCAGCCATCGAATTTGATAACTTGGATGAAGTAGTACAGTTTTCTAACAAGAAACTTCTAATTCTAAATGCGCCATACATTTCAGGCGCATTCGCTGTAAGTTATTCAAGTGCATAATATCATAAGTTTACAAGATAAGTTCCATAATGTTCGTAATACTAGAGACTTACAGCTCGAGCTTGTTCAAGAACGACACGAGAATTGACTATACACTCGGGTTTTCAGTCCATCTTTCTATTTTATCTGTACTATGCCTTGGACAGCGCCTCACCAGGCGTCGCTTTACGAGAATATATGACGTTTCACCTACGTAACTTTATGACAAGCTCTCATAGTTATCAGTGACAAACTTAAGGAACATATCTTATGAATTTACGATAATATTAGATGGGTTTAACAATATTGAATAAAAAACCTCTCAATAATTTGAGAAAACTGGAATTAAAATTGGTTAATTTTTACTAAGCGCTCTAAAAGGAACGTTGACAAAATAATATATCAGCGACTTGTGAAAGACAACGGCATCATGGACACGTTCCACGATATATTTACTGAACAAAACATAGCGGAATACAATCTTGGGAAATCCTTGGTTATTCTGGAACGGGTTCAATTGTTCGCGAGGGTGAACACACTTTGTCAAAGAAAGCAGTTTTTTCATGTTAGTAATGGGTTACATAAGCCATTAGCCTTGGGATTTATACTGACGAAATCAGTGGGATTCAGATTCAGAGATCAGTTCAACATACGGTAAGTTTTTAAGTGAATAAAATCATTGTTATTGAACCTCTATAGTGTTATTGTCCAGGCTCCTGAATTTCAACTATGTTTACATTCCAGAATAATACGATATATACAATTCGGACACATGGATTATCGATTGAAAGAGTTCTTTCATTTTGCTGACCTTTGTGACAAAATGAAGCTCCGTCCAGCCAGAGAGGGTGTCGTCAAAATGAGAGATTTCGGACCGGCTTTCAATATCTTCTATCTCGGACTAACACTTTCTGTGTTTTCATTCATTCTTGAGCTCGTCTACAAGTGGTACTTTGAAGCAAAACCGTTGAAACATCGACAAAGAGCTCCAAAACATTCTACGTCACTCGCGTGGTCGCAATGGTACCAGTAGTTGTTCCGCTGAAATCAGAAAAACCAATGATCCTTGCTTCTGATTTGCACGCACGTGAAAAAAAAACAGTTAGCCAATCATTGTGGAAATGTCGGTCAAAATAGATTTTGCTTGTTAGCTTTCTTTGTTTTTGGTTTCGCGTATTGTTACACAAATAAATGACTTAAATCATAAGTTCATAAGATATGTTTCATAAGTTTGGCACTGGTTACTAAGAGCTTGTCGTGAAGTGACTAGGGTGGAACGTCATAGATTCAGGGTAAAGCGACGCCTGGTGAGGCGCTGTCAAAGGCTAGGTTGCAAGATGAACTGCAAAATTATCCACCGAGTGTAGTCCATTCTCGCTTGTCATTCTCGAACTAGCTCGAGCTGTAAGTCTCTAGCATTATGAAGCATGGGTATTGTCATACTTATGGAACATATCTTTTGAAATTACTAATTCACAGGATACCTAAATTGTTGTCAATGAAACTCTTAATAATGCTTGAATACTTTTTTATTTAAAACTTTACGACCTGTAGTTGCTTATCAACAGAAGTCCATTAAATTAGCCTAGGAAGTAATCAAAAGCGGGGTTTGGGACTCCCCTCTCTTGTGTAGCAATACTGAAGAAGGGCGACACATTCGCCACCTCGGGATAATTTTTCTCAGATCTCCGGTTTAGGTGCGAATATTACGCCAAAATTTGTCCTATTGGGAGAGAAACAACTATTGGCTGAAAATGAACACTGTTTCTCTAAGGGGACCGGAAAACGCCCCCTTCCACTGTAAAACCGAGGCCTCTCTAGCATAGAATCAGGAGAAGGGATGGGGGGTGTGAATTTTGGAACAGTCAAGGTCATTTAGTTTTTTATGACTCTAGCTCGGAGGACCGAATGTAGTTGCTCCCAATGAAAGACAAAAGTTTTTTCAGAGCAGTTTTGTGACGTCATCAGGCGCTCCATTTTGGTCGCTCCGTCTCTAGAGTCGGAGTGGTTGGGATCAATCCGGGAGCAAACCGGGAGGGAGCGACTGGGCCAATGTAAGACGTGCCTCCGTTTAGGAGCAGCTCGTTTTTTCCCAATGAAAGACTATTTTTTTTTCGGAGTGCTCCGGGAGCGCTCGGATCACCTCAAAGAAAAACGCTATAAGAGAGCCAGCGTTCATGAGCTGAAGAAGTCACGCCCCGCTCACGTCAAGAAAGACTTCCTAGATAGGAGCTCGAGATTTCTAGCAGAGTTAGGAAAGGAGAAAAATTTTACCCCCCCCCCCCATCCATGGAGTTAGAAGGAGTTCTTACCCCAGCAGAGACGTACGCTATACCAGCTATTGTAATTGTTTACTTCCTTGGCTAATTTAATGGACTTCTGTTATCAATAAATAGCTATGGTTGCATATTCAGAAAGCCCTCGTCTCGACTCGGAGAGGTTTATTTTGGTTTCCCAACTTGTTAAACTATACTATAGGCTAATAAGCTGGCTTCTAAATAATCCAGAGCGTTTGAGATTAGAGAAGTACTGTGGAAGTACTAGAAGAGAAACATGATATAAACTAAACGGTATTTGTAATAATTTTGAATTAATTATTACTAATTCCTACGATAGTTAATTAACAAATTAAAACAGGCATAAATTATAATAGTTAGTCGACAGACAAGCCAATGTATGTCTTTTCTTCAGAGTTCAAAAAACCGCGGACTTTTTTTAAAAAACCAAGTCCACCCGGTTTTATTGGGGTTTTCTGGGTTTTAATGGGTACTTGGGTTTTTTTTTTTGGATTTTTTATCTTTAGCAGTTGCTTGCATTATAGAAATTTTCATTCAAAAGTAACTGCTAAGTAAAAAAAGTCTTAAAATGTTTCATTAAAAATAATAAATATTATTAAATAGTACTTTTAAAGCTGAAACAACAAATAACTATCTTTAAAATGAAATTATTCTAGCATTCAAATTCATCCAAATAGTGATGGGATTTATTAAGTGGGTTTCTTAGTGGTTTTTTAAGATAAGACCCCACACCCTTCCGTATTGTGTTTAGGAGCTAAAACATTTCTTCGGCCGTTATTCTAGCCAGGGTGGGAAATAAGGATTTTTATAAAACTGCCAGACATTGGGCCAGCGACCCCCCTGGCCTGGAATTAATAAACTGGTCCAAGCACGTCGTCTGGTAAACTAAAGAAATGGATAGCTAAAATAGTTGAGTTAATGTCTGGACTCTGGTTATCCTTGAATTTTCTTAGTAGTCCCGTGGACCACTGTACCCCCCGATTTAATTTTTAAATGGACCAGGCAATTTTTAAACTGGTCATTTGCCCTGTGCCACGCTGATTCTAACTCTCTCTCTCTCTCTTGAGTGGCTATAAATTCTTGGCTAAAACAGGTGCCCTTCCGACTAGTGCAAGGTTATCTCAAGGTTTTGGGAACCTAGACCCTGTTAGACATTTTAGTGGGGTGGGACGTGGAGCAGGTTCTTATGGACTGTCCGGTTTTTAATTCCGAGAAGGGTTTGTACCGGAATTTCGGGCAGTTAACCCATACGGATACGCTGGTCCAGGCCCTTGGGAGTGATTTTGACCGCAGTGCTCGCGGTCACAAAATTGGTTTAAGATCAATGGGCGTCTTTACGGCTCCAGAACTCTTCGTGATCGGTTCTGCATCAGGCAGAGAAATAAGGATTTTAATTTTAATTAAAAAAACTGGAGATTGGTCACCTTGGAACGTTTTTAATTAGTTAATGTGTGTGTAGACCCCCCTCCCGAGCCTTAAATTTTTAAACTGGCACATAAGTTTTTTTAAATGGACACTGGTCCAGGGCCAATACCTTTTTTCTTAGCCTGATTCTGCATCTTATTAGATTTTGGATTTTTTTTTTAATATTTTACGGCAGTCTATTCAATTAATTAAGTTGTATTATTGTGACGCCACTCTATGTCCTTTCCCAATTTGGTATTATTATTGTTTTCGGTATCTTTGCTTGTTAAAGTTGTTTTATTTTTACTTTTTGGACCTGTGAATCTTTTGAGTGTTCCTCCCTGATTCAAAAGGGATTCTTTTGGTCACAAAACATTGATTCATTAGTAAAAAAAAACACATATAAATACTAGTTATTTCGATTCTAGCAAACATTATTATTTTTATTTTTCTTGTTGATGTCTTTATTTTGTATTTTTTCTATACAAAATATTTTAACCATGTAGTTTTAATTTTAATTGCTGAGCTCTCCCAAAACAGGAAAGCCACTCCGATTTAAATGGGTTTAATTCGTATGACACCCATAATAAACCTGTAAACCAGTGAAACCGTTCCTCCTGTACACTATCTTCCCCCTTAAACTTTTATAAAAACCACCGTTAAATATTACTAAACCACCGTTTTAATTATTATGGAATAATTAAAATACCTAAAATTACGATTAAATGTAAAAATTAGAGGTGAAAATAGGTCCCAATTTTGCTTCACGTTAGTTCAATGAACTCAAATTATAATATAGGAATATGAGAGTAGAGAGTCGTGGCACATTTATTTTATCCATAACAACAACACACCAAAATGAAAGTAAGTGGAACGCAATTTATCTGAAAATATAGTTCCATTTCGACGAAACGTGCCCTGGAATATGATTTACGATAATCTACTAATGGAGAGAAATTTTATGAAACTCGCCAATCATATTTTCCCAGCACATTATAGGTGCAAATAAGGAGTTAAATTGAACTGCTACTCTCCTGCATAGGTTCTCCATGGATGTTTACCATTTGAGAACGTTGTTAGACGGATATGAAAATGGGCCACTACGTGAGCTCTAGCTATTTTCCATAGCTGAGTTTCGAACTTTATAAAGTATAAAAGCGCCCTTAAGCCTAACAAATATCAGTTTAAACCGAGTGCTAACTAACGAACGTCACTCTATCCTTTTAATACGGGGTATTTTTACCTCTCCGTGTGACGTAGTCCAGGAGAGGTTCTGTAACGGCCGTGTCTGTGTGTGTGTGTGTGTGTGTCTGTCTGTCTGTCCGTTGTTACACCCACGTGACCGCGTTCGCAATTTGCGTATCGGAGCAAACGTGTTCGCCATTTCCGAACTGCTTTCGCAGTCACGGAAATGGCTCCTCTACTTGAGTTCTCACACCACCATCTTCTGGTCTTTGTCCATCCCACACAGACACCAGTCTGTTCTTACTGGCTTCTAATCACCACCATATTTTGTTCTTCATCCATCCCCATGGACACCAGTCTGTACATAATGGCTTCTAATCACCACCATCTTCTGGTCTTCGTCCATTCCACTTGGACACCAGTCTGTACATACTGGCTTCTAATCACCACGATCTTCTGTTTCTTGTCAATCCCACATTGACACCAGTCTGCACTTACACTGGCTTCTAACACCACCATCCACTGTTCTTCCGTCTATTCCACATAGACACCAATCTGTATCATTGGCTTCTACTCCATTATCATCGTTTGGTTTTAGGATATACGCGGCGATCAGCTAGGGTTACGAGAAACGTCTAGCCTCCCTAAGGTGGGATCGCCACCAAAGGTTTTCGCAATTGCGCTTTTTCCTTACTATTATAATGGAAACGAATCGTATATATACCCCAAAATTTGAAGAAAGTGGGCAAGAGGGGTACCCTTCACTTTAAACGTCAATATTAGCGAAGTGTGAGATGATAATAGGTATAACTTTATTTTAAACGATTTAACTATTATTAATGTTAATTATTGAAGATTAAAATAATTAAAAATAATTATATTTATTTAAATATTAAAGATAAACCTCTCGTGCAAAGAGAGAGATTATCATCGCCTCCTATATCTGCCAAGGCCCGTGCATTGCGATGTATTTTTCAAAACAACAACCAAAATGGGAAGCTCCTCTCAGAAACATAATAATTTCTTTTCTCTGTATATGAAATGAAAATATGGATAATATTGCGCTCCTTCTTTAATGGTATCAATCCTTGCCTGTCTACTAATATTTTACGTAGTAGTAATACGTTTTTAGCGAAGTTTAGAGAGGATAAACATAAGCGAGATTGTTTCGGAAAAAAAATACTGCTTCCACTAATGGGTTTATACTCCTTGTGTCTGTGTGTGTCCGTCCATTGTTACACTAGTGCGTCGCGTTAGCAGTTAGCCTTGTGTTGATGTGTTAAGAAATCATACAGAACCTTAATATTCCCTTTTTCCATAATATAAAGTGAATATGTGGAAGTATTTTTCGTAATTATGATGCATTAAGTACTTTTGTAGCTTTAAAGCTCTGTTTCATTTTGATATTCCAAAGATTTTTTTTAATATTGTTATTTGAAATGGCTGTTTACATATTGCTTAAGCTATACTACATCTGTATATAGAATAATCCTTGGTTTAGTGATTTCATGAAGAAAACTAAGACCGAGACTCCGGCGGGTATAACAAGTATTATCCGCAATAGGCTTAGTGAAATAAAGAGTGAATAATTGAGGCCTGAGGTGAAGTAAACTTGTGGCTTTGATTTTCGTGTATGTAATGAAGAGACATCAACGGTTCAGAGTGAGCCGAAAGTTAAATACACTCTTAAATAATCATGTAAAGATTTTATAATGGAAGAAAAGATCATGGTGGCAATTTAATTAGTAAAAGGGCTAATGGTGAACGGGTAGTAGCTACAGACTTATTATTCTCTTTATGGTGCGCATTGACTGTTAGTGCGTCTAGCTACAATTTAGCTTTGGTGTTATTTAACGTTAACATTCATGTTGGCAAACTAAGAATATTGTTGAGGTCAGACGAGACGATAGTGTTTACACTGCAAACCAGTTGTGAATGTAGCTATCAGAATATAGGCTAAACAGCTGAAGCGCAGACTTCATTTCCTGTTCTTTTCCCCATTGACTGATTTCCATGTGTCCAAGATTTATACTTATTGGATGTAAAATGTCGTCTGCTTTACTGTACATTCGCTATGTTTGGAATACTGCTTCAATATTTCGTAAATTCTTACTTCAAAAAAAAAAGAAATAATTCCATATCTAGGTAAATAAGTTTGTAGTAGTAGACCTCTTGACACGGAGAGGTAATATTTTGGTTTTCCCAACTTGTATAGTTAATATAGTTAATTAGAAATAGAAATTTTTCCCAAGATGCATTCCAACAAGATGTTTCTCCTCTTTGCTGTATTCACTATTGCCATTCTCGGGCTAGCGCAGTTGACGTATTCTCTTCCCGTGGGTAAGAAAACTTTAAAACAAGCTTAGTTTGAAAATGCTGTTTCATGTCTGTACGGTCAATTTACTAGTAAAAGAGAGCAGGAAGCAGGGTTAGAAATCACGAAATCTTTGGCGAAATCAAAGAAGAAAGCACGAAATCTTTGGCGAAATCAAAGAAGAAAGCACGAAATCTTTGGCGAAATCAAAGAAGAAATCACGAAATCTTTGGCGAAATCGAAGAAGAAATCATGAAATCTTTGGCGAAATCAAAGAAGAAATCATGAAATCTTTGGCGAAATCAAAGAAGAAATCATGAAGTCTTTGGCGAAATCAAAGAAGAAATCATGAAATCTTCGGCGAAATCAAAGAAGAAATCATGAAATCTTTGGCGAAATCAAAGAAGAAATCGTGAAATCTTTGGCGAAATCAAAGAAGAAATCGTGAAATCTTTGGCGAAATCAAAGAAGAAATCGTGAAATCTTTGGCGAAATCAAAGAAGAAATCATGAAATCTTTGGCGAAATCAAAGAAGAAATCATGAAATCTTTGGCGAAATCAAAGAAGAAATCGTGAAATCTTTGGCGAAATCAAAGAAGAAATCATGAAGTCTTTGGCGAAATCAAAGAAGAAATCATGAAATCTTTGGCGAAATCAAAGAAGAAATCGTGAAATCTTTGGCGAAATCAAAGAAGAAATCATGAAATCTTTGGCGAAATCAAAGAAGAAATCGTGAAATCAAAGAAGAAATCACAAAATCTTTGGAGAAATCGTGAGATCAAAGAAGAAATCATGACTCCTTTGGCGAAATCACGAAATCCCGTAAGCTTTTTTGGGAATGTCGGACCCCTAGCTGGCTTATCTCGTGTTGCTGGGAACACAGACCCTGTTTGTGCTCTTATGGAGTGTGCGGTGCTAATTATTTTCTAAAAAGAGGTCATTTATTTATTGTTAATATTTTTCCTTTTATACTTAGAAATAGGCCGTTCTTTTAAGGTATAATGTTATGTTACCTGAATAAAAACCATCGTTTTCCATTGTAATTAAAAATTTGTATTCACAATTAAAAGTAAAATTATAGGCGAAAATAGGTCTAAATTTTGCTTTAAAATAAATTATAAAAAAAAATAAATAATAATGTAGTGTTGTGCTCCATGTTTGAGAGTAGAGAGCCGTGGCACGATTATTTTATCCATTACAACAACACACTGAAAAGAAAATACGTGGAACGCAATTAATTTGAAAATAAAGCCCCATTTCGCTGAAACGTACCTTGCAATAAAATTTACGATAATCTACTAATGGAGAGGAATTTTATGAAACTTGCCAACCATATTTTCCTAGCACATAGGCCCTATAGATGCAAATAAAGAGTTAAAATGAACTACAACTCTCGTGTATAGGTTCTCCATGGGATCGTTTTTTTCCGAGTACGTTGTCAGAGAGATATGACAATAGGCCATTACTGGAGCTCTAGCTATTTTCCATAGCTGAGTTTTGAACTTCAAAGAGTATAAAAGCGCCCTTAAGCCTAACAAATATCAGTTTAAACCGAGTGCCAACTAACGAACGTCACTCTATCCTTTTCATACGGGGTATTTTATAGTTAGTACAGTCGATTAGAAATAGAAATTGTTTCCAAGATGTATTCCAACAAGATGTTTCTCCTCTTTGCTGTATTCACTTTTGCCATTCTCGGGCTTGCGCAGTTGACGTATTCACTCCCTAAGGGTAAGAAAGCTTTAAAACAAGCTTAGTTTGAAAATGCTGTTTCTTGTGTGTAAGGTCAATTTACGAGTAAAAGAGAGCAGAAAACAGAGTTCAATTAAGAAACCCAGCCCCAGAAAACCCACGGGTTTCATCCACCAAAAAAAACCTACTTAAAACCCATCACTGAGATTTTCATTTTGGTTGAATTTGAATGCTAGAATATTTTCATTTTAAAGATAGTTTAACATATTTGTTGTTTCAACTTCAAAAATATTATTTATAAATATTTACTATTATTTATAAATATTTACTATTTTTTATGAAATATTTTAAGACTTTTTTTATTAAGCGGTTACTTTTGAATGAAAATTTATACAGTGCACGCAACTGCTAAAGATAAAAAACCCAAAAACCCAATAAAACCCGGTGGGCTGGGTTTATTTTATTAATATCAGGGTTTTTTAACCATGGCAGAAGGAGATGCAAACCATTTTTGAAAAATGGATACAACTTCAAAAAAGGTTCGTAAAATGGCCTGACAGTTTTGATTTCACAAAAAATTCATACAAAACAATACAATAAGAAAATAATTTAAGTTATATTAACGAATAAATATAAGTGGTATTAATTATAATTTTAATGTATATCTGTTGAAAACTTTAATTTTAATTATCTTTCACATGCACCTTTTAATTCATTATGATAAGCTGATCGTAAGTAAAATCTTTGTCATGAAATGCATAGAGATGGAGAGAAAACTTTAATTTTAATTATCTTTCACATGCACCTTTTAATTCACAATGATAAGCTTATCGTAAGTAAAATTCATCTTTTTCATAAAATTCATAAAGACGCAGAGATAACTTTAATTTTAACTATCATTTACACGCACCTTTTAATTCATAATGATAAGGTGAAAGTAAGTCAAATTCATCTTTTTCATTAAGTGCATAAAAACGCGGGGAAAACTTTAATTTTAATTATCTTTCACATGCACCTTTTAATTCACAATGATAAGTTGGATGTAAGTAAAATTCATCGTTGTCATTAAACTGCTAAAAACGCGGAGAAAACTATAATTTTAATTTTATTTTACACGCACCTTTTAATTCACAATGATAAGTTGGAAGTAAGTAAAATACATCTTTTTCATGAAGTGCATGAAGGCGCGGAGAAAACTATAATTTTAATTATATTTTACACGAACCTTTTTATTCACAATGATAAGGTGGACGTAAGTCAAATTCATCTTTTTCATTAAGTGCATAAAAACACGGAGAAAACTATAATTTTAATTATATTTTACACGAACCATTTTATTCACAATGATAAGTTGGACGTAAGTCAAATTCATCTTTTTCATTAAGTGCCTAAAAACGCGGAGAAAACTATAATTTTAATTATATTTTACACGAACCATTTTATTCACAATGATAAGTTGGATGTAAGTCAAATTCATCTTTTCCATTAAGTGCCTAAAAACGCGGAGAAAACTATAATTTTAATTATATTTTACACGAACCTTTTTATTCACAATGATAAGTTGGATGTAAGTCAAATTCATCTTTTTCATTAAGTGCATAAAAACGTGGAGAAAACTTTAATTTTAATTATCTTTTTCACCCACCTATAAATTTACATTGATAAGCCGGGGGTAAGTGAAATTCATCTTTTTCATTAAGTGCATAAAGATGGAGGGAAAACTTTAATTTTAATTATCTTTCACATGCACCTTTTAATTCATAATGATAAGTTTCGCGTAAGTGAAATTCATCTTTTTCATTAAGTGCACAAAAACGCGGGGAAAACTTTAATTTTAATTATTTTTACACGCACCTTTTAATTCACAATGATAAGTTGACAGTAAGTGAAATTCACCTTTTCATTAAGAGCATAAAAACGCGGGGAAAACTTTAATTTTAATTATTTTTACACGCACCTTTTAATTCACAATGATAAGTTGACAGTAAGTGAAATTCACCTTTTCATTAAGAGCATAAAAACGCGGGGAAAACTTTAATTTTAATTATTTTTACACGCACCTTTTAATTCACAATGATAAGTTGACAGTAAGTGAAATTCACCTTTTCATTAAGAGCATAAAAACGCGGGGAAAACTTTAATTTTAATTATCTTTTACACGCACCTTTCAATCCACGATGATAAGTCTGGGGTAAGTAAAATTCATCTTTTTCATGAAGTGCATGAAGGCGCGGAGAAAACTTAAATTTTAATATTTTTTTGTACACACCTTTTATTCCACAATGATAAGGTATGGGGGAGTGAAATTCATTCTTGTTCATTTAGTGCGCGAAAAGGGGCAAATCATATTATATAGCTTTGCTAAATTTAGGCAAGTTTTTTTAACTTATTTGAATAGTAATTGGTCATCCATATTTCAATTTGAAAAAGAGAAAATATAGAAAATGATACGGGACACACGAGGGCTCAATGACTTATGTTAACTGTTCATATTTCTTGCCAGGGCTTCCTCCCTATTTTCAAAATGATATCAAATGCAACTGCAATTTCAAACAAATAATATATATATGAGGAGGATCGGAGAGACCAAATTCCCTATCAGCCCCCCCTTTCAAAACCGGTACCGATCTGTGAATCGACATCAGAGTTTTGCACGTGCGCAGTCAGCGCAACAGAGAGGGGAAAAAATAGACAAGTATCCTTAACGGATCACGTAACGTCTCGCTCCTCGGCTGTACGAGAGCGATATTGGGCTGTAGGGCCGGAAATAAGCACAGGACACTGGACATTGTCCAATAAAATTTAAAAATGTTCCATAATTTTTGTAAAAGCTATGGGTGTCACTGGACATTTTGACCAATAAAGTTTCCGGAGTTTTGATAGTTTGACTATGAAGATGCGATACTATTTTTGCTCACTCCAGTGGACAATGTCCTATAATTTTTCCAGTCAAAGGGGGCGTCACTGGACAGATGTCCCATAAGAATTTTTCTTTATTTCCGACCCTGATTGGGCAGTGCCGTTATAGTTACCTTTCCCATTCGACTCTCCTTGAGCCCTTCCACGTGCTCACTGATGGGGCAAAAAACCTTTCTCAATCTATTATACTTTTGTTATTTCATTCAACATGGAGTTTTATAATTCAATACAATCCTAGATACGTAATCAACGTGGACTCCAGAATAAGACGTGGCATGTTTTGCTAATATTTATACATTGTTAATTTTATTACAGATCGATAAACTGATGAATTGCGCTAATTGGAAACTGGAATCTTCGAAGACACAAAGGCAATGGGATCAATATTCAAGGGAACATGCTGCACATTTTTAACATTATGAAGATTCCATTTATAAAATTATAATTATACAGTTGGAAAATAAAAAATATATATTCAGCATTATACCCAACTTTGTTAATCATTATGTCATCAATTCCAGTACATTAATTAAAAGTATTGCCAATTATGAACTTTTCCTAAAACATTTCAAGGGAAAATCATAAATTTGAACTTCGAAAATGTTTCAAGTGAAATATTGCACAAAACGGAAAAGCGCGTTGCCCCGGTAGGACGCCTTGACCCAGAAAGGACATGCTCAGAGGGTGAAACATTTCTACAAGAAATGAATAGAAAATACAGCTTCTTTATACAGTTTTCCCTCTTGAACATGAATAAACAAACACCCTTGTGTTCCACATAAATAATTAAAGTAATTTTAAAAGGAGAATAAAGTAGTTTCCTACGATAATACCCTCGTACACATTCTGTTTTTAAAGCGAAACACAATCCTCGAATGGAAATTGGTTTAATCAAAACTGTGACGAAAAAAACTTGGCTGAAGAAGGACCGTGGTCCGAAAGGTCCTAAAATTATTTTGAATTTGTAAATAAACATAAAATTTTAACGATTTCCAAGAAGTAGCAGTTTCTTATTTAAAATAACAAAGATAGTATTATAGATTTCATTGTTTTATGGTTTCACTTATTGATATTCAAATAAATTACACCATAAATTCATAAGATATGTTCCATACGTTTGTCACTGGTTACTGAGCTCTTGTCTTGAAGTGAGGGAGGTAGGTCAGAGATTCAGGGTAAAGCGAGGCCTGGTGAGGCGCTGTCAAAGGCTTAGTATTGCAGACTCGAGTGCAGACTAAATAGAAAGATGAACTGCAGAATTAACCACCGAGTGTAGTTCATTCTCGCTTGTCGTTCTCGAACTATCTCTCAGTAACTCTCAAGCATTATGAAGTATGGGTATTGTCATACTTATGGAACATATCTTTTGATATTACTAATTCATACAAGACCTAAATTTTTGTCAATACAACTGTTAATAATGCTTGCATAATTCATTATTTAAAATTTAAACGCCTGTAGTTGCTTATCAATAAATAGCGATAATTGCATATTCAGAAAATTCAAGAGGGTAAACAGCCCTCGTCTCGACGCAGAGAGGTTTATTTTGCTTTCCCAACTTGTTGAACTATACTATAGGCTTCTATAGTAGCGGGCTTCTAAATAATCCAGAGCGTTAGAGATTTGAGAAGTAGTGAAAATGCTAGAATAGAAACATGATTCAAACCAAAATGTCTTTGTAATAATTTTGAATTAATTATTGCAAATTCCTAGGATAGTTAATTAACAAAATAAAACTGTGATGAAGTTTCTAATCAAGCAGTTAAGACACGACAGTTTAAAAGAAGAACTTAAGCGTTTATTCTAAACTCAAACACATGACTGACTAAATGAATATTAGATAACATTGGGTTACATAGCAGTAATAAAAAACTAAACGCGGCATTCAATTAATGATCACGTAAAAACATCAGAGAATCTTCAACAAACAGGTATAAATAAATCACGAAATCTTTGGCGAAATCGCGAAATCAAAGAAGAAATCACGAAATCTTTGGGGAATTTGTGAAATCACAGAAAAAAATCACGAAATCTTTGGAGAAACCGTGAAATCACAGAAAAAAATCACGAAATCTTTGGAGAAACCGTGAAATCACAGAAAAAAATCACGAAATCTTTGGAGAAACCGTGAAATCACAGAAAAAAATCACGAAATCTTTGGAGAAACCGTGAAATCAAAGAAGAAGTCACGAAATCTTTGGAGAAACCGTGAAATCAAAGAAGAAATCACGAAATCTTTGGGGAATTTGTGAAATCACAGAAAAAAATCACGAAATCTTTGGAGAAACCGTGAAATCACAGAAAAAATCACGAAATCTTTGGATAAACCGTGAAATCACAGAAAAAAATCACGAAATCTTTGGATAAACCGTGAAATCACAGAAAAAAATCACGAAATCTTTGGAGAAACCGTGAAATCACAGAAAAAAATCACGAAATCTTTGGAGAAACCGTGAAATCACAGAAAAAAATCACGAAATCTTTGGAGAAACCGTGAAATCACAGAAAAAAATCACGAAATCTTTGGAGAAACCGTGAAATCACAGAAAAAAATCACGAAATCTTTGGAGAAACCGTGAAATCAAAGAAGAAGTCACGAAATCTTTGGAGAAACCGTGAAATCAAAGAAGAAGTCACGAAATCTTTGGAGAAATCATGAAATCAAAGAAGAAATCACGAAATCTTTGGAGAAATCGTGAAATCAAAGAAGAAATCACGAAAGTTTTAGAGAAATCGTGAAATCAAAGAAGAAATCACGAAATCTGTGGAGAAATCGTGAAATCAAAGAAGAAATCACGAAATCTGTGGAGAAATCGTGAAATCAAAGAAGAAATCACGAAATCTGTGGAGAAATCGTGAAATCAAAGAAGAAATCACGAAATCTTTAGAGAAATCGTGAAATCAAAGAAGAAATCACGAAATCTTTGGAGAAATCGTGAAATCAAAGAAGAAATCACGAAATTTTTAGAGAAATCGTGAAATCAAAGAACAAATCACGAAATCTTTAGAGAAATCGTGAAATCAAAGAACAAATCACGAAATCTTTGGAGAAATCGTGAAATCAAAGAACAAATCACGAAATCTTTAGAGAAATCGTGAAATCAAAGAAGAAATCACGAAATCTTTGGAGAAATCGTGAAATCAAAGAAGAAATCACGAAATCTTTAGAGAAATCGTGAAATCAAAGAAGAAATCACGAAATCTTTGGAGAAATCGTGAAATCAAAGAAGAAATCATGAAATCTTTGGTGAAATAACGATATCCCGTAAGCTTTTTTGGGAATGTCGGACCCTCGCTAGCTTATCTCGTGTTGCTGGGGACGCAGACCCTGTTTGTGCTTTTATGTAGTGACCGGCGCTAATTATTTTCTAACAAGAGATAATTTATTTATTGTTAATATTTTTCCTTTAATATTTAGAAAAAGGCCGTTCTTTTAAGGCATAATCAGTTTTGTTACCTGGACTTTACCTTTCAATAAAAACCACCGTTTTCCATTGTAATTAAAGAATTGAAATTACGATTCAAATTATAAATTATAGGTGAAAATATGTCCCAATTTTGCTTTTCGTTAGCTCAATGAACTCAAATTATAATACAGGGTTGTGCTCCATATATGAGAGCATAAGTTTATCATGCCTCTAAGTAGAGAAATGGCTGCTCCTCCTATGGCAATAGTGTTTTTGTCTGGCTCCCTTTAATGAAACCCTATACTCTCTCCGTATCATTTATCACCTCAACTTCAATAAAAAAATTGTACTGCCTAGCCTAGCGTTTCTTTTATCCCTTTTAGAATGTTTCAGGACTGAAACCGCCTCTATCTCACGAGAGAGAGAGGGATTTGGGGTTGCTTTAGTAAAATTCGTTCCCCCCAATGCCTGCCTATACGAAACGTAAAAATCTCCTTTATTCCATTGGATGATTTTTTTTTCATGTGACCCATTTAGTAATCGCCTCGACCGCTTGGTGGCTGCACCACGACGGAAATTTCAAAATTTTCTCTCTTCGGATCTTTGCACTATACGAGTTCTGACGTCACAGTAGCCTGCGTAAGATGCCCGGTTGTAGCCCATATTTGTGTACTTAGAGGCATGATAAACTTATGATGAGAGTAGAGAGCCGTGGCACGATAATTTTATCCATAACAACAACACTCTAAAATCAAAATATGTGGAACGCAATTTATTTGAAAATATAGCCCCATTTCAATGAAACGTGCTTTGGAATATAATTTACGATAATCTACTAATGGAGAGGAATTTTATGAAACTTGCCAACTATATTTTCCCAGCGAACTATGGGCGCAAATAAAGAGTTAAATTGAGCTGCTGCTCTCCTGTATGGGTTCTCCTTGGGATGGTTTACTTTCCGAGAACCTTGTTAGAGGGATATGAAAATAGGCCATTACAGAAGTTCTAGCTATTTTGCATAGCTGAGTTTTGAAGTTTAAAGTGTATAAAAGCGCCCTTAAGCCTAACAAATATCATTTTAAACCAAGTGCTGACTAACGAACGTCACTCTTTCCTTTTAATACGGGGAATTATATAGTTAATATAGTTAATTAGAAATAGAAATTATTTTCAAGATGCATTCCAACAAGATGTTACTCCTCTTTGCTGTGTTCTCTATTGCCATTCTCATGGTAGCCCAGATGTCGTATTCGCTTCTTGTTGGTAAGAAAGCTCTTAAATGACCTTAGTTTGAAAATCTTCAAGTCTGTACGGTGCATTTACAAGTAAAAGAGAATAGAAACTAGGAAGAGAAGGAAACCTTGTTTGAAAAATGGAAACAACTTCAAACTAGGTTAAGAAAATGGCCACAATTCGACTTACAAAATTTGTTTGCACAAATAATAGGTACTAGGCCTATACAATATGAAACGAAATCTAGTTACATATATTACAGAATTAGTATAAGTGGTATTAATGTTTAAAACGTTTATTTTAATTATCTTTCACATGCACATTTTAATTCACAATGAAAAGGCCCGAGTAAGTGAATTTTATCTTTTTCAGTGCATAAAACGAGTAGAAAACTTTAATTTTAATTATCTTTCACATGCGCCTTTTAATTCACAATGATAAGTTACGAGTAAGTGAATTTTTTCTTTTCAATTGAATGCATTAAACGTCTAGAAAACTATAATTTTGATTTTATTTTATTTTACACACACTTTTTAATTCACAAAAAGTTCCGAGTGAGTGGAATTCATTTTTGCCATTAAGTGCATAAAACGCGGAGAAAACTTATTATTAATTATCTTTTTCACGCACCTTTTAATCCACAATGATAAGTTAAAGGTAAGTGATATTAATCTTTTTAATTAAATGCATAAATCGCAGAGATAATTTTAATTTTTATTATCTTTTACACGCTCCTTTTAATTCACAATGATAAGTTTCGGGTAAGTGAAATTCATTAAGTGCATAAAAAAGCGCAGAAAACTTTACCTTTAAATACAATTACACGCACCTTTTAATTCACAATGATAAGATAGTAAGTGAAATTCATCTTCTTCATTAAGTGCATAAAAACGTAGAGATTACTTAAATTTTAATTATTTTTCACATGCGCCTTTTAATTCACAATGATAAGTTAATGGTAAGTGAAATTCATCTTTTTCATTTCGTGCATAAAAACGCTGAGAAAACTTTAAATTTAATTAAATTTTACACGCACCTTTAAATTCATAATGATAAGTTGATGGTAGGTGAATTTCATCTTTTTCATTAAGTGAATAAAACGCGAAGAAAACTTCAATTTCAATTATCTTTTACACGCTCTTTTAATTCACAATGATAAGCTAGGGGTAAGTGAAATTCATTAAGTGCATAAAAAAGTGCAGAAAAATTATATTTTAAATACATTTACACGCACCTTTTAATTCACAAATTTGATTAGATGGTTAGTGAAATTAATCTTTTTCATTCAGTGCATAAAACCCGGAGAAAACTTTAATTTTAATTATATATTACACGCACTTTTAATTCACAATGATAAGCTGGCGGTAAGTGAAATTCATTAAGTGCATAAAAAAGCGCAGAAAACTTTAATTTTAAATACATTTACACGCACCTTTTAATTCACAATGATAAGCACGGGGTGAGTGAATTTTATCTTTTTCATTAAGCACGTAAAACGCGGAGAAAACTTTAATTATGATTATCTTTTACACGCACTATTTAATTCACAATGATAAGCACGGGGTAAGAAAATATTATCTTTTTCATTAAATGCACAAAACGCGGAGAAAACTATAATTTTAATTATCTTTTACATGCACTTTTTAATTCACAATTATAAGCTGCGAGTAAGTGAATTCATCTTTTTCTTGAAGTGCATAAAACCTTGGAGAAAACTCTTAATTTTAATTATTTTTACAAACGCACCTCTTATTTCACAATGATAAGGTCCAGGTGAGTGAAATTCATTTATTAATTTATTTTATTTATAATTCATTATAATCCTAGATACGTACTAAACGTAGACTCCAGAATAAGACGTGGCATGTTTCGTTAATATTTATGCAATATTAATTTAATTACAGGTGATCAAAGTGGCCGTAGATAAACTGATGAATTGCGCAAATTGGAAACTGGAATCTTCAAAGACACCAAGGCCATTGGATCAATATTCAAAGGGAAACACTGCACATTTTTAACATTATGAAGATTCCATTTATAAAATTATAATTATACAGTTGCAGAAGTAAATGAACCGAAGTTACCGGAGTCCTATTGTTTATTCATTAAGCACAAGTTCCTCACAAACCATCATATTTCAACCCCGACGATAGTCTCGCTCCTCTACTCTTTCGAGTCACAAAAATTTTGAAAACGCCACCAAGCGGCCAATGTTCGAGTAACCGGATTTTCCGGGAATTAGTTAGAGTTTTTAAAAATGGCGACTTCTTAGGGATTTGAAGTTTACACTCTTTGAACAACTTTTCGAGTAGATTAAGAAGACTTTTAACATACTATTGTCCAATGTCTGACTTTAGAATTTCAATAAATCTTTCCCGTCTTGAAGTCACAAATGGTCGATTAATATTTGAAAGGTATTTCAAAAGATCATCCGTTTTGTTTTCATCCATTATCGAACGTAAGCCTAGGGCCTAGGCTCCTAAGATAGAAGCAGACGCCTATTTCTGAAACAACGACTATTTATTTATACTAACGATATTGCGCGGATTTGTAACCAAGCTGTAACTATGGTCTTTGGTGCCAGCGTTAAATTTCGAGACGATTCAGGTAGAGGTACAGCTACCTTGATTTTTACTACCCCCACGTTATGGAAAACGCATTATACAAATTTTGCCCTCTCCGGTAACTTCGGTTCATTTACTTCTGACAGTTGGAAATAAAAAATATATTTAGCATTATACGCAACTTTGTCAATCATTATGTCATCGATTCCAGTGCATTAATTAAAAGTATTGCCAATTATGAACATTTCCTAAAACATTTCAAGGGAAAATCATAAATTTTGACTTCAAAATGTTTGAAGGGAAATATTGCACTAAACGAAAAAGCGTGTTGCCCCAGTAGAACGCCTTGACCTAGAAAGGACGGACATGTTCAGAGGGTGAAACATTTCTACAAGAAACGAATACTAAATACAGCTTCTTTACGCAGTGTTCCCTCTTGAACATTAATAAACAAACACCCTTGTGTTCCACATAAATAATTATAAACTACTTTTACAAGGAGAATAGAGTAGTTTCCTACAATAACACCCTCGTACACAATCTTTAAGTAAAAATTATAGGTGAAAATAGGTCTCAATTTTCCTTTTCGTTAGCTCAATAAACTTAAATAAATTATATATTATATATTAGAGTAGAGAGCCGTGGCACATTTATTTTAACCTTATCACATCAACACAGAAAAAAATATAGCCCCATTTCGCTGAAACGTGCCTTGGAATATACGTTATGATAATCTATTAATGGAGAGGAATTTTATGAAAGTTGCTAACTATATTTTACCAGCGCATTATAGGTGCAAATTGAATTCCGCCTCTCCTGCGTGGGTTCTCCATGGAATGGTTTACTTTTCGAGAACCTTGTTAGAGAGATAGGAAAATATGCCACTACGCGAGCTCTAGCTATTTTCCGTGGCTGACTAGAAAAGCGCCCATAAGCCTAACAAATATCACTTTAACCCAAGTGCTAACTAACGAACGTCACTCTATCCTTTTAATACGGGGTATTTTATACATAGTACAGTCGATTAGAAATAGAAATTATTTCCAAGATGTATTCCAACAAGATGTTTCTCCTCTTTGCTGTGTTCTCTATTGCCATTCTCATGATACCGCAGATGTCGTATTCGCTTCTTGTTGGTAAGAAAGCTCTTAAATAACCTTAGTTTGAAAATAATAATTTACGTCTGTACGGTCAATTTACAAGTGAATGAGATTAGAAACTAGAAAGAGAAGGAAACCTTATTTGGAAAATGGAAACAACTTCAAACTAGGTTAAGAAAATGGCCACAATTCGACTTACAAAATTTGTTTGCACAAATAATTGGTACTAGGCCTATGAAATATGAAAAGAAATCTAGTTACATATATAGCAGAATTTGTATAAGCGGTATTAATGTTGAAAACGTTTATTCTAAATATCTTTCACATGCACATTTTAATTCACAATGAAAAGGTCCGAGTAAGTGAATTTTATCTTTTTCATTAAGTGCATAAATCGAGTAGAAAACTGTAAGTTTAATTATCTTTCACGTGTACTTTTTAATTCACAATGATAAGTTGGTAAGTGAAATTCATTGTTTCAATTAAGTGCATTAAAATGTGCCAGAAACTTTAATTTTAATTATCTTTCACATGCACATTTTAATTCACAATGAAAAGGTCCGCGTAAGTGAATTTTATCTTTTTCATTAAGTACATAAAACGAATAGAAAACTGTAATTTTAATTATCTTTCACGTGCACTTTTTTAATTCACAATGATAAGTTGGTAAGTGAAATTCATTTTTTCAATTAAGTGCATTAAAATGTGCCAGAAACTTTAATTTTAATTATCTTTCACATGCGCCTTTTAATTCACAATGATAAGTTACGGGTAAGTGAAATTAATCTTTTTAATTAAATGCATAAAACGCAGAGAATACTTCAAGCTTTAATGATATTTTACACGCACTTTTTAATTCACAATGATTAGTTGAGGGTAAGTGAAATTCATGAAGTGCATAAAAAAGCGCAGAAAACTATAACTTTAAATACATTTACACGCACCTTTTAATTCACTATGATAAGAAAGTAAGTGAAATTTATCTTCTTCATTAAGTGCATTAAAACTTGGAGATAAATTGAATTCTAATATCTTTTACATGCGCCTTTTAATTCACAATGATTAGTTAATGGTAAGTGAAATTCATCTTTTTCATTTAGTGCATACAAATGCTGGGAAAACTTTAAATTTAATGGTATTTTTCATGCACCTTCAAATTCAAAATGATAAGTTGATGGTAAGTGAATTTCATCTTTTTCATTAAGTGAATAAAACGCGAAGAAAACTTTAAATTTAATTATCTTTCACACGCACTTTTCAATTCACAATGACAAGCTAGGAGTAAGTGAAATTCATTAAGTGCATAAAAAATCTCAGAAAAATTTAATTTTAAATACATTTACACGCACCTTTTAATTCACAAATTTGATAAGATGGTAAGTGAAAATCATCTTTTGAATTAAGTGCATAAAACGTGGAGAAAACTTTAACTTAAATTATATTTTACACGCACTTTTAATTCCCAATGATAAGCTGGGGGTAAGTGAAATTCATTAAGAGCATAAAAAAGCGCAGAAAACTTTAATTTTAAATACATTTACACGCACCTTTTAATTCACAATGATAAGCACGGGGTGAGTGAATTTCATCTTTCTCATTAAGTGCGTAAAACGCGGAGAGAAATTTAATTTTAATTATCTTTTACACGCACTATTTAATTCACAATGATAAGCACGGGGTAAGAGAATATTATCTTTCTCATTAAGTGCAGAAAACGCGGAGAAAACTATAATTTTAATTATCTTTTACACGCACTTTTTAATTCACATATAAAAGCTGGGAGTAAGTGAAATTCATCTTTTTCATGAAATGCATTAGAACCGTGGAGAAAACTTTAATTTTCATTATTTTTACAAACGCACCTTTTAATTCACAATGATTAGGTCCAGGTGAGTTAAATTAATTTTAGTCATTAGTGCGCGAAAAGGGGATAAACTATATAATATAGCTTTGCTGCGTTTAGACTCTAGAATAAGACGTGGCATGATTTGCTAATATTTACACAACATTAATTTAATTACAGGTAATCAAAGTGGCCGTAGATAAACTGATGAATTGCGCAAATTGGAAACTGGAATCTTCAAAGACACCAAGGCCATTGGATCAATATTCAAAGGGAAACACTGCACATTTTTAACATTATGGAGATTTCATTAATAAAATTGTAATTATACAGTTAGAAATAAAAATATATTCAGCATTATATGCAAACTATTTATATGCTTATTGATTTGGTCGAATTAAATGCTTTTAACTCAAAATATTGTGAGCCAGTGCAAACTTTGTCTTACCAACACCACTGCTTAGTTTTAATATTTGCTAGGCGTTGTTTAAATACTAACCTAACTTTCTAAATTTCAAGTAGTATAACTATTAAATCCCGTTACAGTGCGTGCACTATCAAATACTAGAGCTCTTGAGCTTTTGTTTATTATTATATATCTAGGCCATAAATCTATGACCTGCCATTAAGTTTCCATGTCTGAATGGTATCCATAGAGGAATTATCTGTTACTTCGCTGCCTAATCAGTCTTACCCACTTCCCCAAACCTGGGGTGCGATTCAGCAGGCATGCGTTATGGCTTTAACGCAAGAAAACTTGCGTTATGATATCACTTTGCGTTAAATTTCAAAAAATGCGATTCACGTGTCGGCGTTACGATATCACGCGTTATCATAACGCCAAATGTCGGGGATATCGTATCGCAATCCGTTTCCTGGCGTTAATAGGTTTATCACGAACGTTATAAAACGTTTTCCCGATTTTACCCGCAAAAATTCAAAATGGCTGCCCTCCGTGATGCTTGCGCGCTGATTAAATTGAGGAAGGAACAAATTTAAATAGAGAAAATGTTTTTAGAGATGATACCCAAGCGTTTGAAATGCCGTAAAAAAATATTTTCGAATGCTTTTTCGGTTAACTACCACTGACTATAGTTTAATTGAGGCTCTGCGAGAGTCTTACTGGGCCAAGGCCCACAATTATTTCAAACGATAGTAAAGTAAGCATTTGTTTTCTGCTTTTATTGAAGTGTAAGTTAAATACTTATAATCGATTTAATATGTTGCTATTTTATTATAAGAACCTATGTTTTATAGTACTGAATAATAATTCCAATGCGCATATTACATGCAGGGAAACAAACTACCAGGGGCAAGCCTCCATACTGGATAATTACCCTCACGCCTTGAGACACTGCAAGAGTTGGCTAACCTCTCACATGCAGTTAGCTTGGGATGCTACTAGTGGTGTCTCGTGGCGTGAGGAATATTGTACAGCATGGAGGCGTGTCCTTGAAAGTTTGTTTCTCTGCACGTAATGTTAATATTGGCATAAGTTTATAAGATATGTTCCATAAGTATGACACTGCCTATACTTCTTAATGCTATACTGAGAGGTAGTTCGAGAACAACGTGAGAATTGACTACACGCGGTTTAGCAGTCCATCTTCCTTTTTAGTCTGTATTAAGCCTTTGACAGCCCTTCACCAGGCGTCGCTTTACGAGAATGTATGACGTTTCCCCTATGTCACTTCATGATAAGCTCTCAGTAACCAGTGACAAACTCATAGAACATATCTTATGAACTTATGGTATTGGTTAATAGCTTACTTTTTTTCCACTGCTGCACTACCTTCGTGGCGCAGTTTCGTTGCGGCATAAGCGGCTAAATGTGCGTTTGTTTTTGTTCAAGTTTTATCAACTGAATAAATTTCCCCTTTATGGATAAGTTTTTACCCTTTAATGTCGCTACCTTTTCCAAATTAATGCTAATTAGCTCATTTATTGCAACACTTTCCACAATATTGCTATTTTAGTTCCTTTTTACACTAAAAAGAGGAGCACTTTTAGCCACTCGCGTTGCGACTAGCTGATTCCATCTTTAATCATAATTAATTTTCGAGAATTTGAAAGTTCCTATTACTACGTCTTTATTTTCTTCCCTAAAACTTAGCAACATATTCAGTTGCTCTTCATAAACCTTTTTCCCACGTTTTCTAGGCGTTGTTGGTATTTTAAATGTGGTTATTCCGCCAATATTGTTGAAATTTTCGCGAGCAGACGACGAAATTCGAATTTTTGGCGCCAAAAATTATTTCCTTTGTTAACGCTTTAAGTTATCCCCGCTAGATAGCGCAAATGTCGTTGAATCGCATTTCAGAGTGATATTTAAAATTTGCGTTATGAGGTTTGCGTTACGAGCGTAACGCTGAAAATTCATAACGCGTGATATAAAAAATTTATCACTGTGCAGGTGAATCGCACCCCTGGTATTAAATTATATTAGACCCTACCACCGTGAAAGCCTTTCCTTTAGTGTACTCCTTGTATGACACGCGAGAGGTGATAAAATGAACCTTTCCTCGGTTTCCGCCGAGGTTTTTTTTCCCTAATTTTCTCCCCCTCTAAATCTTTACAAGAGCATTTTCGTTTGAAAGAAAAACCATAAAAACTTGTTCGTATTTTGCCCTGTTTTTCTTTCGAAACGTAAAAACATCAGATGCGTAAAGATTGAAAAGTACCACGTGATCCGTGTAAAAACACAGGTCGAAGGTAGCGAGAGGAAACTCCCTCGATAAAAAGAGAGACTCAGGCCAACCCCACTAATGGCGCTATCAGGGAAATGTAAAAACATCAGTATCATAAAGATGGAAAAGTACCAAGTGATCGGTTTCAAAAACACAGGTCGAAGGTAGCGAGAGGTGAATCCCACGATAAAAAGAGAGACTCAGGCCACCCCCTCAAATGGCGCTACCAGAGAAAGAAAAATATAACGTGGATTTTTGGCGCCCAACCTCTTCCAAGCGCTGGCGTGATGGTAAGGGATAGAAGACATTCCACCAAAGACCAAGAGATGGATACTTAAAGAGGATGATTTGTTTATGACTAGACCTATAACCAAAGCTATTTTAAACAAAGCGGAGTCACGAGAAATATAAATTGACTATTAAACTTAAAATAGGCGTAACCAAAACTTGGGTACCTTTCTAAGCAAACCTTCCAGCGAGAGACTAATGTGTTCATTTCAATCGTTATCCTGATATAGAATTCGACGAGGGTAATTTAGTTCTGGATAATAGTCAGAAGGAAAACTTTCCTTAAGTACACGGAAATAGAGCCTCGCAATTAACTATTATTATAGACCGTATTAAGAAAGCTCGCAAATGGTCAACTTAGCCTTTAAGACATGACGAGTTGAGTGTTTTGGACTGTTGAAAGATTTTATTGTTTATGACGCGTCTTTGCCAATAATAACCTGGAAGTAATGGAATGGACTACCTTAAAAACCGGCATACTTAAGGTAAATTAACATTTTTTTCTTTTAATAGATAATTTTCAATAGTGGGAGGGGGGAGTAAAATAAACCTTGGTTTCTTAAGTGGACTACAAAGACGTTAGATATGGCTTCAAACAACAGAACTTTTCTGGACTGGTAACTTTGAAGCCCTTATTTAACGTCTTTGGATCCACATACCGGATGTTATGTCATAACCTTATGTCGAGGAGGGGATACTCTATATTGAAGAGGGTTACTGTCAACATTCCTAAATCTATTTCATGAAATCCAACTTGACCATCGAAGGTCGCAAGAAGACCATTTCAATGTAACTAAGAGAGAAAGAAACGTGGGTAGAACTATGCCTTCCATATTGCTTTTTGGCGCCTGCGCTGTAGACTTTTTGTATCATGATAGTGCGCAGAGACGGATGGCAATGTATCAATCCCCTAAGTATGTCCCTACTGTGGGTTGTCTACCCCTTTTTTATATCAAAAAGGTCTATTGGAGGCTGAGAGCCTAAACTATTTCCAAAGCATGACTTCACTAGAAACGATAAACCAATTTTTCAATCATCAGCTTCGCGCTGTAGTTCAGTTATCTGTACTGAGTCACTTGTTAAAAATCCATTAAAGGTGGCCCCATTTGTCACGGAAATATCGAACAATTCCTTTAAGGGCGTGACCGCTTTCTTGATTGGTTATATTTCAAAATCCATGAATATCACGTAGGTTTAAATTTTGGGTGTTTATGTACTACCACTAATCACATATTAATGTTCCTGCATAGTTTCCAATTGGTAAAAAAAGAAAAATTTATAGGTCCCGGTATACTGGTCAATGGTTCATGGACACTCACAAGAGGACTTATACAGAAAAAGGTATTTAGGAAGATATTGTTATCTTTCTGATCGAGGTTAGACAATTTAAGTAATAAACTCATTGTACTCTGTGAATGCGAAACAACAATTATTCTTTTCAGGAAATAGATCTGAGCATCATGCCTGTTGGTGTTTTCCCGGACACAGATTTCTGTGGAAGTACATTTCCATATTGGTTCACTGATTTGGCTATTTTTTCTGGAAAATCGGTACCACTACAACCTATCGTTCACTCAATTTTTACTGTTTTCGATCCCAGTGTAAGTTAGTTGAAAGTATCAGTTGCTGTAAAACCGTACAACAATAAGTCATTGTCATCTTTAGGTTCTTATTCTGTGGTATTTTTCTGGAATTGTAATAGCTTGGATATCATTTCTCTTGGAACGTTCAGCCTCGAGAAATATAAGCCATTATGGTCAAGTAAAAGTGACTATTCGACGCCATCTTGATGCTTACATATATCCCGCGTTTTTCGAAGGTTATCTTTCATGTGAACCGTGCTCGCGATAGACACTTAAACTCACTTGCTAGCGTAGAAGTGTCCTGGATAGCATAAGACCCAGAGAACAGCGCAAACCATCTCTGTTAGCCAGGTTGTTTAACAATGGATATGAATAAATACTGACATATTATAGATTCTCAACTAGTCCAAAAAACCGGCCACCAGCGGATGTGAGACGGCTGTAAATCGAGGCGGAGATAATGCCTTTATCTCTCTGGAGAATCCTGAGTGGTGGGTTTGAAATTTCACCCATGCGCAGAAAGGAAAAAATACGAATTTCTCTCTCACGCGCAAGGTTTAGGGGGGGGGGTTCTCTGCTGAACGGGCACCTAAACGAAATGCTTCGAGGATGGCAAGAGATGGGAATCATAATTGGCTAGTATTTACACATATCCATGGTTTAACGAAAGAGAAACGAACTAAAAACTGCTGCTTCAGTACAACGTCCTACATATTCTGATATAGCTAGAGTATATCCAGCTCAAAGGGGCGGTGCTGAACGCTTAGTCCGTCTTGACTAACAAGGATAGTTACTATCATAACTCTCACTTGTCTTAGTCTCCCCAGTTTAAGGGTCTAAACCGAAAATGAGATTTTCGATTTAGGGCTAATTTTAAACCAAATTCGATTTTGAAGCGGTTGATGCTAAACTTATACCGATATCAAATGCATCGAGGATATGCTTCTTCTTTTGGTGGGTTTTTATCTCCCTCATGTGGACCTTATTCGGCTGTCTGTATAAGTGTAGCGCCACCTCCATCGGACCAGCCATCGAGTTTGATACCCTGGATGAAATACTTCAATTTCCCAACAAAAAAATACTAACTCTAAATGCACCATACATTTCTGGAGCATTTGCTGTAAGTTATACGCTATTTGTAATGAAACTCATAACATAAGATGTGTTTAATAAATGTAATTAAAATAACTCTTATAATTTGAAACCAAACATCTAATCTAAAAGCGGTCTAACAATAACAATGACAAAATAATATACGAGCGACTTGTGAAAGACAATGGCATCATGGACACATTTCAAGACATATTTACTGAACCAAATATCATGGAAGTTCATCATGGAAAATCCTTGGTTATTCATACACACATTCAATTAGCCTCAAGGGCAAGTACTCTTTGTCGAAAAAAGCAGTTTTTTCATGTCAGCGATGGATTGCATAAACCAATAGCCTTGGGATTTATGTTAACGAAATCTCTGGGATTCAGGTTTAGGGATCAATTCAACATACGGTACGTTTGTTTTGCAAAAAACGTTAAAAAATTGATCCCATTGTTGTAGAATGAAAAAAAAATTAATGGGTTCAAACACGGTAACTAATATATTAGTTAGGTCAAATAATCCGATATGAATTTGACCGTCTTTAGTCTGTATTTTTCGAATAGTTGTGTTAAAAATTATTGGTGTTTTCATTGCCCAGACCTTCAGCCAATCAAAGAATTTAAGGCGAAAAGCGTAATCACGAGGTCCTTTTGCCAAGGCACAAGCGAAATCGTGTATCTCTTTCCACGATATTAGCGTTCCCTTCAATGATTGGTTGAATCTTAGGCCAATAAGGGCGAAGGTCAATTTTTGAGCATAAATACAGAGTAGCAAAGGTCAATTTCATTAGAATCTTTTTTGCCCATGAACGGCAACTTAGAAAATCAAATATAAACAACGTTTTCGAGGATTTCAGTAACGTTTCAGAACCTATTTTATAGTTCTTTAGCGAAAACATCAAGTTGTCTGAACCCTTTGAAGAAGTATTACACTCTGTATCCTCTTAGTACTTTAGTTATGTAACATGATTCTTCCCGAGTTCATGGCACCATTTTTGTTTGCTCTCCTACTCACCTAACTTCAGATGGGTAACTATCGCACCGTGCTGGGGGTGAATTCTACAACTGTTTGTCGGTACTAAATCCCCAGCAATCAATCCACAAACCTTGATTGTCTTGACGTGGGACAAAAACACACAAGAGCATGCATGCGCCTTGGCAAACAGTTAAGCAATGCTAATCGAGTAATGATGAGGGGGAACTATTTAGATCGCGTATGTGATTCGGTTTAGTAACCTTGCTTCAAATGTTGGGAAGAATCATGTTTCAAGTGCCTCGCTTTGTGCAGTACACTTCTCTCGAAGAGAGGTATTTTATACTTCTTATAAAACTAAATATATTTCAGCATAATACGATATTTGCAATGCGGACATATGGACTATCACTTAAAAGAATTTTTTCATTTTGCTGACCTTTGTGACAAAATGAAGCTCCGTCCAGCGAGAGAGGGTGTCGTCAAAATGAGAGACTTCGGAGCGGCTTTCCGGTTCTTGTACCTAGGTCTAATCATTTCTACAATTTCGATTATTTTTGAGCTTGTTTCGAAGTATTACTGTCAAGAGAAACCGCTGAAACATCGACGTACACGACGAACAAGTTCTACACCACTTGCGTGGTCACAATGAGACGAGCGCAAAAAAAACAACGTAATTGGCGTCTGCTTTGCCCGTGCGCAGAAAAACAACCAAGCGATAATTCTTCGAGTGTTGGCCAAAATATGTTTTACTAATCAATTTTAAAAAACTTACCTTTGATTTTTATCTAAGTTACGTAAATAAAATACATTTACTGAATTATTTTTAAGTTTGAATTAGGCTTAACACTTCAACCTTTGATAGTTTGATTTTTTAGATAAAAATCATGGAAAGATTTTGCCTAGTTTCGATTAAAATATTAGTGATGTTAACTAAAACAATTAAAAAACTATCGTCTCTCCATTATATACTCAATTTCAAACAAAACTTCCATGCTAAATCGAGATGTGGAAAATTGAACTAGTTTTTTAACTTTCAGTAATTGTAGAAGTAAAATAGAATGGGTTTGACTGAACGACGAGCCGCGGCTCGAAACGTCTCATTTTTAATTTGGATGTTTTAAATAAATTATTATTTAACTCTAATTACACGTGGTTTATCTCCGTAAATTTCTTTAATTTTCTAAATTACTTCACACCCGTGTATAATAATAGTTATGTTTGACCTTTTTAGAATGGGTTACGTCAGTAATACACAGATTTCTACTTGGAATCTTTAAGAGGCCATAGGCCCCCTAGTATTATCTGATTGAAGGTAAGGGGAAGGGCATAAAACATTGTTAAACTTCCGCTCCTCCTTCCTCGAATTTCATTGGACAACCGTCGACCCTAGATTTACTCGTTCAAAACACGCAAAGAGAATCTATTTTACCTTCGGGTTCGACGCTCAGAGGTCGCGAATCTCGGGACATCTACGTCAATATCACGTGGTTTCTACGTTCAAATACATTATGCTAGACGTCAGGGGTGAGGGTTTTCTACACCTCCCCGTAAATTCAAGCAGAAAGGCAAAGAAAATGATCTATGTATTCCTGTATAGTTTTAATGAGTTTCCCAGTTTATTTTAAATTATAATTAGTTTCCTAAAATACATTCTAAAATAAAATACGCTGAGCCGCGTAAGACCCCGGTGATTTTCGACCATAATTGTTTAAAGGGAGAGAGACACATTTTACATGTGCATTAAAATAAATATTTAAACTATGTAAAGTTTCATTACAGTAGAAACAACAGTAATAACATAAAGTTAAATTAAAATGTCATGCAAACAATTTTTATCCTTCAATGCCTAATAACATAAGTTCATAAGTTTGTCATTGGTTACTGAGAGCTTTACAAGAAGTGACGTAGGTCAAAGATTCTCGTAAAGCAACCCCTGGTGAGGTGCCGTCAAAGTCTTTGTAAGTTAAAATTAAATAGTAAGATGGACAGCAAAATTAACCACCGAGTGTAGGACTTCAATTCTCGCTTCCGTCGTTCTCGAACTAGCTCGAGCTGTAAATCTCTAGCATTACGAAGTATAGGCATAGGTAGTGTGATACTTATGGAACATATCTTATGAACCATATTACTTCAAATATTCTGATTTTGTAGTATGCCCTCCCTTTAAGGTGTGGCTTCCGCTAATAAAGCCTTAGACATCGTACGAGCCGATTAGCTCCTGGAGTTTAAAATTGCATTACACACTGCAACCCTAATTAAAAAGATCAATTAACTTCAAACCTCGCGTGTTCAAAGGGCTAGATTGGCTCTAAAACTTTATGTTTTTAAGGGTGACAATTCCATTTATTCCAAAAGTGAAGTGGGTACCGTCTTCTATCGCTATACCAAGAAGTGATATCTAGTTTATTAGGGAGAAGGTATAAGATG
Source organism: Phalangium opilio (assembly GCA_019434445.1). Classification (NCBI taxonomy): domain Eukaryota; kingdom Metazoa; phylum Arthropoda; class Arachnida; order Opiliones; family Phalangiidae; genus Phalangium; species Phalangium opilio. Next base: position 83,839 of record JAEQBA010002558.1, read on the forward strand.
CCTAAGTATTCGTGCCATAGTCCCAATCCCCCTTTCAAAATACAAGGGGAGGGATGTAAAAGGAGGGCCCGGGCTATTTTGCCTCTCCTCAGTCGGAAAATATGACTGTAATTTTCGTCATTCGCGTCGCGCTGACGTGAGTTTTCAAGAACCAATGAGATGCTGGTTGTAATTTAGAGGCGGGGATTAACTCCGGACCAACTATACGTTTGGACTGGAGATAAAGAGCTGGAAATGTGGGGCGAATTTATACCTTCTACCTAATAAACTAGATATCACTTCTTGGCCATACCTACAATGTTGGAGTCCGTACCCACATGTACGGCAACGAAGCTCACCCAGCATGCTCAGCGTTTCGGTAGGGTCGTACGGTACGGAAATGTAGAGGTCCCCTTGTGCCTTAAAAGAGAAGCTACCTAGTTCTCATAGAAATACTGGCGGTACATGGCAGCACTACCGAAGGAAAGGGCGTACGCAAGGTACATTAGGATACTTTCATAGCAAAAGATCGCCCTTCAACATTTCCACCACGTGTTACGTGTTTTCTCCCTGATTTCTCTGCGAGTACTTAATGGAATGTTCTATTATATAAATACTATGAGGTAATTTTTAAAATTTAGCGGTGGACTACGCAAGTCGGGAGTATATCAAAAACGTATTTATGTACTAAGAAGTAAGAACGTCGGATCATAGCTTTAGCCTCTAGCACCATCCTCGCATACTTCAATGAGAAACTTCGTCTGCTTATATTTTGACTCCACCCACAACTTTTGAATATAGCGACTTCTAGTGGTCAAAAATGTCATTCATTCTTATCTCAATTTTCCTGGTTAAAAATTGCGCCAGTAGTAAAAAAGCAAAGTGGACAACAATGCGATATGAGATATAACTCCCGATTTAATGGAATTAGGTTTCAAAGTTTAGAATATATTTAATTGATGTTTCTTTAAATAGTAGTTTCTTTAAGTATCTGCTTTTTCTTTCTTTGTACTTAAATTATTATTTTAGTACAATTATGACTTATTATTATTATTCACTTGCCTTATGCAGTATCTGTATTTAAAGCCCAAAATATAAGAGAATAAGGCCGATAGATGGTGAGCGCCACTTTTGAAATTATAAGCCACTCCCATCAAAACGTACAAAGTAGTCGAATTTGCTAGGTTCAATGTTCTTCTTACATTAATCCGTTTTTGAGTATATAAATTTAATTTTTCCCCCTCGTGCACCTACTTTCAAATAAAGCTTTGAAATTATGATTGCGTGACTCTGTTCCGCAACTAGTATGCCCTCGTATGTTTCAGAGCTTAAAAGACGTGGAAAAATAATACTATTGATTAGGCCTACCACAGTATTAACGCAACAAAGCAAAGCCACTACTGGCAAAGGGTGTGATTGAACAGAACGTTTTCATACGCGGCAATTTTCTATGAAGCAATTTTGCCGCCGCGAGTCTGTTAGAGTCTCAAGGAATCAAGTGTGCAAACTGTTTTAATCAGGAAGTTTCTGAAATGAAGGAAATCTTAAGTAAAAAAATTGCATATTTGTTTGAAATACTTATATAATTCTTCAAAAACAAGCATTTTTATCTGGATTGAACTAGTTTGGTGGTAAAGTCATTAACAGATCAGTAATGAACCAAACTTTTGTAAAAACATGTCTTCTAAAAGTAAACTTAATCATTTAACGCGATGTTTTAGTAACGTGTTTTCATACAAAATGAATTTTCAGCTAGCGCCATGGATCACGGATATTTCGAATGACTCGTTTGAGGGTGTGACGTCCTTCTTTATTGGCTACATTTCAGAATCCATGAACATCACGTAAGAAAGTAACCAAATGATTAAAGGAGTATTGCTAACAGACAAATAAATCAAAGACTCTCTTAATTACAGTTTTCAATTAATACCTAAGAAAAAGTTTTTGGGTCCTGGTTCATTGGTTAATGGTTCATGGACACTCACAAGAGGACTTATACAAAGAAAAGTAATTGGAAAAATTTTCTGCATTAGTTGACAACTAGTCCGGAAATCGGGGATAGATTTAATTTTAGAAGTAGGAATGGAGAACGGTAAGTATTTACTTCAGTCCGACTCATAGACACCCAGTATAGAGCCCCTCCCTCCAACACGTAAAGAAATGTTTAAACTATCTTATTGGCTCACTTAAACCACGTTTTGATGACGTTGCTGATGGGGATGCCGAAAAATACGTAATTCCTTTTTACCTCTGTCGCTATGACCCTCCCGCCTCTTCTTTCATACCCCCCTTCCGTCCCGTGAAAGGGGGTCCGGGACTTTGACGCGCGCTCACCACCCACATTACTCTGTTCTCCATTCCTACTTCTAAAATTAAATCTATCCCTGCGGAAATCCTAAACAGAGCGTGTATATTTTGATTTTCTTTTTCTTCTTTTTAAATTATATCAAGGAAATTGACTTAAGTATCATACCAGGAGGAATATTTCCAGACACTGATTTTTCCGCCCCTACATTTCCGTATTCTTACACCGACTTATGCATATTTTCCGGAAAATCAATACCACTACCGACAATTGTCTACTCAATCTTCAATGTTTTCGATCAAAGTGTAAGTTAAGTTACAAGTTAAAAATGAAAAAAAAAATAATTGGAAAACTCTTTCACAATCCCAGTAAAGCTGCATAATTACATTTTATCGCCATGCCATAAATTTATATTATACCATTAAGTTGATATGTCTAAAGGGGATCTATATAGCAATTGTCTGTCTCCCTGCTGCCCATATCCGTCTCACCCCAACCATATATTAAATTATATGAGACACTACCGCTGTGAAAGCCTTGCCTTTAGTGTACTCTTAGTATGTCACGCGAGAGGTGATACAAATAAAACGTCTCCGGGATTGCTGGGGAGGTTTCATTCCTTAATTTTTTGACACAAAATGGCTATACAAGAACATTGTCGCTTAAAAGTCCATGGTAAAAAATTGTTCGTCTTTTGGCCCTAAACTTAAAATTGAACCCAAGATTATCAGATCACCGCAAATATACTTCTCTTGGTCATACATGGGTGTCGCTACTAAGGAGATAAAAATCTCTCTTGTATTTTAGGCTATGACGAAAAGGAAGGGGGCTGGAGATATTCCACCAAATAACTAAAGATGCACTCTTAAAGAGCGTTATTCGCTAATGGCCATACTGAATTAATTAAACTTGTATTTAATTATTAAAGGGATAGAATCGGCTTTATCTGAGTTGGTCACACTAACATTGGTTTTCTATAAATTAACCACCCCTAAAAACATGGGGGTCAGTAGAAATCGCGAGAAAAATTTATTAATTAAAATAAACGTGAATAAAAATTGAAATTTTGAACGCCAGATTTAAAATCGGCCACCATTTTCAACCCATTACCTACGTAGGTAAAGTTCGGCCTCTGATTGGTTGGTAGTAGTTGGAATGAAAACTGTCGTTTAAGGAGTAAAAAGTAGTAGGAAAGAGAATCTAGGTCAGCTTGCCTGGTGAATCGTCGTCTGCTTATATGCTTAAGAATGTCAGACGAGAAAGTATTTCTGATCATTCCGGTCCTGAATCTGAGGATGAAAGTTCGAACTCTGATTCTTTGGATTCAGAAAATTCGGAACAATTTATAATAAACGAATCTGAGGGTAGTTCTTCTGAAGTAGAAGAATTTGGTGTGCAGCCATACCAATTCCCGTCAATCTGTATCATACTGCGCTCACAGAATGAATCCCCCTACCAGTAGGAAAAACACTACGGAGAAATTGGTAGAGACGAACTAGTAACGTTTTTCGGTGGTTCGGCTCTGTGTCACCAGGTGCCCTGATGATCGCAAAACAAGAGCATTTTGGATCTTTTAATCGTAATTTAAAAATCATTAATTAAACTAAAATATAAAAACATATATATTTTCAGAATCCTTATTTGTCTATCTATCGAAATAAATTAACCTTATAGGGATTTATTGCAATGAAATTAAAAGAAAGTATCCCTTTAAATAGGTTATATTCATATGGTATTCATCTGGCCTCATAATCGCCTTGGTTTCGTTTCTTTTGAATGTTGGGCCTCGAGAAATATAAGACATTATTGTTTAATGAAAGTGAATATGCGACGTCATTTTGATAGTTATATAATACCTGCATTTTTCCAAGGTGAATAGCCTATCAACTCTCATTACTTCTGTTATCTCTTTCTGCTTTCGTTATGGAGCTCTTTATTAAGAGCCTTGAGCTGATTCTTTTAGGTGTTGATGGGAACAATATACCGAAATCGAATGCATCTAGGATATGCTTTTTCTTCTGGTGGGTTTTTGTCGCCATCATGTGGAACTTATTCGTCGGTCTTTACAAGTGCAGCGTTACATCTATCGGACCTGCCATCGAGTTTGATACTTTGGAGGAAGTACTGAAGTTTCCGAACAAAAAACTTTTAACTGTAAAAGCTCCTTATATTTCGGACGCATTTGCTGTAAGCATCCCAATTATTTAATACAGAATGATAACTCTTTGTTTAACCTCTAAAAATATTTTCAATCCATGACAAACTCTATTACACTTAGTGAGGCTTTTAGCTCCATGACGCAACTACTTGCTTTGTATTAGGAACAAGGATTATGTTTTTGTTCAAAGTAGGATTAATAACATATGAATCTTTACAGTATGTCGCGAGATAATAGACCCAACCAACAATTTTTGGAATTTTTATAACGGCTCAGATTTCGTTCTCGGGTTTCGAGACGAGAAAGGGATAACCTGATTGGCTCGATTTTGCCATGCGCAGAACCTGTTTTATCCCAAGAGTCAAACTCTAATCCAATCAGAAAAATAAGAGACTTATTTTAATCGCTCAACGACAGATGGTACTACAGTCAACTTTGCTAATCACGTGATCCTATCCCTTAGATGGAGACGAGACCAAGCCAAGTTGTTTATTTGTTGGTTGAGTCTATTTACGAGTGTTCTTCAATTTTCATTATCAAATTAGGCTCAGCTAAAATTTGAGTTTAAAAATCTTTTCTTGAACCTTTTCCTTGCGAATTCTTTAAACATACTATACTGTGTAATCTGCATGCAACTTCCTTGGTTTTTCTTTCTTTTCACTTTTATCAAATTTTGCAAGCTCTCCAAAAGGAACATTGACCAAAAATATACAAACGAATACTTGAAAATGATGGCGTTATGAATACCTTCCAAGAAATATACACTGAAGAAACGTTATGGATGTCAATCTTGGAGAAACCTTGTTTATTCTTCCACGTACTAATACAATGTTTAAATCAATTACATTTTGCCGGAAAAAATATGTTTTTTCATGTCAGTGATGGTTTATCCAAGTCCTTTCCCTTGGGGTTCATAATTTCCAAGTCTTTGGGAAAAAACTTCAGAGATCAGTTCAACATACGGTAAGTTTACTCATATCACAAATAAAAGTACAACTCAAAGGGACCAGTTCCTGGTTTTGGCCAGGGTTTCTTGATCATAACGTTGTGGGAGTAGAGTTTGCATAAATCCCCAGGAATCCAGGAATACATAAATTTTTATTCTTGGAATCTATGAG
>JAEQBA010002558.1:91579-109979 GCA_019434445.1 Phalangium opilio
GACCAAAAGTAAACGCTTGGGTTGGGTTTTCGTTTCTGTAATGCAGAGACATTAACGTTCAGAGTGAGCCGAAAGTTAAATACACCTTTAAATAACCAGGCTTAAATTTTTATAATTGAATAGAGCATCATGGTGAAAATCTAGGCCGCGTTCAGCAGAGCTCAGCGCTGTTAGAAGTTCATGTTTACACTGCAACCCTGTTATGAATCTGGTTTTGAACATAGAGGGTATACAGTTGAGGAGTGGAAAATTTGGGCCTCTACAAACACGTAAAAGTAATATCCCTCCAAAGTTTTATCTCTTTATTTCCCGTTTTTCCCCCATCGGATGATTTTAATGTGTACAAGTATATCCTTATTGGATGTAAAATGTCGTCTGATTTACAGTACATTCGCTATGCTTTGTATACCTCTTTAATATTTCATAAAATGAACTTCAGTATTTGTTCTTAAAAAATGAAACATTTCCATATCTGGGTAAATAAGTTTGTAAGTAGGCCTCCTCTTGACTCGGAGAGGTAATATTTTGGTTTTCCCAACTTGTTTTTTCTAAAAGTATATATTTTTCCTTGTTTGTTGTACGCTTTACCCCATCCAGCATTTCGAAGGAGGAACATCGCTGGTTAAATCTTACCTTTGGCAATCCATTGCGGATCATACCGTTGAAGGCGCGTCTTATCCTTCGATGGAAATACCCTATCTGTCATCATCAACCTATTTCCAACCCGAAGCACGACTTTACTTTGGGGTTCACATTCCCAATTTCTTTTTGCTCTTATACGCGACCGGCCTCGTGTACCATCGAGATGCAGTCGTGTATAAGACTAGTTTCCGCTTCCATGGTGAGGACCGTGAGGGTGGCAACGATATCCTTGCCGGTTCTTGATATTTCGAATGTATTTCATTCACCCCGCGTGAGTTGGAAGGCCGGACCCGATCTGTAGGCGCTGTAACTACCACCACCATGCACTGTCAGTATTTGGTTTGCGAGAGAAACTGAGGAGAGTGATAAGTTAGGATAGGAAATCCCGCTTCTTGTTTGGCTTTTGGCGACTTCAATCGGATTACGATTTAGGGAAGCTACCGAGGACGACTTAGCTCCCAAACTAAGCCTTACGCCCAGAATTGAAGCTGCTGTACTTGTGATTTTCGCGTTACCTCCCCTCCCCCACAGATTTTCCCCCTAGGCCCATTTGGGCGCCACGCACAAGCTGCTGAACACTTTGAATTCCTAATATATTCGGACATGGTCGCGTTCAAATATCTCTTTAAGTCATTTCCTTATCGGATTTGAAGCAAATGCTGGATAAGTGCGAATTCGACTAAGTAGTTAACCTTCCGATGCAAACCCGCATCTGGCGAGCGTCTAATAAAATAATCGGAAATCGAATATATATAATCCAACGCGCTTATATTGCGGCTTAGTTTTAATTTATTTGTTAGTTTCTTGACCCTAGGGATATATTTTCTTTAATATTTAAAAGTGTGTTTTTTAAATAGACACGCATGTACTGTACTGTTCTGAGCTTGCCTAGGTATCTCAGTCTTTGTCAGATTCTCTAGTCAGGATATTTTAAGAAGCAATGCATTGTTAAAAATAACTTCATCGTTACGTAAGCTTGCTTGGTTGAAGAAGATTTTAAAATCATTCTAGAATTTTTTTAATGATGTGGTCTTGTACATATGTTCTTCCTTACGCAATCCTTTATTCCTCGTTATGCAAATTGCTTTTTCAGCTTTTTTTTATCTCTTATGTATTGCAAGCCACGTACATTTTCTATCCAGACCGTCCACGTAAAACCCCAATTAAACTTAAAATTTAAGTAAGCCTATAATACATTCAATATGAAATTTAATACCGAACTAAAATATACTGGACTCTCTTCAAACCAGAGACTGAACTTTCAAGCGATAGTTAAAAGTTTCGACCCGAAAGGGAATATAGTCTTTCTTAATTGGAACTTTTGATAGAGATGGGATGACTGGAAGATGCTGAGGGATTAAATTCTCCATCTCTCCACTCTCCAGCATTCTTGGGCGAATTTGAAACCGCGCTAGAAAATCGGGATGGGGGGATCAAACCCTAACATTAAAAGGCGAAAAATTATCTCCAGCTGGCGTCATTCAAAAGGGCCAACTTCGGGGGGGGGGGGATTCACCCTGCATTAGAGAATGTCCGGTAAAGGCCGAGTTTAGTTTTGGTAATTTTATCCGGGCCATGGGAGCCTCTAAGATGTATGCCTTTTGGCTAGCTAGATCTCTAACCGTCCAAGGGTTACTGTTTTCCTAGTAAGATTCGACGGTTGGTCAGGGACTCAGGGTCCTCGGGGTCGATCCAAGAGTCTAAGACCCCTTGGCCGTTTCTAGATAGCCTTATTTCGATCTCATATTCGGGAATCCGCGGGCGGTGTTTTGGGTTTTTGAGAAATAATGAAATGGAAATGTAAGCCGATCGAGGAAAAATAACCCTTGGTCGAGTGGGTCTGCGGCCTTTCAAGGGGACCCCGTCTTTTACCCCCCTCCCCTCTTGGGTCTTCCTTCTTATTTGCCACCAAAGAACAGAATTAATAAGATTTCTTCTTTCTTTTTCCCCCCAAATAACGGCCTAATTTTGGATGGGTTGCTGCTAGTCTGGGGAGAAAGAGAATTAAAATTTAGCAAATGGGTTAGGCTTCATTTAAGTACAGTTATTTTTACGGGTTTACCAATTAAAGTTTAGCAGTTTCAGCGATCTTAATAGCCTAAAACTGTGGGCATTTTCCGTATACAAAAACCGTGGCTAGAGCTAGCAAGTTTAAATCAGATGGACCAAGAATGGTTTAAAGTTTTGTCGCGATTAGGTTTTTTTTAACTGGTTCTGCTGAATCGCTAATGAAGCTTAGTTCGGAGAATTTTCCTTGTAGTTAACTCGTTTTAACTTAATTCTCTATAATTTAAATGAGTTAAAAATTAACGTGATTTTATTGAACTTTAGAGTTTAAAGTTCGTTATTTAAATTGGCGTTTTGTACAACAAATAATCTGCACTGCTACTTCGCAACTATACGGTATAATTAGGTTTATGGGGATTGGATTCTTAGTTTCTGATTGGCCCCTTATAATAGCTTTAATTACTTGGTCGGAATTTTCAAAATCCCTTTTGAAAGTGAAGCCGACTAAATCTGTAGTCCCCTGGTGGTTCGGATATTCGGCTTTTATAGTTAACGCTGTTAGGGTCTTGGACTTCGTAAGTCCACAGAGAAGTCCACGAGGCAAACTATAGTTTAGATTACATTTTAACCTCTAGTGACGTCCTAATACCTTAACTGAGGATTATGGCTTGTAAATACGGAAATGGGCGTGGTTTAAATAAATCCGCGATAATAGATGAAGCGTGGCCAAGGATTAGTCGGTTGGACTTAATCTCCTCCTCCCTTCTCGCGCTGGCCCGTACTGGATAGATCAAGCGAGTGTATATATACACCATCATCACGAATTTATTCATTCCTCGAATGAATATTTATCCTTCAAATGTATCGAGGTGAACTCAAAGGCGCTCCTTATACCTTGTTAGTTTCAAAGAATATTTTTCAAGGGGATAATTATATCGATTTATTTGCGTATGTAGTAAGCCTATAGTATCCCAGACGCCATTGCGTTGTCGACTTTACGGATGTAAATTTATAAACCTCTTCTCTTCGATGGATAAATACCAGGGTTCGTACGAAACCTGGATAAGTCAGGGATTTAAAAAATTTGTGGAATAAGTCGGGGATTTGAAGTTTCTTCCTAAAATGTCAGGGATTTTGTTTGGTATATCAAACCATGATTGCTTCGAACAATGCCAAATATGCGGGCCAGGTGTGTGATGAAGTGGGCTCTGGTAAACACCTTAAAATGGTCAGGGATATTGTCAAAATTTAGTCACATGGATAAGCTGGAAAAGTTAGGGATTTTCAATATAAAAATTTCGTCCGAACCCTGATTTTACGCCATACTCCTTTCGATGGCGTACCGGGGTCTGATGATTCAGATACTGTTGTATAAATTCCCCAGAGCGTACGTGCATCAGCTTGCTTGGTCCTGATGCCCAAAATTATTCCTTTTCTAAGATACAATATATATATATATTCCTTTTAAACTCTATATTTTCTATACTTGCACGATTCTCCAGGCGTATACTAGACCTATATATTTGTATTTAGAGTAAGTCTGTCTTAACATAAATATTTTAGGTGTTTGTCGAGACGAGCGAGGGCTTTTAGCATACATACAGGGAAGTCGGATTTAAATTTTTGAAGGTAGTCTTGGGAGATTAAAATATTTTAAAGTTTGATTATATAATATTTCCGTCGTTGGGATTGGGTTTTAATCTACGGGGTAAAAATAGGCCCCGAGTTTCTAGCCTAGATTTATTTAGCTCGGAGATATTTACTAAATTTTCCGCGAAACTAGGTCGCGCCAAACTGCAGAGAAACTGAAACTTGTTGTTTGCGTCTTATGGATGGGAAGATGCGGGAAAATAAAATAATTAAAATATCTCAACGTATTACATTTCAGAATTAACGCACCTGCGTATTTTAATAATAACTAGTTAGGGTACCGGAGTCATATTTTTATTTATAAATATTTTGACAAACGCCGGAAACCCTAAACCAAACTTTAACTCCCCCCCCCCCCCCGAGTTTCTATATATAGTCAGTTGTGTTGTATCCCTTAAAATTTCTTAAATATTTTAGAGTATTTATTTTATTTTTGCGTGCACATTTTTGAATTTATCGTTCCTAGATGCTATAAGCATCCGATAATTTGAAACCTTGAAAGTTTTAATCCCATGGGAATATTCTGGTAAAGCTCGGGTATATCCTAATCTGAATATTGAAATATTGGATATTAAATTTCGTAAATTTTGTCGATCCCATGCCGTATATAATTTCTCTGAAAGTTACTTTCGCGTAGAGTATATGTCCGCGTGGGGATACGTTTGATTAAACGGCGCTTAAGGTCGAGGTGACTGTATAATAATTTTTATCTCTCGAAAGGAAAGGCGAGCTTTACCTTTAATTTCGTTGCTATTGATCAAAGGCACGCGGCCCGAATTCTCTGCCTGATTTTCGCGCCAGCGGCTCTCCGTTGATTAGTTTTGGATATTTCTGGGTCTAGCCCTGCTTGTGACTAATAGCTTTGGGCGTTCTCTCTCCCGCCTAATGAGACGTATAGCGAACCAGAACCAGAACCACCTCCACCTCCGTCGCCTCCTTATATACCTTTTGCCTCGCGCCTAGCTTGTTGTTGAGGTTTCACTACTCGGGGGACATCCCTTAAGCCCCAAACAAGGTTGGTTGGTTGGGGTAAAAATAAAATTGGACTTCGTGCTGCACTCTGTAGTTCCCTCTTTTCCGCCAGTCTTATATTCTCCTTCTAAGCTTTGCTTTTAGCTGGCGTTTCTTTTATTTTTCCTAATTAGAACTATTCCTAACTCTTTCTGAGAGAGATCTATATCCTCGGACGCATTTTCTCGTTTTTCTCTTCCATTTTTGTTATTCTGGGTTATTGTTATTTCGCGAGAAATTAGGTAGGTCTCGGTAATGAAAGTATTCCGGTGTTTAGGTATAAATAAGATTTCTTAATTAACTGTGGGGATTTATAGTAATGCGTAAATTTCAAATTAATTCTTGAAGATTGAAAGTATCTATTGAACCATAAGTTTATAAATATGTTCTATAATAAGTTTGTCACTGGTAACTTAGAAACTGGAGCTTGTCACGAAGTGATTGAAGTAGGTCGTAGATTCTTGTAAAGTGACGCCTGGTCAAGCGCTGTCAAAGGCTTAGTAATGCAGACTAAATAGGAAGATGGAAGTCCTGCAAAACTAACCGAGTGTTAGTACTGATCAATTCTCGCTTCCGTCGTTCTGCTAGAACTAGTTATCTCGAGCTGTAAGTCTCTCAGTAGCATTACGAACTTGTATAGGAAGTGTCATACTTATGGAAGGAACATACCTTATAAACTTATTATTGAACCTATAACCTTCCTTTAATTCTAAATACAAAGCTAGGTCCCTTCATGTCCCTCGTATGCTATAATTTCAAGGTCAGGACCCGAGTAAGGCGTACGTAATTCTTTACGTACGATAATTAGCCTTAAACGCTTATTAAATTTTAATCTTTAATAAAAATCCTCCCTTTTGTAGATGCCGCGCTCGCGCTCTTACCTCCTCCCGCCTTTTTATTATTTTTGGCGCTAAAAATGCGTGCCAAGGCCTATATATAGGGTGTATGCTAATGAGTGGCGTACCAAGAGGCTAATTAATGCTAGGCTTTGCGACTCTGTTATAAAGTCCAAGCTAACTTTATTCCCGAGGCTTCGTGACGATAGAGTCGCGGGGGAAATACGTTCTTAATAGGCTTCGGACAGACTTTAATCCTGGAAAAATCCCCGCCATACCTTTGTATAAGGTTTAAATTTAAGCCTTGGCTATATGGAGAGCTTTACATTTTACGAGATTAAGACTGGGGTTTTCATATTATTAAAGTAGATTTAGGAGTGAATAATTTTACTTCATTACTATTTAGTGAACATTAGAATCTTAGTTGTGGGGAAGATAAGATTATGGCGGTTTATCTTTTGACTCTAACCATTTTTCAAAGTATTATTGGTTTTAGGATAATTAGAAATACTTTTTCTTTTCGTTTTTACGTATTTGAAAGTTTAACAGGGTTCATACAAACCTTGAAAAATCAGGGAAATAAATAGTTGACAAAAACCTCGGGGAAATTTAGAATTTTTAATAAAATTCAGGGAAATCAGGGAAATATGCGTCAAACAGGGGCCGAGTAATTAAGCAAAATGTTCGTGAACATACCCTCCATCAGAAGTAAATGAACCGAAGTTACCGGAGTCCTATTGTTTATTCATTAAGCACAAGTTCCTCACAACCCCCATATTTCAACCCCGACGATAGTCTCGCTCCTCTACTCTTTCGAGTCACAACAATTTTGAAAACGCCACCAAGCGGCCAATGTTCGAGTAACCGGATTTTCCGGGAATTAGTTAAAGTTTTTAAAAATGGCGACTTTTTCCCTCGGAAGATTCTTTTGGGGAGAGGTTCACACTCTTTGAAAAACTTTTCGAGTAGGATAAGAAGACTTTTAACATACTTTTGTCCAATGTCTGACTTTAGAATTTCAATAAATCTTTCCCGACTTGAAGTCACAAATGGTCGATTAATATTTGAAAGGTATTTCAAAAGATCATCCCTAATGTTTGCATCCATTATCGAACGTAAGCCTAGGGCCTAGGCTCCTAAGATAGAAGCAGACGCCTATTTCTCAAAACAACGACTATTTATTCATACTAACGATATTGCGCGGATTTGTAACTAAGCTGTAACTATGGTCTTTGGTGCCAGCGTTAAATTTCGAGACGATTCAGGTAGAGGTACAGCTACCTTGATTTTTACTACCCCCACGTTATGGAAAACGCATTATACAAATTTTGCCCTCTCCGGTAACTTCGGTTCATTTACTTCTGCCTCCATGCATAGGATTAACATTACACGCAACTTTGGAGGCTGATCACAACTCTGGTTATATTAGAGATACGGGGATGTCCTTTGATTATGTAATAGTCCTATAACTCCTTCGTTAACATTTGCTCCATAGGATACTCCATATATGGGAAAAACCTGGAAAACTCAGGGAAATTTGTTTTCCAAAAGTTGTTTGAACCATAATATAACACACGTATAGCTTGGCCTTCTTATCAACCACGGGACAAAATATGGTAACCCCTGGGCTATTTGACACCCCCTAGCTAACCTCTCTTCTTTTTATAAAAAAAAAATATAAAAATCAATCGATTGTTTAATCTGTCAGAGGCAAGAAAGACCCTATAGGTCGATCCAAGGGAAGGGGGAATAAAAAAACTTGCATAAAATTTGCTGGTTTTTTGGAGGTACCTACGTCTCCCTTGAGGCTTTCAAAGGATCCAGTGAAAAACATCGACAGATTGAGCGATGGCTAAAATGGCTTATCCGTTCACCCTGACACCTTGAATACAAGCAAGTTAAATATACGCCTTTTCCCCTCTTTCTCTGTATTCACCTTTCTAACGTGAACGGAAACGTCCTTACGCCCTGAAAAACGGTTCGCCGATATTCCCCATGAATTGATTCGTATAACACTCTAATATTAAAGCTACAATATTTGCCTATACCTTAACCAGTCAACTGACTTGTTAAAATATTCTTTCGATAATGGAATTGATTCACGTATTCAGATATGCATGCCCCTTACCTTAGAGTCTGGATATCCGAGGAATTGATTGTTTAGACAAGTTAGACGTGTAAGAACTTATGCTAATACCCTTAACGTTTTATCGGATTTTCGACCTTTTCTTTGAGATATGTTAGAAAAACATCCCGTAAGTTTAGGGTTTTTATATAATAAAAAACATTAAAAAAAAAAAAAATTCCATTCTCCCCCCAAGGTATTAAAAAATGCGTAAAACTCGTATAGGCCTTAGAAGCCAAACATTCCAGATTTGAATTTTCAAATAATGTTTTTACAATAACATTATATGGAATTTTGTAGAAAATATATAGTTATAAGCAAATTTTTGGTTTAATTTCTAAACACGCACCATAAGTTTATAAGATATGTTTCATAAGTAAGGCACTTCGTAATGCTAGAGACCCACAGCTCGAGCTATAGTTCGAGAACGACAAGTACTACACTCGGTTAGTTTTGCAGGACTTCCATCTTCCTATTTAGTATGCATTACTAAACCTTTGTCACCGCCAAAAACAGGCGTCGCATTACCCTGAATCTATGACCTACCTCCTTCACTTCAAAATTACAAGCTCCAGTTTCTAAGTTACCAATGACAAACTTATGGATGGAACATATCTTATGAACTTACGAACGGCACACTATACGCTACAAATGTAGAGTTTTAGACAATGATTAACGACCTTACAGCTCCCAAGTAAAAAAAAGCTGTTTGGAATTTTATATATACAGCAGCGTTTCTGAGAGCGAAAATTAAGCAACTTAATTAATTTCAAAGCGTAGAGATACGTGGAAGTTCCAGTTAGGCACGGTATTTAATCGCTCAAATTACGGAAGCTGACTTTATTTTATTTTTTTTTTTGGCCGGGCCTGTTGACCCCTTTTTATTAGACCTTGTCCCTACTCTTGACATAATTATAATTGATCACCCTTAAGGGTGCTGCATGCGTGGCATTCTTTAAAATGTACGCCCATTTATCTCGACGCGTAATTTGTCCATCATTTGATAATTCTATGTTCTCAGTATTACGCAACCTGCAGTCTCGTTGCTCCAACCCCCCCCCCCCTTTAAATCAATTTAATCGCGTACCACCGTGACGTCATTGCAATCCACGCTACGCGTATACTGGTGGTTTAATATGAATTTACCAGAAGAGAAATAGGCAAATTCCGTGTTGTAATACGAAATCAAAATTCCATTATATAGGTCTACACGAATTCTTCTCGATATTAGTTCCGCCCCCCCCTCCTTTTAATGTTTTATATGAAAACTAGAGAGGTGGGCCACTTTTACCAAACTCTATTATACACTCACTTATTCAGAAACCTAAATTAAATTAAAAATTCCTATATAGTAAATAAATTTTTATTTAATTAATTAAAACTCAAATTAAAAATAAAAATAAAAGAAAATGGCGCATGCATGCATGGTTTAGAATTTTTTTCTTTGACGCTTTTGTCCATTCCCCCTTTCTCTGTTCTGTTCTTTTTTATGGTGCCCATCCATCTATAAGACCATGGATAATGATCCTCTCTATAGCAAAAACCATTTACTAAACTACGTTTATTATAATCCGTCCATACTGCTAAGCCGAATAAAGCAAAGCGCTAGGCGGAAGGATTAAACTCAGTGATGACCCCAATATCCCCGTTCCCTAACATTAACTTCATTCGGACTTTGAACTCTCGAACTCGTGTTGGACATTCGACATATACGGGCGAACTTCTTTCTTCTTTTTATTCCAACTAAGGCTAGCGCGGTTTTCTCTGAAATGATCTTCAGGTTTTTCTCCTTTAGATGGTATCCCGGACCCTAATGATATCTTTCCGCATATTGTATTATACCATGAGATTTTTTTTCCTTTTCACTCTTCATAGCTCTCTTTGGTTAATGACATTTCTAGACACCTATTATACTTAGGAGGGAACAAGCCAGGTAATTGCCTTTAAATTTGGGACGTCCACGTCGGCTATTCTCGTGTGGAATTTACGCTGCTATAACCGACACCGTATGCGCGTTGAATTAGGCTTTATGGATACTTTAATTAATGATTTCAACATGAGATGAAACTGTATGGCCATGTTGACATGATTGCGCAGTTAGGGTTTAACGTCTCAGGGCCGGGGAGATAACGGTTTTAATGAGACACACGTTTTGGTAAAGTAATATAATTTCAACGAATAGCGTACTATAACACTTGTTGCTCTGGCTGCAAACATGCTGGTCTTCAAGCCCGCTTCTCCGCTAAGCCTAGGGGAGAAAGAACAGAACGGAACGGGCGAGATAACTTTCGCCTAAATGGTTTCGTTCAATCGAAAGAGTGGCTTCGTATATACTAAAAGACCTCTCTCTCTCGCTCAGCCTCTTACGATCCCTCTTAGCATCCCCCCTCCATCCTCTTCCCTATAGCTGATGGGATTGAAGTCCCAGAATCCCAGTTAAACCATCATCGCCCTTAAAAGTCGTATATTATTTGGAAGGGGGGTTCGACTCCTTCCATTCCATTCTCTCTCTTCTCTGATTCTACTTTAGTTAGGGTGAGTGAGCAAAACTGTAATTATCCTAAAAGCAATTGTCTATTAAACTCCATTCGGCCCTTTCATACTTGATTGGGGTTAAGATAAGATAAAAGGGATGAGGATGAGGAAAGGATGGGGATGGATTTTTTGGGATCCGATCCGATGGAAACGTATTATTTTCTTTAAAAACCATCAGTGCTTGCCGCCGCCGCCGCGAGGAAAAATCACCCTCTTTATTTGATCCCGTCTTTTTCAGAAGAACTTTTAGCTCTTCAAAAGTTCAAAAAGGGAAAACGCTTTTCATTCAACCCTTTCACAAGTTAATTAATGGGCGCTATTTTCTTTGCTTTTCTGGACAGGACTTAATTTAGAAAGTATTTATTATATCTTTTATCCTTTGGGTAGAGCTCCTTTTCAGAAATTGTTAGTTTCTAAGCGATATTTCAAATAAATAAGAGATCTTTTAGAACCAAGGAAATTAACTATGAAATATTTCTTAGAATAACATCAGCGGTTTTAGGAGTTTCTCTTCGGAGGAGCATTACCAAATCAGGAAAAAACTGACTTGAAGTTACGCGTCCACTCGCGTAATCCCCGGTAGGTTTAGCCGACTCAAAATGATGAACAGCAGAAACGCCAGGGCTTTCAAGGCGTCAATGCGTGTTCTCATCTAGGGAAACCCCTGGTTAATACCCAGTAGCATTTATCGATTTTTTTTACTTTCCCAACCAAGTCCTAATAGCTTTTTTCTTTTTGACGTAACAAGTTGTTGTTGTTGAAGCCGGGTTTGGGTTCATTTCGGTTTTAGAGCTTCAGGCCACTGTATTAGTTATTTTCCCGCCTTTTAATGAAAATCTCACTCGGGACTTGCAGCCGGGTTTCGTCACTTAAGGGGTGTATTTATAGACATGGGAAGCCTATAATATGTTTTCTAGATTGGTGTTTTTACTTTTATTTGTCCCTCGCTGTTTTTATAGTGAGAATTGAACGAGATTCAATGCGTAGACAGCTAAGACAAGTGGTGGTATTTAAGGATTGTAAGTTGATGTAAAATGTGGGCAACGAGGGAAATCCTTTTTTATTTGAACGTTTTGTTAAATAATCCTTGCTCCGAGGAACCATACTTCTAATAATTCACTATTGATATCGTTAGGCCTAGTTCGCCTTGCCTTTGTGCCTGGTTTAATCTCGCGATGAAAAAACTCCTTTCCCTCTCTCTCTCTCTCTCTCTCTCTCTCTCTCTCTCTCTCTCTCTCTCTCTCTCTCTCTCTCTCTCTTCTTTCTCTCTCTTAGCTTGTTTGCTTTCATTAGTGAGCGTTCCTTCCTTAGCAGTCTTCGGTAATTGCTCGGGCTCAACCTAGACCCCAAGCTAGCTCCCCGCTGACTCTCCACCGCTTTCCTTTTTTTTATATCGTCTATTCTTTGGGAGCTCCTTAACGTGGCTTCGTTATTCCTTCTTCGATTTGTAACCTTCTCTTCGTTATATTCTTTTGTACAATACCCTTATAACCCTCGCCACCACACCACGTCTTGTCATATTGGAATGAAAATGCATGGTTCCCGGGAAACCTTTTTTTAGGCGTGGTATAACCTCTGTACCATTTTGATAATCAAATATAGGCGCCATGGTAAATTGGTTTATGTTAGGTCATCATTTATATATACGCGTGCTGCCAGAAAAGGGGGGGAGACTAGACGGGCGGCGTTTTTCTATTGGTTAATTCCGTCGACGTGGGATCACTTGGGTAAACCCTTGTTAGCCATGATTGGGGTGAAAAAACTTGTTCGTGTATATTAAGGGAGTGTGTTCTATTTCGAGTCGAGAATTTTCTAAGACACACGATTCAGAAACACCCTGTATACAGGGTTGCCACGGGTCAGGGAAAACCTGGAAACGTCAGGGAATTTAAAAATGGGCCGGAAAAGTCAGGGAATTTTAAAAATTTGAGCAGAGTCGTGGAATTAGATTTTAGTTTGTAAAATTTCTGGCCATAAATCTTTATTGAAAAAGTAATCTTAACACTTTAAAAATAGAGCAATCTTTAAAAAATTTTAGAATTGTTTTTATGTGAAGTAAATGCTCTCTCAGACTGTTATTTATAGTTTAATTATTTCTTATTCATTTTGGTGCGAAAAATACCTTGGTAAACTTAATGTAGATAGAGTTTATTAAATTATAAGCACCACTTAAAACGTGCTGTAAACATTTACACTTTCGGCCCAAAAAGGTCAGGGAAAACCTGGAAGAGTCAGGGAATTTGGTTCTGAAAATTCCGTGGCAACCCTGTGTATAGCCACATGGATGTTTTTGGATTATTTTTTATTTGGGGAATACTTCCATGTCGATCCTTTTCGGAAATAATACCGCAATACTAATCCTTTACTTCCGCTTCGTATATTTTTACCGCAATCTGATTGTCAGGGTGTATTGTCAGCGAGTATCTCTCTGAAATTATTCTCGGTGGTCAAGTCAAGCCGACGACGTTTTAATGGTCATCTCTTCTTTTTGAGAGCCTGTTTACCGCGCCATGGTTACCATGGAGATCCCTTGACGATATAGCTCGAGACGAGCGTCTATACCGCGCTTCATAGAGCGGCCTAGATTAGTGTATAGGTAGGTATAGTCGCAATCGTGTCATCGTAAAAAAATATCCAGTCAGTCCAACAGTATTACTTCTATCCCTGTTGACTCCTAAGCCTAATTTATATACAGTTTAAGCCTTTGCTCCGTCGAAAGTCAGGAAGGGAACTTTATATACGTCATAAAATGTTGGGTGCAAGTTTTTCGATCCCGTTTTTATTAGCGCAACGCGTATTTTATCGTCTCTCCCTCCCTCTCTCTCTCTCTTTCTCTCTCTCTCTCCCTCTCTCTTCTCCTCGGAAGTAACTTAATGTCTCGCTTCGGTTTTATCAAAATGTCAGTTGTGCGTGCGCCAATGTCATTAGGCAAAGAGGTTACTGTTTCGGAGGGCCCGCTCATTTTTATTCCTACTCTGTCGTCCGACGGCGAAACTTTTACTTCTCCCGGCGACCCGATAACTGCCACGCCGCGGCTCTATAGAGTAGAGACGCCCATTTTTATTTATGACCGACGTTAAGCCTTGGCTCTTCATTTTTCTAAAAAAAAAAATAAAAAATAAAAAAATTCAACGTAGCTCTGAGAGTGAGACGAGCTTTGAAGCTTATAAGAGATCCCATCCCCCGTTATTCCCTTAGCTTAACTTTTCTAGCGCATTAAAAATGTATGTAATTTAATATTAATATTATTTATGGTTGATTAATGGTACGTAATAGAAATA
The DNA here is from genome assembly GCA_019434445.1 of Phalangium opilio. Taxonomy (NCBI): domain Eukaryota; kingdom Metazoa; phylum Arthropoda; class Arachnida; order Opiliones; family Phalangiidae; genus Phalangium; species Phalangium opilio. Next base: position 105,667 of record JAEQBA010002558.1, read on the forward strand.
GATATGTTCGGTACGCAATTGTTAAATTATTTACGAATGCGAAATGGGAAAATATTTTTTTTTTGTTTGCTTCTGGTTGGGTTTTAAGGGTATTACTAAAATCGTTCGGGTCTATTTTTGTAGATAAAGTAGCCTGGAAAATAAATTCCGTTTCTACAGATATAAAAACATCATTCCTATGAGGCGCAGAGTATAATAATCATTTTAGGAACGTATATGGGAAGCTTACAATTAGGAAGAAACTCTCCAATGCTAATCCTACGAGCGCCTGTAGAAATGTTTTTCCCGCTACGCACTGGTGCTCGCGGCAAAGACAACCACCAGGGACCACGCTCTCTAATAAATATCTCTCTCTCAAACACAAATTCAAAACCCCTGGTGACTCAATCAAAAACTTGTAATAATAATACTTTTATCCCCCTTTTCTTTTATGCAAATTTTTATACTAAGAAAAAGGAAAAACAATTGTATTTTATTGATAAAAACGGAGCGTTTCTGTTTGAAAATTTAATTCGGGTTTTCAAAGAATGTAAAGTTTCCCTTAAATCGAGAGAAAATAAGAAAGAGGTGAGATGGATGGAGGAGGAGGAAGAGGAAGAAATAGATGTTTTCAGAAGGCTAGCTCAAAATTGGAAAAGAGAAAATTGAATTTATTCAAAGCTGGAACAAATAAGGGGCCATAGTTAGATCTGCTTCTCTCTCTCTCCCTCTCTCTCTCTCTCTCCCCCCTCTCTCTCTCTCTCTCACCCTCCCTCCATACAGGGGTGTTCTTTGAGCGATAGTCCAAAATTTTCGATGAATTTTCTATGACATTTTGTAGTCTGGACCACTGTTTTGAAGTTTTGATTGGAGTATTTCACGGAAGACCCCTTAAATTTAATTGAAAAACTGGAAGACAATGTTAATTAAAATTAAGGGGCCATCCCTAAAACACTCTAGATCTTAACTTGAATACGCGGTGTCCCTTATTGCAATATGTTACGGAACATTTTCAACTCAAAAGCCGCAAAGGAAACCCACTTTAGTTCCCGACAAACCTTTCATAAACACCCTGTATATTGGCGCCTTTAACAATGAAGTTCTGTGTTTCTCTGAAATATATTTTCCCCCTTGGGGGGACTTCGGGAGCCTGGAAGGAATTTGGATTGGAGAATAGTATGTTGAGAGAAGGATAGTTTTATAATCCTTTCCTTTCTCTTTGAAGTCTCGTCTTAGCTTAATACGGAAAAATTGGACCTAAAATAGAACTCTGGAATAAGATTATCCCAGCCAGCCAGCTAGCTAGCTAGTCCTCTTTTTCCTCCATATATACCTCATTTCCCTTTTTTTAATCCTGAGCAACCAATCTTTTCCAGATTTACAGAAGTTTTCAATAATCAAATACGTGAAATACGATATTTTTTCAATCCTAGAAATAAGCTTTATTTTTATTTTTAAACTGTCTGTCATAAAACGAATCTCGTTTAAGAAGCCCCGCCCCTCTCCATTCTAAAAAAGATAAATATACACATTTTTTCCCCATAACCCCATGCAGCTTTCCCATTTGACCTTATGTAAATTTGGAGAGATATAAGGCCTAAAGATTCGACGGTAGTAGAGAGGGTGTGGACGCTATGTACCTTTACATCTCCGCTTTTACCACGAAACCCAAATTCTCCAATTTATCTCTCTCAAGAGGGAACCCAACGAACCGTCTCTCATATGCCACGTGAACAACCCTTCCCTCCTTCTCCTCATCCTTCTCCTTGCAGCGTAGGCGTCCTTGTCGAAACATTTTTTGTACCGCGCCTATACCACATGGTGGTTCTCTCTTCATCCTCGAGTTGTCTCTCATCCCGTTTACTCTCGTCAAAGAGAAGGAAGGCACACTCCTGTCTCCTGACAGTTTTGCACGCTCCCTTTCATCCTGCTGGCATCTCTTTTCAACCTGGATAGATGATATACATAAAAGCGTGCGGATAGGTTAGAAACCCCCGTGTGTTCCGGGTTAGACCAGGAATGAAGCCGATCTTAACCCCAGGAGGCGAAACGTGTTATTTCAAAGGGAGATTATCGAGTCGAGAATTACTTAGGTGTATAAATAACTTAGTTCGTAATTAAGGCTATATATATATATAAATGAAAATTAGGAAAACATCTAATGGAACGGGGCCTTATGGAGCTCTAGACTTTTTAGCTCTAAGCTCTTTTTTTTTGTCAATGTTGAAATGAATAAACGTGTCGAGGAATTTGCCCTCGTTTCACCTTCCCTTTTTGCGGTAGACATAGTTTAAAAGCCTCGTCACCTCCTCCTTGCCTTCCACTCTATTAATCACTGGTCATTGGACGGAGTGCTGCGCGATGTTATATTGCGTTGGAACATGGCCATCCATAATCCGGTGGCGCGGCATCGGCCTGGTTTTCCTTGAAAAGCGGTTTCCGCTTACCTACCGCGCGTTAACACGATCATATTCTCTCCCAAGTTTGTGACGCGCGCTCCCGTAACATTACCTTCCATCCTATCTACTTCGCGTTCGTCATTGGCCCGTTTCGGATTAGCTATCTCCTCTCAGGGATCCCTAATATCTCATTTCGCTCCATCACACACTCTCTCCCTCTTCCTTCCTCCCTCTCTCCATCTTTATCGATTTTTGACCAAGATTGCGTTTTAGAGAAATTTTCTCCGACGTCTGTGTTTGCCTCGCGGGGTACATAGTTCCTCTAAAGTGTCTCTACAAGTCCTTTTTTCGTTTTCAATTTACCTACGTACGGTTTTTCTGGAATAAACAAATTTATTCTTTTTCTCCCGGTTTTCTCAGATTTTTCTTAGGTTAGTTTTATCGTAATGTATTTGTTTTTAAAATGCGAATGCAACAGAGTTGTTGAATTTCTTCACGTATTTATTATCTATTAAAGTAAATCTTTCATTTAAAAATAATTATAGCAATTATTAGACGTTTATTCGAAACCCGGTATCGGTTTTTCTTTTTTCGAAACGATTTTGAAAGGCGCTGTAATTCCGAATCTATTTTTAGCTCGCCCACCGCGAGCACGAACTCGTGTCTAAATTAGGTTACTTTCAAATCAACCCTTTTCCCCTGTTCCTCCAAGGACGACGGCGCACCACCTTGCAACCTAACCAGTTAAACCAATCCCGAACGTCATTTAAATGTCGTTTTCTAGATAATTTCGTTACCGGTCCGCGAGTGGGACTGATCCAAATTTCCGCAAAGTGAATAAATATAGCTAGAGTTCTAGATATCCAGACTTAATTGAAAGAGATGTTTCTTAACTTAACTCGGAGTGGTGTATCGTTAACCCTTTTAGGACATAGTCTCTTTTTTTTTCTTCTCCTATAAAGTAAACTAATTTGCTCTTGAGCTTCTTTTACCGTACTACTTCTCTCCCCATCTTCCTTAAAACGATAGAGTAAAAAGCTAAGCTCGGGGTATAGATGGGATCCTCTTGAGATGCTGGCCAAAAAGAATGGATGAGGATGAAAAAGGAAAATAAGAAAAAATAATTCGGAAGCTTTTAAAGATGGAGTAGCATGGACGTGCTCGGATCCCTTATTTCCAGGTCTATCTATACCTTTTTTGTGTCGGCCATTACCGTTCGCTAAAGCGTTGGCAATACGTGCTTCAATTTGCTATCCAGGGTCCCGAGAGGTTTTTATCATCTTAGCTCTATTCTCTTAGGTTTATAGGCCAAAGTTTTAGAGATACCAAAGTTACTAATACCAATTTGCTATAAGAAAGTTCAAAGTTCAATTAATGAATGTAATTGGCCATACCGCTCTTGCCTCCCCCCCCCCCTTGTTTTTTCAGTTGGCCAAATACTTTAGGCTTAAACATACGAATCGAAACTATACCATGGAAGGTCTTATACTTAGTCGGTGCTAAAAATAAATGTGCAGGAAGTGGTGGTAGCGATAATTTGAGGATGGAGCTAGTTTATCTGTTTCTAATTGGGTTAGGACTCGGCTTGTCAATGACTCTGGGGAGGAATGCGGGGTATGGGTGACGATGTGCTTGGACTTAAGTATAGCAAACCGCCTCTTTTAAAAGCTTTTCGTGGATAGCCGGGGCTTTAGGATTAATGGACTAGCTTGATAATTCCCTGGACTCGAGAACGAGAAGCTTTAAGGTTAAGCCTTTCTTAAATCCCATATAGGTGCACTAGAAAGTGATTACTTTTAGGATAGCCCTGTACTTATATAACCGTGTTTAATTTTCCAAGTACCCGTACGAGATGCCCTATAGCAATCAAAATATAAGTTGCTTAGCTTATTATAGATAATTCAAAAAAATGTACCTTCTATGTTCAAAGCGCAC
>JAEQBA010002559.1:0-37488 GCA_019434445.1 Phalangium opilio
ACTCTTAAAGTCGTTACGCGACACTCTTAAAGGCGTACGCGATACGCTTAAAGGCGTTACGCGACACTCTTAAGTCGTTACGCGACACTTAAGGCGTTACGCGACACTTTAAAGTCGTTACGCGACACTCTTAAAGTCGTTACGCGACACTCTTAAAGGTCGTTACGCGACACTCTAAAGTCGTTACGCGACACTCTTAAAGGCGTTACGCGACACTCTAAAAGCGTTACGCGACACTCTTAAAGGCGTTACGCGACACTCTTAAAGGCGTACGCGACATTAAGGCGTTACGCGACACTCTTAAAGTCGTTACGCGACACTCTTAAAGGCGTTACGCGACACGCTTAAAGGCGTTACGCGACACGCTTAAAGGCGTTACGCGACACTCTTAAAGGCGTTACGCGACACGCTTAAAGGCGTTACGCGACACTTTTAAAGGCGTTACGCGACACTCTTAAAGCGTTACGCGACACTCTTAAAGGCGTTACGCGACACTCTTAAAGGCGTTACGCGACACTCTTAAAGGCGTTACGCGACACTCTTAAAGGCGTTACGCGACACGCTTAAAGGCGTTACGCGACACTCTTAAAGTCGTTACGCGACACTCTTAAAGGCGTTACGCGACACGCTTAAAGGCGTTACGCGACACGCTTAAGGCGTTACGCGACACTCTTAAGGCGTACGCGACACTCTTAAAAGCGTTACGCGACACTCTTAAAGGCGTTACGCGACACTCTAAAGGCGTTACGCGACACTCTTAAAGGCGTTACGCGACACTCTTAAAGGCGTTACGCGACACTCTTAAAGGCGTTACGCGACACGCTTAAAGGCGTTACGCGACACGCTTTTAAAGCGTTACGCGACACTCTTAAAGCGTTACGCGACACTCTAAAAGGCGTTACGCGACACGCTTAAAGGCGTTACGCGACACTCTAAGGCGTTACGCGACACTTTAAAGCGTTACGCGACACCTTAAGGCGTTACGCGACACTCTTAAAGTCGTTACGCGACACTCTTAAAGGCGTTACGCGACACTCTTAAAGGCGTTACGCGACACTCTTAAAAGCGTTACGCGACACTCTTAAAGTCGTTACGCGACACTCTTAAAGGCGTTACGCGACACTCTTAAGGCGTTACGCGACACTCTAAAGGCGTTACGCGACACTTAAAGGCGTTACGCGACACTCTTAAAGTCGTTACGCGACACTCTTAAAGGCGTTACGCGACACGCTTAAAGCGTTACGCGACACTCTTAAAGTCGTTACGCGACACTTAAGGCGTTACGCGACACTCTTAAAGGCGTTACGCGACACTCTTAAAGGCGTTACGCGACACTCTTAAAGGCGTTACGCGACACCTTAAAGTCGTTACGCGACACTCTTAAAGGCGTTACGACACTCTAAAAGCGTTACGCGACACTCTTAAAGGCGTTACGCGACACTCTTAAAGGCGTTACGCGACACTTAAGGCGTTACGCGACACTCTTAAAGTCGTTACGCGACACTCTTAAAGGCGTTACGCGACACGCTTAAGGCGTTACGCGACACGCTTAAAGGCGTTACGCGACACTCTTAAAGGCGTTACGCGACACGCTTAAAGGCGTTACGCGACACTTTTTCGTTACGTTAAAGGCGTTACGCGACACTCTTAAAGTCGTTACGCGACACTCTTAAGGCGTTACGCGACACTCTTAAAGGCGTTACGCGACACGCTTAAAGGCGTTACGCGACACGCTTAAAGGCGTTACGCGACACGCTTAAAGGCGTTACGCGACACGCTTAAAGGCGTTACGCGACACGCTTAAAGGCGTTACGCGACACGCTTAAAGGCGTTACGCGACACTTTAAGGCGTTACGCGACACTCTTAAAGTCGTTACGCGACACTCTTAAAGGCGTTACGCGACACTCTTAAAGGCGTTACGCGACACTCTTAAAGGCGTTACGCGACACTCTTAAAGGCGTTACGCGACACGCTTAAAGGCGTTACGCGACACTCTTAAAGGCGTTACGCGACACTCTTAAAGGCGTTACGCGACACTCTTAAAGGCGTTACGCGACACTCTTAAAGGCGTTACGCGACACTCTTAAAAGCGTTACGCGACACTCTTAAAGCGTTACGCGACACTCTTAAAGCGTTACGCGACACTTTTAAAAGCGTTACGCGACACTCTTAAAGCGTTACGCGACACTCTTAAAAGCGTTACGCGACACTCTTAAAGTCGTTACGCGACACTCTTAAAGGCGTTACGCGACACTCTTAAAAGCGTTACGCGACACTCTTAAAGCGTTACGCGACACTCTTAAAAGCGTTACGCGACACGCTTAAAGGCGTTACGCGACACGCTTAAAGGCGTTACGCGACACTTAAGGCGTTACGCGACACTTTAAAGGCGTTACGCGACACTCTTAAAGTCGTTACGCGACACTCTTAAAGGCGTTACGCGACACGCTTAAAGGCGTTACGCGACACGCTTAAAGGCGTTACGCGACACTCTTAAAGTCGTTACGCGACACTCTTAAAGTCGTTACGCGACACTCTTAAAGGCGTTACGCGACACGCTTAAAGGCGTTACGCGACACGCTTAAAGGCGTTACGCGACACGCTTAAAGGCGTTACGCGACACTCTTAAAGGCGTTACGCGACACTCTTAAAGGCGTTACGCGACACTCTTAAAGGCGTTACGCGACACGCTTAAAGGCGTTACGCGACACTCTTAAAAGCGTTACGCGACACTCTTAAAGGCGTTACGCGACACGTTTAAAGGCGTTACGCGACACCTAAGGCGTTACGCGACACCTAAGGCGTTACGCGACACTCTTAGAGTCGTTACGCGACACTTAAAGGCGTTACGCGACACTCTTAAAGTCGTTACGCGACACTCTTAAAGGCGTTACGCGACACGCTTAAAGGCGTTACGCGACACTCTTAAAAGCGTTACGCGACACTCTTAAAAGCGTTACGCGACACTCTTAAAGGCGTTACGCGACACGCTTAAAGGCGTTACGCGACACTTAAGGCGTTACGCGACACTCTAAAGTCGTTACGCGACACTTAAGGCGTTACGCGACACTCTTAAAGTCGTTACGCGACACTCTTAAAGGCGTTACGCGACACGCTTAAAGGCGTTACGCGACACTCTTAAAGTCGTTACATGACACTCTTAAAGTCGTTGCGCGAAACTCTTAAAGGCGTTACTTGACACTCTTAAAGTCGTTACGCGACACTCTTAATGTCGTTACATGACACTCTTAAAGTCGTTGCGCGACACTCTTAAAGGCGTTACTTGACACTCTTAAAGGCGTTACGCGACACTCTTAAAGGCGTTACGCGACACTCTTAAAGCGTTACGCGACACTCTTAAAGGCGTTACGCGACACTCTTAAAGTCGTTACGCGACACTTAAGGCGTTACGCGACACTCTTAAAGGCGTTACGCGACACTCTTAAAGGCGTTACGCGACACTCTTAAAAGCGTTACGCGACACTCTTAAAAGCGTTACGCGACACTCTTAAAAGCGTTACGCGACACTCTTAAAAGGTTACGCGACACTCTTAAAGGCGTTACGCGACACGCTTAAAGGCGTTACGCGACACTCTTAAAAGCGTTACGCGACACTCTTAAAAGCGTTACGCGACACTCTTAAAGTCGTTACGCGACACTCTTAAAGTCGTTACGCGACACTCTTAAAGGCGTTACGCGACACGCTTAAAGGCGTTACGCGACACGCTTAAAGGCGTTACGCGACACGCTTAAAGGCGTTACGCGACACGCTTAAAGGCGTTACGCGACACGCTTAAAGGCGTTACGCGACACGCTTAAAGGCGTTACGCGACACGCTTAAAGGCGTTACGCGACACTCTTAAAGGCGTTACGCGACACTCTTAAAGTCGTTACGCGACACTCTTAAAGGCGTTACGCGACACTCTTAAAGGCGTTACGCGACACGCTTAAAGGCGTTACGCGACACTTAAGGCGTTACGCGACACTCTTAAAGTCGTTACGCGACACTCTTAAAGTCGTTACGCGACACTCTTAAAGTCGTTACGCGACACTCTTAAAGGCGTTACGCGACACGCTTAAAGGCGTTACGCGACACGCTTAAAGGCGTTACGCGACACTTAAGGCGTTACGCGACACGCTTAAAGGCGTTACGCGACACTCTTAAAGGCGTTACGCGACACTCTTAAAGGCGTTACGCGACACTCTTAAAGGCGTTACGCGACACTCTTAAAAGCGTTACGCGACACTCTTAAAGCGTTACGCGACACTCTTAAAGGCGTTACGCGACACTCTTAAAGCGTTACGCGACACTCTTAAAAGCGTTACGCGACACTCTTAAAAGCGTTACGCGACACTCTTAAAGTCGTTACGCGACACTCTTAAAGGCGTTACGTGACACTCTTAAAAGCGTTACGCGACACTCTTAAAAGCGTTACGCGACACTCTTAAAAGCGTTACGCGACACGCTTAAAGGCGTTACGCGACACGCTTAAAGGCGTTACGCGACACCTAAGGCGTTACGCGACACTTTTAAAGGCGTTACGCGACACTCTTAAAGTCGTTACGCGACACTCTTAAAGGCGTTACGCGACACGCTTAAAGGCGTTACGCGACACGCTTAAAGGCGTTACGCGACACGCTTAAAGGCGTTACGCGACACTTAAGGCGTTACGCGACACTCTTAAAGTCGTTACGCGACACTCTTAAAGTCGTTACGCGACACTCTTAAAGGCGTTACGCGACACGCTTAAAGGCGTTACGCGACACGCTTAAAGGCGTTACGCGACACGCTTAAAGGCGTTACGCGACACGCTTAAAGGCGTTACGCGACACTCTTAAAAGCGTTACGCGACACTCTTAAAGGCGTTACGCGACACGCTTAAAGGCGTTACGCGACACTCTTAAAGGCGTTACGCGACACTCTTAAAGGCGTTACGCGACACTCTTAAAGGCGTTACGCGACACGCTTAAAGGCGTTACGCGACACGCTTAAAGGCGTTACGCGACACTCTTAAAAGCGTTACGCGACACTCTTAAAGGCGTTACGCGACACGCTTAAAGGCGTTACGCGACACCTAAGGCGTTACGCGACACCTAAGGCGTTACGCGACACTCTTAAAGTCGTTACGCGACACTTAAAGGCGTTACGCGACACTCTTAAAGTCGTTACGCGACACTCTTAAAGGCGTTACGCGACACGCTTAAAGGCGTTACGCGACACTCTTAAAAGCGTTACGCGACACTCTTAAAAGCGTTACGCGACACTCTTAAAGGCGTTACGCGACACGCTTAAAGGCGTTATTGACACTTAAGGCGTTACGCGACACTCTTAAAGTCGTTACGCGACACTTAAGGCGTTACGCGACACTCTTAAAGTCGTTACGCGACACTCTTAAAGGCGTTACGCGACACGCTTAAAGGCGTTACGCGACACTCTTAAAGTCGTTACGCGACACTTAAGGCGTTACGCGACACTCTTAAAGTCGTTACGCGACACTCTTAAAGTCGTTACGCGACACTCTTAAAGTCGTTACATGACACTCTTAAAGTCGTTGCGCGACACTCTTAAAGGCGTTACTTGACACTCTTAAAAGCGTTACGCGACACTCTTAAAGGCGTTACGCGACACTCTTAAAGTCGTTACGCGACACTTAAGGCGTTACGCGACACTCTTAAAGTCGTTACGCGACACTCTTAAAGGCGTTACGCGACACGCTTAAAGTCGTTACGCGACACTCTTAAAGGCGTTACGCGACACTCTTAAAAGCGTTACGCGACACTCTTAAAAGCGTTACGCGACACTCTTAAAAGCGTTACGCGACACTCTTAAAGGCGTTACGCGACACTCTTAAAGGCGTTACGCGACACTCTTAAAAGCGTTACGCGACACTCTTAAAAGCGTTACGCGACACTCTTAAAGTCGTTACGCGACACTCTTAAAGTCGTTACGCGACACTCTTAAAGGCGTTACGCGACACGCTTAAAGGCGTTACGCGACACGCTTAAAGGCGTTACGCGACACGCTTAAAGGCGTTACGCGACACTTAAGGCGTTACGCGACACTCTTAAAGGCGTTACGCGACACTCTTAAAGGCGTTACGCGACACTCTTAAAGGCGTTACATGACACTCTTAAAGGCGTTACGCGACACTCTTAAAAGCGTTACGCGACACTCTTAAAAGCGTTACGCGACACTCTTAAAGGCGTTACGCGACACTCTTAAAAGCGTTACGCGACACTCTTAAAAGCGTTACGCGACACTCTTAAAAGCGTTACGCGACACTCTTAAAGTCGTTACGCGACACTCTTAAAGGCGTTACGCGACACTCTTAAAAGCGTTACGCGACACTCTTAAAAGCGTTACGCGACACTCTTAAAAGCGTTACGCGACACGCTTAAAGGCGTTACGCGACACGCTTAAAGGCGTTACGCGACACCTAAGGCGTTACGCGACACTCTTAAAGTCGTTACGCGACACTCTTAAAGGCGTTACGCGACACGCTTAAAGGCGTTACGCGACACGCTTAAAGGCGTTACGCGACACTTAAGGCGTTACGCGACTCTCTTAAAGTCGTTACGCGACACTCTTAAAGTCGTTACGCGACACTCTTAAAGGCGTTACGCGACACGCTTAAAGGCGTTACGCGACACGCTTAAAGGCGTTACGCGACACGCTTAAAGGCGTTACGCGACACTCTTAAAAGCGTTACGCGACACTCTTAAAGGCGTTACGCGACACGCTTAAAGGCGTTACGCGACACTCTTAAAGGCGTTACGCGACACTCTTAAAGGCGTTACACGACACTCTTAAAGGCGTTACGCGACACGCTTAAAGGCGTTACGCGACACGCTTAAAGGCGTTACGCGACACTCTTAAAAGCGTTACGCGACACTCTTAAAGGCGTTACGCGACACGCTTAAAGGCGTTACGCGACACTTAAGGCGTTACGCGACACTCTTAAAGTCGTTACGCGACACTTAAAGGCGTTACGCGACACTCTTAAAGTCGTTACGCGACACTCTTAAAGGCGTTACGCGACACGCTTAAAGGCGTTACGCGACACTCTTAAAAGCGTTACGCGACACTCTTAAAGGCGTTACGCGACACGCTTAAAGGCGTTACGCGACACTTAAGGCGTTACGCGACACTCTTAAAGTCGTTACGCGACACTTAAGGCGTTACGCGACACTCTTAAAGTCGTTACGCGACACTCTTAAAGGCGTTACGCGATACGCTTAAAGGCGTTACGCGACACTCTTAAAGTCGTTACGCGACACTTAAGGCGTTACGCGACACTCTTAAAGGCGTTACTTGACACTCTTAAAAGCGTTACGCGACACTCTTAAAGGCGTTACGCGACACTCTTAAAGTCGTTACGCGACACTTAAGGCGTTATGCGACACTCTTAAAGTCGTTACGCGACACTCTTAAAGGCGTTACGCGACACGCTTAAAGTCGTTACGCGACACTCTTAAAAGCGTTACGCGACACTCTTAAAAGCGTTACGCGACACTCTTAAAAGCGTTACGCGACACTCTTAAAAGCGTTACGCGACACTCTTAAAGGCGTTACGTGACACGCTTAAAGGCGTTACGCGACACTCTTAAAAGCGCTACGCGACACTCTTAAAAGCGTTACGCGACACTCTTAAAGTCGTTACGCGACACTCTTAAAGTCGTTACGCGACACTCTTAAAGGCGTTACGCGACACGCTTAAAGGCGTTACGCGACACGCTTAAAGGCGTTACGCGACACGCTTAAAGGCGTTACGCGACACGCTTAAAGGCGTTACGCGACACCTAAGGCGTTACGCGACACGCTTAAAGGCGTTACGCGACACTCTTAAAGGCGTTACGCGACACTCTTAAAGGCGTTACATGACACTCTTAAAGGCGTTACGCGACACTCTTAAAAGCGTTACGCGACACTCTTAAAAGCGTTACGCGACACTCTTAAAAGCGTTACGCGACACTCTTAAAAGCGTTACGCGACACTCTTAAAAGCGTTACGCGACACTCTTAAAAGCGTTACGCGACACTCTTAAAGTCGTTACGCGACACTCTTAAAGGCGTTACGTGACACTCTTAAAAGCGTTACGCGACGTTCTTAAAAGCGTTACGCGACACTCTTAAAAGCGTTACGCGACACGCTTAAAGGCGTTACGCGACACGCTTAAAGGCGTTACGCGACACTTAAGGCGTTACGCGACACTCTTAAAGTCGTTACGCGACACTCTTAAAGGCGTTACGCGACACGCTTAAAGGCGTTACGCGACACGCTTAAAGGCGTTACGCGACACCTAAGGCGTTACGCGACTCTCTTAAAGTCGTTACGCGACACTCTTAAAGTCGTTACGCGACACTCTTAAAGGCGTTACGCGACACGCTTAAAGGCGTTACGCGACACGCTTAAAGGCGTTACGCGACACGCTTAAAGGCGTTACGCGACACTCTTAAAGGCGTTACGCGACACTCTTAAAGGCGTTACGCGACACTCTTAAAGGCGTTACGCGACACGCTTAAAGGCGTTACGCGACACGCTTAAAGGCGTTACGCGACACGCTTAAAGGCGTTACGCGACACTCTTAAAAGCGTTACGCGACACTCTTAAAGGCGTTACGCGACACGCTTAAAGGCGTTACGCGACACTTAAGGCGTTACGCGACACTCTTAGAGTCGTTACGCGACACTTAAAGGCGTTACGCGACACTCTTAAAGTCGTTACGCGACACTCTTAAAGGCGTTACGCGACACGCTTAAAGGCGTTACGCGACACTCTTAAAAGCGTTACGCGACACTCTTAAAGGCGTTACGCGACACGCTTAAAGGCGTTACGCGACACTTAAGGCGTTACGCGACACTCTTAAAGTCGTTACGCGACACTTAAGGCGTTACGCGACACTCTTAAAGTCGTTACGCGACACTCTTAAAGGCGTTACGCGACACTCTTAAAGGCGTTACGCGACACTCTTAAAGTCGTTACGCGACACTTAAGGCGTTACGCGACACTCTTAAAGTCGTTACGCGACACTCTTAAAGTCGTTACGCGACACTCTTACCCCAGTAGCACGAGTGTTCCGCGTTCGAGTCGGTTCGAGGTAGATTCGTCGGTTTATGGTCCAGTCGGTAGTTACGACTAAAATCCGACTCTTATCCAACTTCAGTTGCCAACTCCGCTTTGCAGTCGGCCGTGAGAACAATTAAATAGAGTTGGCTGATAGTTGTCTTTAAGTCGGTTAAGGCAATGAAGGATTAGGTCGGCTGCTCGACTCCTTACCAACTAACATGCGTTTCTATCAAATAAAGGATAACAACAAGGGTCTAGAGGTCGACATATCCGACGGCCTACCGATCACACTGAACATTTCTGATTTTGTTGTAATGAAGCTTCTTCCGCGATTGAGTCGGTTCGAGGTGCATTCTTCGCTTTATGGCCTAGTCAGCACTTAGGACTAAAGTCCGCCTCTTATCCAACTTCAGATACCAGCTCCGCTTTAAAGTCGGCCGTGAGAACAAACAAAAAGAGTTGGCTGATAGTTACATTTTATGTCGGTTGGAGTAAGAAAGGACTAGGTCGGTTGCTCAACTCCTTACCAACTAACATGGGTTTTTTTTATCAAAATAACAACAATTAAGGGACAAGAGGTCGGCATATCCGACTACCTACCGATCATACTAAAGATTTCAGATTTAGTTATAATGAAGCGTCTTCCGCCTTTGAGTTGGTTCGAGGTAGATTCGTCGGTTTATGGTCTAGTCGGCACTTACAACTAAAGTCCGACTCTTATCCAACTTCAGATACCAGCTCCGCTTTAAAGTCGGCCGTGAGAACAAACAAATAGAGTTGGCTGATAGTTACATTTTTTTTTCGGTTGGTGTAAGAAAGGATTAGGTCGGCTGCTCAACTCCTTACCAACTAACATGGTTTTTTTTATCAAAATAACAACAAGGGACAAGAGGTCTGCATATCCGACTACCTACCGATCATACTAAAGACTTCAGATTTAGTTATAATGAAGCTTCTTCCGCGTTTGAGTTGGTTCGAGGTAGATTCGTCGGTTTATGGTCTAGTCGGCACTTACATCTAAAGTCCGACGCTTATCCAACTTCAGTTACTAGCTCCGCTTTGAAGTCGGACGTGAGAAAAAACAAATAGAGTTGGCTGATAGTTACATTTTTTTTCGGTTGTTGTAAGAAAGGATTTGGTCGGCTGCTCAACTCCTTACCAACTTACATGAGTTTCTTATCAAATAACAACAAGGGTCGAGAGGTTGGCATATCCGACTACCTACCGATCAATACTAAACATGTCAAATTTCGTTATAATGAAGCTTCTTCCGCGTTGAGTCGGTTCGAGGTAGATTTGTCGGTTTATGGTCTAGTTGGCACTTACAACGGAAATCCGACTTTTATCCAACTTCAGTTGCTAACTCCGCTTTGCAGTCGGCCTTGACAACAATAGAATAGAGTAGTCTGATAGTTACATTTTAAGTCGGTTAATGTAATGAAGGATTATGTTGGCTTCTCGACTCCTTACCAACTAAAATGCGTTTTTATCAAAGTGCACTAGTGTAACAACGGTTTAAGATTATCTTAAACATTAAAATAAATATAATTAATATTATATATTTTCTTTGATAATTATTAACCTTATTGCGCGTTACATCGTTTAAAAAATAACTTTTGAACATTTTTGAGAGACTAGACTAATATTGACGTTTGAAATGAAGTATACGCCCATTGTTGTCTTACTCCAATCGGTACATAAGGTTTCGAATCTTAGTAATGGATAATAACAGCACCATTGGGAAACTAGAAGTTTCTTGTAACCCTAGCCGATCGCTAACCTTAACGATGATGAAGGAGTAGAAGCCAGTAAGTACACACTGGTGTCCATGTGGGATGGAAAAAAGACCACATGAAAGTGGTGTTTAGAAGACAGTAACTACAACCCTTAAAGCCGACCATAAACAAGCCAAAAGCCGACAATAAACAATCCATAAAGCCAACCATAAACAATCCACAAAACCGACCATAAACAATCCATAAAGCTAACCATAAAAAATCCACAAAACCGACCATAAACAATCCATAAAGCCAACCATAAACAATCCACAAAACCGACCATAAACAATCCATAAAGCCAACCATAAACAATCCACAAAACCGACCATAAACAATCCATAAAGCCAACCATAAACAAGTCGTAAAGCCTACCATAATCAAGTCTTAAAGCCGACCCTAAACAAGCCATAAAGCCGACCATAAACAATCCGTAAAGCCTACCATAAATAATCCGTAAAGCCGACCATAAAAAATCCACAAAGCCGACCATAAACAATCCATAAAGCCTACCACAATCAAGTCGTAAAGCCGACCCTAATTAAGCCATAAAGCCGATCATAAACAATCCATAAAGCCTACCAAAAACAAGCCATAAAGCCGACCACAAACAAGCCATAAAGCCGACCACAAACAAGCCATCAATCCGACAAATAACAGTCGATAAAGCTGACCGCAATTAGATTAATAATCCGACCATAACCAGATAACAAAGCCGACTTCTTGTTTGATAATGTAAGAGCTGGACACGCTTACTTTTTAGAGTCGGTTAAAGTGCTGGCAAAATTTCTACGGCCGGAAGTCGGGCCAACGCTTAAACGGATAGGACATTTCGACGGTCGAAATGAAAGTTTACCGACGCTTTTACGTCAGTGTTGGTTGGACCTCGAACCGACTCCGTTGGCCCAACGTCGATTTTGCTACTGGGGTAATGTCGTTACATGACACTCTTAAAGTCGTTGCGCGACACTCTTAAAGGCGTTACTTGACACTCTTAAAAGCGTTACGCGACACTCTTAAAGGCGTTACGCGACACTCTTAAAGTCGTTACGCGACACTTAAGGCGTTATGCGACACTCTTAAAGTCGTTACGCGACACTCTTAAAGGCGTTACGCGACACGCTTACCCCAGTAGCAAAATCGACGTTGGGCCAACGGAGTCGGCTCGAGATTCAACCGACACTGCCCTATACTGCCGCAAAATGGTCGGTAGACTTTCCTTTTGACAGTCGAAATGTCCTACCCGAAAATGGGTCGGTCCGGCGGTCTTCCAACCTTTTCAAACGTGCACGGAAAATTTTCGGGATTTCCAAAATGAGGTCGGGATAGAAATTTTGCCAGCACTTTAACCGACTCAAAAAAGTAAGCGTGGCCAGCTCTTACATTATCAAACAAGTCGGCTTTGTTATCTGGTTATGGTCGGATTATTAATCTAATTGCGGTCGGCTTTATCGACTGTTATTTGTCGGATTTATGGCTTGTTTGTGGTCGGATTTATGGCTTGTTTATGGTCGGCTTTACGACTTGTTTGTGGTCGGATTTATGGCTTGTTTATGGTCGGCTTTACGACTTGTTTATGGTCGGCTTTACGACTTGTTTATGGTCGGCTTTACGACTTGTTTATGGTCAGCTTTATGGATTGTTTATGGTCGGCTTTACGACTTGTTTATGGTCGGCTTGATGGATTGTTAATGGTCGGCTGTAGAATATTTTAAAGGTCGGTTTAGAGATCTTTTACTGTAGGTAATGCGAAGTGGCTCTGATGATTCCCTCCCATTGGACCGAAATCCCATTCAACCGAAACCAAAGAAGGGAGGTCCCATTGGATAGAATTTCGCACCTTGGGCGGTTTACGATAAGTGGAGATAGCCATGAATGACTGCACTTAACGTTAGTGTACACTGCAGTTATCTTCGATAAAAACGAAGTAGCAATGAGTTAACCGTGGAAACCGTTTTAAAGGCTTATGTAAATTTAAGGGAAAGCTAAAATAGGCCGTAAACCGTAATATTTTCTTTAATGTTACTTTAAAATGATACTTAAAACGAGAGATTTATATTTATATCAAGGTGAATAAACATATTACACTATATTGTTATTCTAAAATTTTAGTTTGTTTTGTTTGTAATACAAATCCAAGTTTCTTTGATTTGTCTTAAAATAATGAAATTTGAAATGTTTAGTATGTCGACCTCTCGACCGTTGTTGTTAATTTGATATAAACCCATGTTAGTTGGTAAGGCGTTGAGCATCCGACCTAATCCTTCCTTACGCCATCCGACTTAAAATGTAACTATCAGCCAACTCTATTTGTTTGTCCTCACGTCCGACTTCAAAGCGGAGCTAGTAACTGAAGTGAATAAGAGTCGGACTTTAGTTGTAAGTGCCGACTAGACCATAAACCGACGAAATCTACCTCGAACCGACTCAAACGCGGAAGAAGCTTCATTACAACTAAATCTGAAATCTTTAGTATGATCGGTAGGCAGTCGGATATGCCGACCTCTCGTCCCTTGGTGTACGTTATTTTGATAAAAACCAATGTTAGTTGGTAAGGAGTGAGCACCCGAACTTATCCTTTCTTACACCAACCGACATAAATGTAACTATCAGCCAACTCTGTTTTTTCTCACGTCCGACTTCAAAGCGGAGCTGGTATCTGAAGTTGCATAAGAGGACTTCAGTCGTAAGTGCTGACTAGGCCATAAAGCGAAGAGTCTACCTCGAACCGACTCAAACGCGGAAGAAGCTTCATTACAACTAAATCGGAAATGTTCAGTGTGATCGGTAGGCCGTCGGATATGTCGACCTCTAGACCCTTAATGTTATCTTTTATTTGATAAAAACGCATGTTAGTTGGTAAGGAGTCGAGCAGCCGACCTAATCCTTCATTACATTAACCGACTTAAAATACAACTATCAGCCAACTCTACTTTATTGTTCTCACGGCCGACTGCAAAGCGGAGTTGGCAACTGAAGTTGGATAAGAGTCGGATTTTAGTCGTAACTACCGACTAGACCATAAACCGACGAATCTACCTCGAACCGACTCGAACGCGGAACACTCGTGTTACTGGGGTACAGGATGTCGGGAAATAATACGTTTGACGTCTTCGAATGCTTTTTGTTGAGGCATATCCCAGCTCAACGTGTTTTTCGTGCTCAGTAACGAGGTCAATGGTCGTACCACGTCTGCCATTCGCGGAATGAACTTGCTGACGTAGTTTGTCATGCCCAGGAATCTTCTTAGGTCCGTCACGTCCTGTGGTTGTATGATGTGGATGATGGCCTTAATCTTGTCCTTGTCGGGGCTTATTCCGATGGCGTCTATTATATGCCCAACAAATTTGACTCTGGTGACCGAGAATTCACACTTCGCCGTGTTAAGGGTTATACTGGCTTCCTCCAAGCGGATCAGGCTCCTCCGTAGATTTTCATCATGTTCTCCTTGCCCCCGGTAACTTAAGCCTTGCTTAGACAAACAAAAGACGACTTGCAAAGCATTGACGCAGGTTCAAAGAACTTCTGACACCATGTTGTGTTTCGTGTTCGGTTCGCGGATAAGAAAGCACATTGAGTTGTAAAATAACAATAGTTTTATTCATACTTTATTAGCATACGTCCGATAATTTGTTTATATACACGTTAAAAAAGATCAACCCAGTTCAGTTCATACACTAGAGGCATAATACAACACATAGAAGAATATATAACAGCTTTATACGCGTTATCCGAGCATTGCAAATATGGGGAAATGCGGGATGACCTCATGTGTGACAGATTAGTCGTTGGTATAAGCGAGGGGGAAACCACTAAGAAAATTTTGTACACCTGATTTCAGATTTCAAATGACTTCAATTGAACTATCAAAGACTTCACTAACTGTATTTGATTTCAAATGACTTCATTAAAATTTATAAAGACTTCCAGAGACTTCAATATAATTTGAAAAGACTTCAAGTGACTTCAATATAATTTATAGACTTCAATATGACTTCAACATAATTTATAGACTTCAATGTGACTTCAATTTAGTTTGTAAAGATTTCAAGTGACTTCAACATAAGTTAGTGACTTCAATAGAATTTATAGACTAGAGCCGATTTCTATTTTTTCTCCTCAAGACTTCATTAAATTGCAATAATTGAAAAGTATCTATGTACTTTGCTATTAAGTACTAAGGTGCAGAGCAACCAAAAGCAAGTATCGATGCCGAATTATATGGCGCAGATACAAGCCCGAAAAGTATTGGTCCATTTGATCGCCGCTTATGTCTCACTCTAAAGAATTCTGCGGCGTTATACGCGGGAAAAATATGATCACGTGATCGGCCGCCATTTACGGAAAGAAGATTTTATATGGCATAGATAACTCGATCACGTTCGTGAGCGCGTGGGCTGTGTTTTTGAAAGTGATTATCGTCTGATTCATACTCGGATTCATAGTTCAGAGAACTAGATGGCGCAGTTTTTAAATAGGCAGCTTTTATGTCGTATTCTCTGACTTTTTATTATTTTCTTACACGTTTCGAAATTAAGGTTCCCAATTTATTTAAATAATAGTTTATTAAGCCAATAGGTGATTATATAAAGTATTTGGTCTTGCTGAACTTGTTGAAAATAAGAAATCGTCATCACGCCGCGATTTTTTATGAGACTTAACACGTGATTTATAGTAGAATGCGCGAGATGAAATTCGTTTTCAAACTATCCTACAACATGAAAACAAATTTCCTCACGCGCATTCTTTATCCATGATCTTTTATGATTCTGAGCGCTAGCGCCATTTCTCCAGACTAGATACGTCACTCGATAGTGACGATTTGTTATATTTTTCAATTAACTAATCCTCCTTTATATATTTACCTATAAAACTTCGTCACAAACAAAAATATATCGTTTACGAATATTCTTTGAAAACGGAATGATTAGCCGCCGACAATAAGTCCAAAAAGGCAAAAAATACTGGGGGAAAGTGTCAGGCACGAGGGTAAGATTGCATCAAAGAGAATATACCATATATATTCTCTTTGATTGCATTGCACCTCCAAAAACGGCCGAAAATTGAGTGCCCTCTGTAGAGGAGGCGTTACTCCAAAACGGACCAAGACTCTTGAAAATAATAGTTGTTTCCAAAAAAAAACCCCGCAAACCTTACACAATACTATCGTATTTTTTGACTAACATAAGCTGTGTAGCTTGACCGCAAACATTAGAAGTGAAGTGCGAAAAAACCTCAAAATTTCGCAAAGTAAGCTTATCACTGGTGTATGTTTTGTGCCAATCAGGTGGTATATCGCTCCATTCCAAACGTAGCGACCCTGTTGATGAGGAATTATTATTCCATTCTTTGTGAATATTAATAATCGCTTTCAAAAATACTATTATTAAGAAAATCCCGTCAGGGATTTTCTATTTATACTCAATCCGAAATCATAATGTTAAACTCTATAGAGCTTAACATTATGAGGAGGAAAAAGTTTTGCGAGTTAGACCCAAGGTTTCGCGACCAAGAGGGTACACTTTTTTCACAGCCTAACTTTACAGCACTAGCAAAGGCTGAAAAGGTATAGTATCTCATTTCTCGTAGTGTAAGGTTAACTTGGCCTTTTTCAAAAAAATATTTTTAAACCACGCGCTAGCTCACGCTCCAGCACGCGCTGCATTTCAATAAAAGTTTCAATTCAAATCTCGCGCATAATTTCACCATTTTGATTCTCTAATTAAATTCACGTGATTTTTTTAAAACTTTTTGGGCCTTTTTTTTGTCTTTCTAAGCCTAATGTTAAATGATCACAAAGAAATAGTTGGAGAATTTTTATAATTTTCACATGGTTTTAACGAATATTTAGCATAGTGTGTTTTTATACAGTGCATTGTATTATCCGACCATTCCAATTTCCAAATATAAGTTACGATTTAGTGAAATAATTAGTCTTAAAAAAGTTGGACGATTGAGTTTGACTATTCCAGAACTATTTTTTTCCCAAATAACGTTTCTCCCCAAAAAGGAAAAGACGAGTTTTGCTTCGCAGTCCTTAAAAAACTGCATTTATACACAATCCGCGACACTTTTTCTAACCCACAAAGGGCCAGAAACTAGGAATTATTATACTGTATGTATTGCAATTTGAAATGAAGTTTAATCGATATGAGAAATTTGGTTTTAATTGCGTAGTTCAAACATTTGTTATGATTAGAAATTTTACAACAAAAACGGGTATAAATGCGGCGTTTTGGAACAAAGAGCTAAATCAAGGACGATTATGACTCGAGTTCGAATTGAAGTTTAAAACTTATACAAGATGTAACAACACACATATGAACATCTTTTCTGAATGTGTGATAAAGGTCAGAAATACTACACTGCTTTTAAAGCCTCAAATCAGAATGCGGGACCTCATTTTAGGAGTACTAAAGCGACATTTTACTCGAAATAAGTGTTCTTCTTATCTGTTCCACCCTGAAAAATTAAAATGGTAAAAGCTCATTTTGTATTTTTTCGCCTTAATTATATGACAGGGATAAGTTTTTACGGGAACAGATTCTATATATTTTCATACGTGAAAATCTAAGCTCTCTTTATCTCGAAACGCCGCATTTATACCCGTTTTTGTTGTAAAATTTCTAATCATAACAAATTTCTCATAACCATTAAACTTCATTTCAAATTGCAATACATATAATAATTTCTAGTTTCTGGCCCTTTGTAGGTTTGAAAAAGTGTCGCGGATTGTGTATAAATGCAGTTTTTTAAGGACTGCGAAGCAAAACTCGTTTTTGTATAATCTAGAAATTTCGTTACACTTGGGTCATTTGTTGGAAATGTATCTTGCAGCACTAACCATAGTTCGTCGAGTTCGCTCGGTGGAACTAATGATAATCCAATGAGCTGGCGAACCATTAGTCTAACGTTTTTGTTATTTTTATACTGTCCCGAGAGATGATTGCTATTGACAGCTCTCCACACGGATTGTTTGAAGTGAAAGAAGCATCCTTTTGTTTTTGCTTGACGAAAAGTCCATTTATCGTTGAAAGCATTGCGCTTTCAAAATTTACTTGAAATGTTTTAGGCGAAAAAACTAATCCTTTGGTGGTTGTTGCGGCGGAAATTAAATAAAACATTCGAGAGTATACACCTTTGGAGTGACCGGGTAGCAAGACATATACGATAGGCAACATGCTACCACTGTAAGGTATATGTAGGATGTACAGTTGCTTGAATTGATTCGGGCAGGAGTAATGAGTGCCGTCCATGAAAACCGACTCAGACTGACAGTAATAGGAAAAACTCATTGGTGGCGAAGGCCAAAATCTTTTTTGGTTCCGTCGTTAAAAAGAAAGAAAAGGCTCGTTCGTTTTGCCGACGTTCTGCCATCGTTCATTGATTATTACATTTTCCCTACTTTATGGATTCTGAGGCATATTTTTGCTTTTGTGACGATAAAGAGCAGTGCGAACAGACTTAAATTCAGGTATTATGGCTTGAATTTCCAATTCTGCAATACCATTTGACATAGCTTTCCTCTTTGCCTCGGTGCAAACATCAGTGAAGACGTCGCGAATTCGTTTTCTGCTACTGGATGATTGGTCAATTTCTGTTAGCATACTTGCTTTGGCTTTTAACTGAGTAATGATTTTCATATCCGATTCGTGCGTAGGGTGAACGGGAATAGAACCTTGAATAATTCCATTGAAAGAAGTTACTTTTATGTTGCATGCCTTATTTCTACAAACATAGTAGTAAGTTGTGCCGACATTTTTATTAAGGTGAAACAAAAAGCTGTTAAAGTTATACACATATCCACCTTTATTAACAATTCGCTCCATAATTTAAGTAGATAACAGACAGCCTAGTAAACTTGTGAACCTTTTCATTACTAAAACGCTAATTATATACTAAACGAATTATGTAAAAAACATTAATTGGCTAAAACATTTTTATAAGAAGATAACTATAGAGGCTTTTTAGACCAAATTATTGCAATAATGTACCGCCAAATTCGGCTATATTTCGGTCGAATGGGATTCTGTCGAATGGGGTTCGGTCGAATGGGGTTTCGGTCGAATGGGCCAGGAGCATTTTAGCGATATATTATTTTGCTATTTTATCATAATTGTACATTAAACCGTTGCGGCCTCGGCCTCCGAATTTAGAAGAAGACCATTTTATTTTTTTAAGCGATATCCGGAACCGGAAGTTCTGTACACCCGATTAGTTTCTACCCGTTGCCGATTGTTGGCACCCTTGTCGCGAAAACAACCGTAACTCCCGGGGTTGTTAATGGTCTTGCGTGGCAACACGGCTGGCAACTCTTTTTCCGGCGAACCTTGAATGTTAATTCCACAAAGTCTAATAATATTTTGTCAATTTTTCGTCAACTTTAGTTTAAAAATTTTCATTTTCCTCAAGTAACTAAACAAACCCATATTTCAATTCTTTAATTTATCGCAGTTTAAAGAATAATTAAGGTTATAGTTACAAAATTTTAAATCGTGCGCCCTGATTCCTATGCCAGCGTTCGCCAAGCAGAGTTGGGCAGGTCCAGTGTGACGTCACACAAGCGAGTTGAAGGAGAGAGATAAAATCCCGAAGCGAGCGCGAGCCCCCTTGCCTGTCTCGCACCGCCGCACGCGTAAACAGTAAACACGAAAGATCCCGTATAAATCTATCAATTTTAAGTGCCATCTATGATGGACGCGCAAAATTAAAAACCAACTCAAATATAAGGGTTCTAAAACGCGTGTGATGTGACGGTCAGCTTATATGTAACCTACATAGCGCCACTTCCCCCGACGTGCATTAAATGTCAAAATGCGCTAAATAGGTGATCCGCTCTAAACTTCGGTTTTTATTACTACATTAAAGTGGTAGTATAGTAAATAGAATGAAAATAATAAACTTGGGATTGAATACACACTGGCATAAAATTAACCATCAGATTGGTAGCCAACCTCCGCGTCTCAATATTCGCTTCTCTACAGGGGAAAAGACGGACTCTGATATGTCAAATTGCCTAAATGAATCTCTTGTACAAAACTTTAATTATCTAACTCCTGACCTCACTACCTTACCAGATAGCCTTACATCCAAAATACCTTAGATCGCTAACCTAGTTTAATAGCTCGATCCATAAAATGCGGCAGAAGTGATTTCCCCCCCCGTTCCAGGCAAGGTGGGAATATATGACAAAACTGAGCCATACGGTTGACATAGATTTAGCGTATTTTCCTAGAAAAACGTTTCCGAAACTTTGTAACTCAAATTGACAGTCTCAGACTGAAAATCTATGTAACAATTTAATACTAATAATTAACTACCAACGTCAACATGTAATACCCGTCTTTCTGTTATTAGATTTATTAATCATTTTCAAAAATAAGCTCTTCTAAGTTCGAAACGACGAAAACAAAGCAATCCCCGAGTCACCCGCCCCTTGACCCACGAGCAGACGACATAAATGAATCTTACGTTGACTGGCAGCTTTACACATGAAGTACGTAACTTATGCCTAGGGGAGCTACACGATATTCTCTAAGCTCCTAGGAAAGAACATCCCCTTACGCGGAGGGAAATAGTTCTGTAACGCGGTTCCTTCGGATCCATGCGATCCTTCCGCCTCAAGAACCGATTTACCATTAATTCAGGAACTGCTATAAAGACTGAGCAGGGTGTCTAAAATATTCTTTAGATAAAACTATTCACAATACCAAAGATTATTTGGGAGTTAGAAACGAGGATCTTATCAATCTGGGTAGCTTTTGCTTGAACTATTTAAGTCGCCGTGTATATGTTTTTTATGAGGAATGTTTTCTGTTCTCGCGGCCACGGTAAGCCCAGCCGTCGGTGGCTCGGGAATCGGGAAACCGAACATACCTAGACAAGGCTTAGCGTAGTTTTCGAGTCTACGGTTATTCGCAGAGCTATTTTTCTCTTGCAATTAAAACAATTCTTATAATATTTAGTTGAAGACTTATTAAGTGACTCGGAAATGTTCGGAATTTCAGCTTTGAAACGTTGAATATACTATAAAGACTACCGAACGCTACCGCAACTTTGCCTTCCGAGCTTCCCGGTTCGGTTGACGGCGAAGTCGAGTCGAGGTCCCATGGAAGAAAATAGTAATAGCCGTCGCCGATTGGTCTGGCATTAAAGAGGTTATCTATGTTTAGGGGCTCATGATCGGTTAAAAGATTTTTGTTCGTCTGCTTAGTTTTTACTTCGGGAATGTCATGAAATCCATGGCCAAAGCTATAGAAAAGTGGGACTTACGTACTTTATGTGTGAAGCATAATCCGCTTTTGCTATAATTCCCTTAAAAAGCAAGGACTACATGAATAACGTCAGTTTCCCTTACAAAATTGAATAGGATACAGCCTCCATGTTACGTCTATGACAGAATTTTATGGACCGAGCTATGACCTTTGATCGCTAACCTAGTTTAATTACCTTTGATCGCTAACCTAGTTTAATTACCTTTGATCGCTTACCAAGTTTTGTTACTCAATGAAAACCAGAATTGATTCACCTCAACCCCCCCCCGCCTTCACCTAGTCACCAGGGGTAATTCGCGCAAACTTTTTCCACCCCTCTCGAAGCAACCTTTCTTCCGACGGGTGATCCCCATCTGCAATTCCCTTCACGCTGATGTGGTATACTCGACTTCATTGGGATCCTCTAAACGGGGCTAAGTCTCAAAAAAATTCTTCGGTCTTATCTTTAATAACCTTATAATTAACTTATAATGTCACCCTAAAATTCATTATCGACTCTTAATATAATGTATTTCTAATTTTAAAAATATTTTGAAGCTGTAAGGCAGTTTCAGTCCTACCAAGAAACAAATAAGCAGCTCAGAACACGATAGTAATAAGTTGAAATCCATAAATCAGGGTCAGATTCCCAAAATACGGTTCAAAATTCTAAAATCCTGGTCAAAAATTCTAATTCTCTCCCAAAATCCCTACAAATTCTAAAACCCTGCAATGCTGGTCAAAATTTCAAAATCGGTCTAAAAATTCCAAAACCATGAAATCCCGTATATAAACTCACTTCATGTCCGAATCAAATTTACTCGTCGAACAAGGACTTACAATTCGGGGAAAACATTTTCCATCAGTTCCAAATTATCCTCTTGTTCAAGTAAAATCTAACATTCAAAATAATGATGTAGAATGGAGTGTACATAAAAAGGGTAGAAATAAGTCTTCGTGTAAATCCGTAGAATGTATCTTCATGTCAATCAGTAAGGATGTGCAGCACATCCAAGAACTCTTGTTTGTGCCGGTGATGTAAGCCCATTGCTTGAGAGCCATCTAGTAATTACGTCGATGTATTTGCAAAGTAATTCATAATCGTTGCTTCTCTGAAAACACTTTTTCAGGTATGGACCGGGTTGCTTTGCGTCATGGGAGTCTTAACGATTATTGATATCATTCACAAGCGAGTCAAGGGAATTCCAGGATCAATGATGTCCTTCGCTGCTCAAAAACTCTTTCTTTATTTCGGAGCCATTTTGGGAAAAGGTAGAGCTAATGGCATTTCGCGGAAGCTAGATTGGGCATGATTTTTCTTTTCATATTGCTGACTAGCTGTTGCCCGCGGCGTCGCTCGCGTGTAATAAGAACTTCAATCAAAATGATATAAAGAATGGACAGATTTTACTGATGACTAATATTTTTTAGCTCCCTAGGAGTGAAGGCACTCGGCGTTGCCCGTCAGCCCGTCGGAACATTTTTTATTACTTTTCAAGCGGACATTATTCCATAAAGAAGGGTTTTTAAATTTCTGGCCGCCATTTTAAAAGACGGCAACAAATCGAACCCGAAAGACCATTCAGCCCGTCTATAAGTTAAAGGAAACCAGTGTACTAAATATTTGAGAAATCGGTTGAAACGCGCAGACTTTGTAGCATAGAGAAGATTTTTTACATTTCAGGGCACCATTTATTAAGATAACGGCAGACTGGAAAAATCTTTCTTTGTACACACCTAATACTTATGAGTAACTTTCTTGCAAATTTTCAGCCTTCTAGAGCAAGCGGTTTGGGCTGGGCGTTGATTATCAGTCAGTCTGTCAGTCAGTCAGGACTTTGATTCATAAAGATATAGATAGAATAAGGCACTCTCTTTAATGTTTCTCAGAGAAGCAAAAGCACCGAATTCGAATTTCAAAAGTGCTAATTCATGGGCGCCCGACAGTCTAATTGCTATTTTAAACACAACCTATAATCCATTTTAAAGAAAAAAATGGTCAAATCCGAAAAGGACTTGAAATTATAAGATTGGACACCAAAATGTTAGCTCTCTGAGCCGAGTGGACTATCATTATCGAATTATTATCTCCTATTTATCGACAAGCAACTACAGGCGTTATAATTAAAATGCTGAATTATTCAAGCGATATAAAAAGTTTTATTCATAACTCGGTTGCCGTGTAAACACTACCCTCTCTATATTTCTAAACAATATTTTTAAATTTGTAACGTTTGTGCATACTAAAGACATAAGTGGTTCATATTGCAGCTCCCTAATAACATTTCTGTGTATCAGCATTTTCCCCCAGCACGGAAGGGAAAAGAGTATTGTCAAGAAGCGATATCTAGTTTACTAGGGAGAAGGAATAAATTCGTAAAAATTTCTAGTTCTTTATCTCCATTCCCAACGCAGGTCCGGAGTTAATCACCACCTCTAAATTTTAACCAGCATCTCATTGGTTTTTTGAAAACTTACGTCAGTGCGACGCGAGAGGCGAAAATTACATATTTTCTGACTTAGGAGAGGTGAAATAGTCCGGCCTCCTTTCAAGTCCCTTCTGTATTTTGAAAGGGGGACTGGGACTATGGCAGGCGAATACTTAGGCATCTTATACCTTCTCCATAGTAAACTAGATATCACTTCTTGGTATTGTATTGTTAATAAAAATCATGCTATAATATTATTAGCCACATCGCAGTTTACGATAGGCTCTTAGTTTGACCCGAGCTGTAATAGTAGTTGTAGTAGTAGTAGTAGGGGCCGGGGTTGTCGCTTTTGTTTTCGTTAGATTTTAGCTTAAAAGGAACTCGATAGTACCTCAACCCACCCATAGGGGTAACTGAGCTCGGTTAGAGAATATATATTGATTATAATTTTTTCACACCGCACCCGGATCGCTCGCCCAGAAGTATGACACTCTCCCACTGTACCTTGGAGACACGATAGAAAGTTCGAATATTTATCCTTTTGTTTACCTCTCAAGTGTTGGAGGTGGGAGAGTTCCTCTCCTTCTGTGGAGTCGGTTACTATTGAATTTGTTTTTGTGTCGTGGGAAATTTCTGTTTTTTTTAGGATCTTCGATCTTTTTTCTTTTTATTTATGTGCTGATTAAATAGATAACGATGTGGCTACTATTATGGCCCAGCCCTTGGGTCAAATTTTCATCAAATATTTTATAACTCTCCGTGACGTCATCTTCACTAGCCAGTATTAAACGCCGAATAGCTAAATAGTGAAAAAAATATTTGCAAATTTCCGTGAAATATGAATGCGGTCAGAAATTGCAAACACGTTTGCTTCGATATGCAAACTGCGAACGCGGTCCCCTTGGTTGTAAGAATGCTCACAGACACACCCACACGTCCAACAAAGTGAATGGTTTCAGTCAAACAATCTATAAATTTTTCTATTGGTTTGTGTTGGTGCAGGCTTCGACATTCCTTCGTCACTGGCGATTCGCTTCAGCGTTGGAGTTTATCTCTTGATAGTAGTGGTTTTCGTCAATTTGTTCAACGGAGTCTTGAAAGCCAATTTCTCGTCTCTGAAAAAGGAAAATATTAACAGAATTCCGGATTTATTGAAAGTACCCGACGTCAAAGTTTTCATTAATCGTGGTATATGCGAAAATATCAGAGAATTGGTGGATATTTTTAAATACTTTAATGTCATTACTAAAGTCCAATAGTAAAATTTCAATCCCCCAGACTGACGATGAATATAATACTCTCCGGCATCAGGATACAAAAATCGACCGTCTTAAAATCGACCGTCTTAAAGAAGCGGGAGACTTCATTTCAGGAAAGCAAATATGGTTTGGAGATATAGCTGCTTTGCAGTCGTACTCGCTATTAATCTCGGATGAGCCAAAGCTGAAACTATTGCATCTTCATCTTGGTTCGGCCAAGTACTTGCATAAAGCGTTAGTGTTCCCAACCAATAATAAAACAATGAATCCGAAAGCTCTGAAGTACATCAACCGAAGGTTCGTTAACTTTCTTAATGCAAGAACAGTCTGCGTTTACGTGTTTCTCATTTGCACATTGGCGATGATCTTTAACATGAAACGTATTTTTTATTGTCTTGTTCAATAATTGACTAATAACGCAGGAAGCTTGCTATAATTACGGCTCTCCTGACTGAAACATTTTGCGTGTTTGCATCTTCGCTTTGCTTGTTTGCATGATCGCGCTACAGTCCACATTGGGTTTTCGCTACTTTGGGTCCTCACCTCGCGAAGATACAAATTTCTCGCTACTAGGCCTAGAACATCGCGCCATCACGAAAAATGCACCAATCACAGGCGAGTGGAAGGGTGTCGATTAGTTTCGTCACTTTTCATAATGACGAAAGCAGCGTGTAGCTGAGTGACTCAAACGAGTCACTGTTAATAAATACGGACTACGTAGATGGAGCATTGGTTACTGAAATTTAATTGGCTCTCAGAATATGAAAAGCAAAATATTTGCAAGTATCTGAACAGTGGCGCAAATGTTTTTCGTGATCTGTTGCGAAGATGCGAGTAGACGATGGCACGAGTCTAATTTGGACAAAGCATTTTGCATTTTGGAATAAACCTTTCTTTCGACTGCAAGTCCAAATTGGGGTCCATGGGCCCCACTCTTTCGTTAATCCAAAGACGTTATTGTATCGCCCGAAACGTTATTCTCATTTCTAAATCGCATAGAGGGGCATACACTGGCGCTGTAACCAATTTACTCTGTACGTGAACAGTGTGGCGCTTTTCAAGATAATTGCGCAAAATTTGACGCTCACGGGAACAGTTACCTTTTCTTTCCATATGGAGTTTATCAATATTCAGAAATCTTCACCTTGTAGGTGGCATAAAGTCAACATCAAACATGCGGAAAAATTTTACAACCTGATTTATGTTATTGATTTGAAGTATCTCACCTTTTGGTGATTGCAGATTGCGGGTTTTCGTGGAAACCGGCCAAATCACATCGTATCACCGCTTGATCGAGAGAGACTTTCACATCGAATTGGAACCTCAACATTCGACGGCTGAGAATGAAGTACACGTACTCAGGTTCAACGACATTGAAACCAAGTTCAGATTGTGGGCGGCATTGCTTGCAGTCGCTTCTTTCGTCTTCACCGTCGAGCTACTGACAAGATTCCAGTTTCGAGAGCCACTGCACATCATTAGGATCAAACGAGGATTGTTAGGAATGTAATCCCTCGCAACGGAACTTTAAACCGGAAACTGATTTAAAACGATTCCGATCCGAACAAACACATGGCTAAGAGTCGGTACAGACTAGTATTTATTTGCACAAAGCATAGGCATCTTCATGGTTAAATGACGCATCAAAATTGTACACCACCCGTAAGCAAAGATTATAAATTTTAAGACATGGCGCGAGGCCGCATTCCACCGAATTCAATTTAGCATACACAATAGCGGACGACGGTAACCGCGAACTAACACAAAGCCTACTTTTAGGGAGTGAATAAGCCTAATAGAGCTACGCCGATTGAACGGCCAATCATGGCGAAACTCTGATGCCTCGCGACTTCTAGCCACTTTCAAACTTTCCCCACATCCACTTTTGGTGATACTAGGCTAGGGCCTATTTCATTTATTGTCGTTCGAGGATGAAACCAAGTTTATTTAAATAAGTGACACTTGGAAATGACCATAAGCTAAAGTTACTATAATAGCGTGTAAATAAGTAGTATAGGGCTACAGTTCGTACCACGGTAGAGGTATAAAGTAGGTGCGTGGGAACTGGGTCACTGGGTCATGGGAACTGGGTCATGGTAACTGGGTCATGGGAACTGGGTCATGGGAACTGGAGCGTGGGAACTGGAGCACGCCGCCGCCGCCGCCGCGGTGAATCTTCGCGAGTTCCCCGCGAGTTCCTTCCCCCCTCACCCCCGCGGGGTTTACCGCGCGCGCCGCGAGTTCCTTCCCCCATTTTAACTTCGCGCGTGGCGCTAGTTTCGTACTATTCAATTCCAGGAAAAATTCTATTGTTAAATTTTTACTATTTACTGAGATTTTATACTGAGACTATCCCTTTAGTTTTTTATCCTGAGACTGTCCTTTTAAAGAATTAAGAGGTGTTTTCCCTCGGTAACATCAAACCTTAACCTTTCTGTTTTCATACCTTGCGTGTGACTAATCAGTAATAGGGATTATTTATTCAACAACACGAACTGGCTATAATACGTTTTATTCAATGCCTTCAAATATATATCAGTTTAGTTTTTAAATCATTTACATCGTTTACAATGTAGTTGTAAAGAAATGGTTCATCAATAGGTAGATTAGTACCAAAATCTTTGCGAAACTTTTCAATGACATTATCGTAGTTAATTACTTTTAAAGCTTTCACTAGGTTTTTTTCGACCCTTTCGTTCCAGTCAGTTTCTTCGGACTCGCACATAATATCGTGGGCTATTTTGTTTTGGCAAGAGGTATTGTCGCAGCATTGGGTCATCTCCAATAAGATTTCCGTTACGTTTTTCAGAATCGCTTCTCTCATAGTTTCAACGGCTCTTGTTTTTTCGTGTAGCTCTAAGTCTATGAGGGCTTTAATTTTCTTCAAATAATCCCAACTAGATTGGTTAAAGGAAATGCCCCCGCTTGTAGCGTACAAAATGTTGTATTTTTCTCGACATCCTCTCGTGTATTTTCTAATGTCAAATATATGACCTTTCCGGTTTACGAAGCATTCTAGCTTTAAATTGGTAGTAGTTGGATGTAGCCAGACGGAAAACCTCGGCGAATTTCCTTTGAAGAAAGCGTCGATTTCGTTGGAAAACTCCCAAATATTAGACCAAACGTGTTTCTTTAATGATATTTGTACACGAGTGTCGGTACGTCTAAAATATACCTTTGGGGTCGTGACATTACCAACCCAAACTTCTACTTTCTCCGAAATATTGTGAACTTGGTTCATTTTAAAGCGGTTAAGAAATGACGAATTCGACGTTGAGTTCCTACCTAATATAGTTTTTCCTCAAAGTTCAGGTGATCTCCAAAAAAGAGTAATACGAATGACGTCATATCTAATTCAACCAATCAATGCGCCTATATTATAACTGTTCGACGAATGACGTCTATTATAACAGTTCGACGAATGACGTCATATTTGCCTTAAGTTTTACTCTAATGATACAAACGTTTTTATTGTTACATTGGGACTATTTGTTACAAACTTCTATTGTTAAAGTTAGATTTTTTTTTTATAAGCATTTTCTAATGGCATAGAATTAAGGCGATATTTACAAAGTCACGTACTGTTCTTATGGAATATTTACAAGTCAGCTATATAAAATATAAATGGAAAGACCTTTGTTTGTATTAAGAAGTGCTAAGCTTATTGGCTGACTTAACCATCTGGGTAGAAGGTTTAAAAAACTAACCAATTACAAATTATGTACTAGAACGTTTATAGCACGTGATTTTACTGTTACAAGCACTTCTTGGAATCGGATGTTTCTTAGAAATCAGCTAAAGACGGTCATTTAGAGGTCTTACCAAGTTATCTAAAATTTCAATAGAAAAATGGTCAAAATTTTTTAAAAAAGGCTTTTTGTTTTCAACTTGGTTTAAAGTTTTTGATGAAAATGATTTTAAGTACGAGTGCAAAATATAATTTGTGTGGATATAGTGGTTTCAAGCGTGTAATTTTCGAGTAAAAAACCACGTTTGTTTTTGTGATCATCAACTTAAATAAGGAATACATATATTCACATTGAAAGGTAACATTTTTTGCTATATTTAAATTAGTTTTGGGGTGCCTAGTGTTTGAAATGTGCACTTTAATAAATTTCAAGAAAAATATTCTAAAAGTGAACTATCGTTATGAGTTATAAACGTGCCAGGGTGTTAGCCACTAAAATAAAATCAATATACATGACAAAAATGGGTAATGAACGAAAAATAAACGAACTCCTCCTCCTCTTCATTTAAATTAGCAATGCGTATAGAGCTTCATCTATTTAGTTGTCTTAAACGGCAGAAAATCCAACCCTTTTCTTATGAAACAAAAGTCATACCATCCTGTTAACTGGAAATGGTAGCTGTAAAACCCTTTCGCTAGGAATGCGAGATGTAAAACCCTTTTCTCTAGAAATGAAAACAATGTATCTGACTGAGAATTTAAGTTTATTATACTACAATTTACAATAAATAAATAAAAAAATTAATGTAAAAAAGATACACGAGCCACTTTAGTATGAGTTACCTCTTCTTGGTCTCTAAATGTAAATGATCTACGATTGCTAATAGTATGCCAGCCGGTATTATGCGAACAAAATTCCTCACTATACATATTAAATAAAGGTTTTTTTATGCAATTACTACAGAAACTTTTCTGAACGTCCCAAATTACTTCTACCATCATGTCGTCTCGATGCACTACTGTATGAGTTTTTACCGCTAGATATTTCGTATTTGGTTCGTCCATATCGCTAAAAAAGACAAAACAGTCTCTGCAAACTCTACGTTGGCATTTCCTTTCACCTTTTCTCCATGTTTTTAAAAAATAGTCATATTCTATGTGGTGGTACCCATCCAATAAAAAGAAAGGGATGGTAACTCTATTCCTTTGCGTAGCTTGAAATTGAGCAAAAGTCAAGCGATTATCCACTTCGAATTCAATTTCTGATTCTGTGATCCAAAGCCAATTTGGCATTTCTTCGGGGTATAGATCCTCTTCGCCCAGGTTCCCTCGTTCACCAATAGCTGCTTTCCAAAATACCTGTTCAGATACTCCCCAAAGTTGGCGTGGAATTGTTTTCTTAATATCATTAAAGGTTTGCTCCGTATTAGCTAAAACGAATTCCATTGTTACTACCATGGCTCTAATGGCCATGGATCTCAAAGACATGGGTGACCGAGATTCCATATTGATTTTAAATATATGAAGAGATGCTTTAAAGTTAATAACTGAATGTTGTATGTGCCCTTAAGTTTTAAATTTCCCCTTAAATACCTACTGTTAATTAGATAAAAATATTCGCCAAAAGTAACATTAGGTCGATTGAAAGGTTACTTACCGATAACTGGAATCGAACCAGGATCTTTCGAATTCCATATTTAGCAGCCAATACGCTACCAATCGACCTAATGTTACCTGTGATCTTTGAGTGTGAAACTATAAGTCTATTTTTCCAATAACTACTATTTATACAATGTATGACGGAGGTGATATTAGATTTTTTGGCAAAGGTAGTTTAAGTATAGTAAAGCATATATAAGGCTCATTAGACTTCAAAGTTAATTGTTGCGTTGAGTCATAATTCCAAGAAAAATCCTTCTATGCCAGAACTTCGAATTAACTAAAACGTCATTGTTTCTAAGGCTTGAGTTCCAAGAAATTTTAATTTTATTTAAAGGTATGGTTGTTAAGTTTTATTTCTCTATTCGTTTAAGTATGTAGCGCCAATTTTCCCCTGCTTTCACGTACAAAAGCGGTAGGCATGATAAACTACATAAATTACCTTTTACACTCCCTTTAAGAAGTCTGAACAATATAAATACCGCACCCACCGCCCCGCGAACTACAAAATATCCTCATTGCTTTCGCTTAATCTCCCCGCTAAAATTAATAATTTCTTCAAAATGGTAAGTAATATATATAAATATATATTTTTGGTACTTTTTCTTACTACCCCATAGTTTTATGTTATCTAGGCTCAAAGCAGCAACCCTTGGGAGACTCTTCAACTACAGTTTAGTCAATCCGAACAAATAGGAGTTAAACTATGCAAGTTTAATAATAAATTATACGTAGACATAAGAAAGTACGCTCTACTCAGAATACCCCTTAAATCGGGGGTATGCATACCCATTGAAATAGTAGACGACTTAGTTAAGGTTTTGAAATTAGCATCTCTGAATAAGTTACCGCAAAGTTCCTGTTTGCCTGGGATGTTGGAAATCGAGAAAATAAAAGAAAAGGGTTGTCTAATAACGAAATATAGGGGCCAAGAGCGCGAGAAGCAACTGGATTTGAAGGCCGTCGATATACCGGAAGTAGTAGAACTAATATCGAGCATCTTGAAGAAGGTTACGTTGAAGTAGTAAAATGTCTGATGATGAACCACTAGACCTTTCTATTTTTAGAGCAGAAAACTTTTATGAATTAGTTAAAGTAAATGTAGCCAGATCTAGGAAATTTAACTGTTCATCCTACGAATACAAAATTATCTTTAAAAACCTTGATAAAATATGTGTGACGGAACTATATGAAAAATTGAAACTCATATTTCAATCAATCATTGAGACTATTATCAACGCGGGTAGAGACTACAACAGAGTCAGGTTTTGTGTTAGAAGTGACCAGCTGGAAAATGCCATAAATTTAAGATTTATGGCGTTGAACGAACTGACAGTTGATAGGCTTTTTGGTGCTATAAGTCAAGTTAGTCAATCAAATCGTAATTTCATTTTAGACGGTGATATTAGAATTGATGCAATTTTTCTAAAAACTGATATTCCAATATCGGGTAGAAAATCAGTCAGAAATAGATCGATGTTATCACTAGAACATTACATGAAAAACGGGAGGACTTTTTTACCAATTTTAAACGATGACGATCTTTGCGTAGCTCGAAGCATAGTGTGCGGAAAAATGGTTGCGGACTTAACCTATTTAAAACAACAAAAACAAGATAGATCTGGTTTCGACTATAATCGATACCGTAGAATACAGGCACCTAACAGACCGCTACAGAGGGAAGAGGCCCTAAAACTTCACCATGAAGCTAACTTACCGGTAGGACCCGTTAGTATAGAACAGATTTCGGCTTTTCAAAAAATCTTAGAACCCGAATACCAAATTATAGTGTTTAGCGCTGAAAATAATTTTAAGAAAATTTATGAAGGTGAAATTTACGCTGAAAAAAAAATTTTCCTTCTGCTTGTAGATACACATATGCATGTTATTAAAAGTTTAGCAGCCATGTTCGGATGTGTTTCTTATTGTAACAAATGCTTAGTAACATTTAGTAATGTATTTAGGGCCTCAAATCATAAATGTTATAATGAACCCACAAAATGTTGGCGATGTTACTCTGAGACATTCCACGAGAGCCCATCCTTGGACGTCGTGAAATGTCCAGATTGTAATAGGTATTTTAAAGGTCCCGAATGCTTCCAAATACATAGAACTAATAAAATTTGTGAAAAAGTAAAACGATGCAAAATTTGCTGCGAGGAAATTGAAAAAAACCACAAATGTAGTAAAGTATGCCCAAAATGTAAAATTGAACACCCGCCTAGGCTTTGTTATGTCCAACCCCTTACTAAAAAGTATAAGGAAACAACTTATTGTTATTTCGATACCGAATGTATAGTAGATAATTCCCTTCATACCCCAATACTTCTAGTTTCTGCTATGCAAATAGAGGAAAATGTTTACGATTATAACATTTTTAGAGGACTAGATTGCGTAGACAAATTTATGCAATACCTAACCCAAGTAGATGAAAAAATTGTTTTTACAAGAGACAACAAAAGACGTAGAGTAACCAAACCTAGGTTTGAAAATGTTACTATTGTTGCTCATAACATGAGAGCCTATGACGGGTTTTTCATTTTACAATGGTTAATCCATAATTATGGAAAAATAGAAATTATATTCGATGGAGCAAAACTGCTAGCAATGTTTGTTAAAAACCAAAATTTAAAATTTATATGTAGTTTTTCCTTTCTGGCTATACCATTAAGGGCTTTTTCGGAGACATTTCAGTTGGGTTCAACCTGCAAGCAGTTTTTCCCATATATCTTTTTAAACAAAAACAATTTAGATTATTGTGGAAAAATTCCCGATAAATCTTATTTTCAGCCAGAGTTTATGAAAAAAGATGATAACATAGCTTTTGAAAAGTGGTATAGTGAAAAGTCAAAACAACCCGTTTATAATGCCATGTTAGAGTTACAAGAATATTGCGTGGCTGATGTCCAAGTCCTTCAGAAGGGTGTAGACTGTTTTCGTAACCATTTCAAAACAGTAACGGGTTTAGACCCAATGAATTGCGGTGCGATAACCATAGCTGGAGCTTGTACTTCGGTGTATCTTCACACATACTTACAGAAGAATACCCTTGGTGTCGTTCCAAACCCTGGATTCCGTGGTTCAGGTAACCAGAGCAAGAAAGCCATAAAATGGATGGCATGGGTAAGTAAGGAAAGAAACGTCGAGATTCAAACTGTAATGTCAGCATCAGGAGAAAAGAAAATTGGACCATATGCAGTTGATGGTTATTGTAGTGACCCGGAAATAATTTTAGAATTCATGGGCTGTTTATATCACGCGTGTAAAAAGTGTTACAAAGGAAGTGAGTGGAATAGCGTAGTTAAGGAAACCAATAAAGTTATTTACGAAAAAGGACTTGATAGAATACAATACATTAAAGAGCTTCATCCTAGGGCTGAGATCATTACTATGTGGGAATGTGATTACGATAA
The DNA here is from genome assembly GCA_019434445.1 of Phalangium opilio. Lineage (NCBI taxonomy): Eukaryota > Metazoa > Arthropoda > Arachnida > Opiliones > Phalangiidae > Phalangium > Phalangium opilio. Next base: position 33,545 of record JAEQBA010002559.1, read on the forward strand.
ACTGATGGCTGAAAATTCAGATTTTAGGGAATTTTGTAATTCAGTCGAAGTGTGTGACCCTATCTTATCAAGATCAGCGCTTTATGGAGGAAGATGCGAACCCCTAAAGTTATACTATAAAGCAGATCCAAGTAAAAATGAACGTATTTTATATTTTGACATTATGTCTTTATACCCTAGTCAAAATAAATATGGTATTTACCCGAAGCATTTCCCTGAGGTGATTCAATTCAATTTTGATTATCGGAAAGACGCTTATTTTGGAATCATGTCGGCGACATTGTTACCCCCATATGGTCTGTACATTCCTGTATTACCCTACAGACATAATGGGCGATTGTATTTTCCTTTATGTAAATCTTGTGTAATCGAAGAAAATACTGAACTTTGTAGTCATAGCGATGGTGAAAGGTCAATTTCGGGCGTGTGGTGTACCCCAGAAATTTATAAAGCTATGGAAATGGGTTACAAACTTTTAAAAATATCAGAAGTGCATCATTATAAAGAAACTTTCAAATATGAAAAAGGTGTAAGCGACGGACTTTTCGGTGGTTACGTAAATAAATTTTTAAAGATTAAGCAGGCCAACTCGGGGTTCCCCTCCTCAGTTAAAACCTTCGAAGAAAAGAGGGAATATTTAGATTCAATTTATGAGACTGAAGGAATCAAAATCGAAATGGATGAGGTAACTAAAAACCCTGCTATGAGAGCAATCTCAAAAATTTGTTTGAACTCACTATGGGGAAAATTTGGATTAAATACTAACAAACCAAAGTCTATCATAATAGATGATTATAAAGATCTAATTGGCATTTTAGTAGACGACACAAAAGAACTTATAGATTTAAGGCCCCTAAACGAAGAGCTATGTTTGTTAACGTATAGTTTTAAGGATGAGTTTCAACCCACATATTATAAGGGGAACCCATATGTTGCCAGCTTTGTTTCATGTTATGGTAGATTAACTCTTTATGAAACACTTGCAAAGTTGAATGAGCGTGTACTTTATATGGATACTGATAGCGTAATCTTTGTTGCAAAAGAGGGGGACTACATACCCCCCACCGGTATTAACTTGGGGTGTTGGGTAAACGAACTGGGAGAGGAATCAATTTTAGAATTTGTTTGCAATGCTCCAAAAAGTTACGCCCTGAAAACTACAGACAACAAAACTATCGTGAAAGTAAAGGGCTTAAGTCTTCAAAATCGAATAAATGAAAATATTGTAAATTTTGACTCCATATTTGAAAGTATTCATAATCAATCGAAAAGAATTAAAGTAGCCGTTCCTTTTAATGTACGTAGAGATAAATATACGGCAACAATAATAAATAAAAAAATGGAAAAGACATTTGGATATACATTTAAGAAGCGCGTAGTTAAGGGTTTTAATACATTTGCATATGGTTACTTAACAGAGACAACTCAGGATGAGTAGATCTAAAAAGAATGTACATTTTTCACCAAATGTAACTGTGTTTGAAATACCTATCGAAGATAGACGTAATTACGCCCTTTACGATGCGCTAAGGTTTAAAGATCGTATTCGAAAGGTGGAAAAAATGTTACTCAAAATATATACAATTCGAACTGAGCAATAAAATATTCGAGTGTTGAATTTTTTGTGTCATTTTAATTACATTTATTAACCATGGCGTGTCGAATAAAATTTGTGGCGCCCTTTCAGATGTTATGCGCAGGCTCTAGCATGTGTGGTAAATCATCGTGGGTTTTTAATTTATTAAGATATAGAACATGCATGATTAGTCCAAAACCAGATCGGATAGTTTATTGCTATTCAATTTACCAAAATAAATTTGATGATCTGAAAAGGGAAATCCCTGAAATAGAATTTTTGGAAGGGTTACCTCCGAATAACGAAGAATTTTGGAATAGAAATCAAAATAACCTCCTGGTGTTGGATGATTTAGCTTCAGAATGTGGTAATAGTAAAGAAATAGCTGATATGTTTATTAAGGGGAGTCACCACTATAATACCAGCATAATTTTAATTACACAGAGCTTATTTAGTAAAAATAAAGAGTTCAGATTGATTAGCCTAAATTGCGTTTATATTTTAATATTCAAATGTCCCAGGGATTCATCGCCAATACAATTTTTAAGTAGGCAAGTTTTTCCTAGAAAAAGTCAGTTTCTAGTGAAGGCCTACGCCATTGCTACAGAAAAGCCGCACTCGTACATTTTGATTGACTGTCATCAAGCCACGGATGAATGTCTACGAGTTAGAACAAATGTCCTCCCTCCAGATGGAAATATGTACGTATTTATCGACGAATAAGAAAGAGTGACGGCGCATTTTTAATCTATTTAATACAATGATTCTGCCGGTCTCACTTCGTAAGAAATACCCCTACCTAACTTTGCTTAAACGAAGCAATAAAATTCAAAGAAAACACATTCTAAAAAACAGTACCAAAGATCAATTAAAGACGCTTTGTAATATTTGTTTTAACATTACACACGGCGGGATACCTTTGACCTCCAAACTAAAAAATCATTTAAAACGTCACAGGAGAGTTATAAGGCTATTGGCTCAAAAGTCTTTGCCATTAAGTAAGAAGCGTCAGTTGATGATTAATCAATCAGGCGGAGCCTTTTGGCCAATGTTACTGGCTAGTATTATCCCTAGTGCTATCTCAGCTATAAAAAGTTTAACATGAAGAAAATGGTTTTGGTGCCTGCCAATACCATTTTGGACCCGGTGGATAAAGAATTATCTGAGCTAGATCAAGAAATGCATAACATTCTTCGAAAGTCCGGGTCTACAGAAACTAAACTTAGAGAATACTTGGAAACCCTGCAAAAATATTTAAATATGAAGAAACTAGAAACTAGTACAACCATTACCGTAAAAACTGTATCGGCACCTCCTACAACTTATCCAGCGCTACCTTCTACCCCGGTGGTTTCTACTTCTACCGCTACTTTACCCATTACTCCGAGCCTAACAGGAATACACGCAACTACCCCCATTATGCCTACCGCTTCTGCACAGGGTTCCACCATTTTTCAAGCACCACCTAGCGGGTCCACCTTGACATGGCAGCCATTTACGGCTACGGCTATAGCGGCTAAGTCTCCACACCCAAAAGAAAAAAAACTCTACGTAAAAACAGCGTGGCTCAATCATTAGATGAATTTAAAAAATTTCAAGAACTATATTCGCCTCTTCATTCTAAACGTAAAACCAGAAAAGATAAAAAACTGTTGTACCCACTACACTATGGAAAGAAAAATTTAAATAAACGTTTTTTTTATTGATTGCAATATTTATTTTGATGTTTCAACAAATGATTACATAAAAACAATAGAACCAAAGCTTCATTATACATTAAATCATTTGGTTTATATAAATCTTGAATAATAACGTTTAGATTATAACCGTAACAGGCATTAACTAGATAAAAAATACAATGTAAACCGCATGTTAAAGATAATGGATATTGAACAGGTACAGGGTTTATAAACCATTCTTTAGCGTAGACATAAAGATCGCTAAGATTATAATAAGAGGGATCATTCCCATAAGAATCAAAAAAGTTCCCTACGTTATTATTTACATATATAGCTAACCAATGAAGTCCTGGACTCGATGAAGGTTCCGTATTTAGACAAAAGCAATATTTAGCTTGCTTTGGCGGTAATGGTTTTTGATCGAAAGCAAATACACCGAGGAAAAAAGGTCTTGTTACAGGTTCACACGTTAAAATTTCGATTATTTCCACCGTATTCATTATCCCGATGGGTTATAATCACGGTACGATCTTTAGAAATAATAATTTCAGATTCAAACTCGGCGTACACTATTACAGTTACGTTATGGACTAGCGGAGATTTGAACTTCATAGATATTCTTAGGCTTCCCTGTTTGTTTCTTGACAAATGTTCAGCGCCCGCTTGTTCTTCCGGTGTAAGATCGAACG
>JAEQBA010002559.1:37774-91672 GCA_019434445.1 Phalangium opilio
AAAGGCATTTTCTCGTATAATGTCAGTGGAACCGCTACTGATGGAAAAGTATTTTAACACTGTTCTGTTAATTGGATAAATTACATTGTGCTTTTCGTGTACCATCGCCTGAGCTAACATAATCACATTATTTATTTTAATTTTTTTATAAATAATGTAACATCGTCAATTTTAATTTTAAATTTAGGATTAAGTGCTGCTGTAGATATAATTGCAAATTCATTAACTGACTTTATGAAGCGAAACCGTACATCAATATTATTAATGAGAAATCGACTCATTCGACATACATCCAAATGTAAATCACCCAACATATCAATGCGCTTCGATAGGGCAGCCCGATCTCTTCGTTTCAGCATTCCATTCTTGTCGTTGTTTGACGCGGGTATAAAAACATTTTACTAGCGTCCACAGGGTCATCTTTGTAATACATTTTTGAAGAAAGATAGGACTTTTTGGCACTTGTACCATAGTTTAAATTTGTTTCAAAAAATGCCAAATATGGGTAGGCATTCGTTGGTGTATTAACTTGCGTATCTCCAAAAAATACGTCAACTTGACTAAATAAAGATGCGTGTAATAAATTTATAGGACCAACGTCCTTGTCTTGGGTAGTTAAAGAAGATCCATCCTCCTTAACTAGTTTGACTCGAACTTGCAATAAGGTTTTAGACAAATCCATAAAGACGTCATTAGATCCCGGGATAAAAAGTTCAATTGGTCCATCATCAGAAAGCGAAGCCAAAGCTTTATACATAGCATAATCACTATTTTCTATGTTGTAATTTGTTGGTGGCTGCGCGAACAAATCCAGTTCAGACATCATTCCTTCAACCATTGTTATTTTTAATCGAGAAAATCGGTTTTCGTTCTTTTTCTCTTTTTTGATCGCTTTTTAGGCTTCAGCTTTCTGCGAAGTCCTTGGCCCGTTTGTTGTTGAGCCAAGTGTTGGCTAGCCTTTGTAGTAAATTTGATCCTGCTTCGCTCAAATTTGATTTCAATGATTCTCTTAGGGTTTTTCCTGCTACGAGGTCCCCTGCTATTCTCGACCCCGTTCTGAGAGCTTCCCTACCTAACACTTTACCTGCTGGTCGAAATATCGGTGTAATATATCTAATTAAACTTTTGAAGATGCTTCCGAGTCCGTTTCCTCTTTGAAATACAGGCCCCCGGAAGTGATTAAGACCATTTCCGGTTTGGCTTAAGTAGTAGTTTAGATATATGTTACTTCGTGACATGCTTGAGAATGAAATGAAGTTTTATGACGGACTTGTTTAATTTAAACATAGTATTTTCTCCGAAATCTGTCCTCATATCAATTTCGATCATTTCAAATGATGGACATCTTAAAGGGTAATAATCAATGTTTTGAAACCTATGTACAGCTAAGCTAGAAGATTTATCATTTATTATTAATATAACCCTCAGAAGAGGGGCATAAACGTCACCAACCACTTGTGGTAGAATTAAATTTGTATAAATATACAAACTAGCCGTACCCTTGTCTATATCGGCTACACTTTTTCCAGTTTCATCCATAAGGGGTCTATCCATTTGGTCCATATGAAACCCTAATAGTCTACCTAGACCAGACTGATTTTTGTTAAAACACAAATAATAGTTATTTTCACATTTTACGTTTACTTTTCCGTCGGGATTAAGCTTAATTACAAAATTACTACTGTGTTCTCGAGGAATTGCGTGGCGCATTGCTTCAATAACATTTTCAATGTGGTTATACTGGCCGGGTTGAATTTGCAGAGTAATTTCCCTTGGATTCGTTGGGCCTTTTCTTTTTCTTATATGTAAAAAATTATTGGAACTATTTAGTTCTAAAGGATCGTCTTTCTTTCTTTTAATCAGTTCTTCGGGAAAAGTGTATCTCTCTTTGATCCAATCCATGAAGGGTAAGCCCAAGATTTTACCCATTTCTTCCGGTATTTGAACTTCATATCCATTTTTAGCTCTCAGAGCGCAAAAAGCCTCATTGTCATCACTGTAGGTGATAAACATATAAACCGACCGTCGTATTTCGGGGGGTATGGTATTATTAATAGATTTAATTAAACTCTTATAAACATCGTATTCGTCTCCACGCAAGTTTCCCGCGACAAGTTGTATCTTATACTGGTCCCAGCTGTTTTCAGTATAGTCATGTACTCCAGCATTGAAATATAAATACTCGCCGGATACATTATCCCAGGCCTGGGGTAAAAATGCTTCGGCAAGCCCCACATGCCAATTACCAACTAAGTTTAAAGGAGCTGGTAACTGAACTTTAAAATGAGATTGCGTGTTATCCGGAAAGACATTCATAGAAGCCGAACTTACTGGTGTAACATAAAATGAATCGTTCGACATGGTTAACTAGATTAAAATGAACATTTATTTATTTGCCAATAGACATATATCAGTAGACCACTTTTGAAGTTCGCATTCGTAAAAGGCACCTCTTATTTCTTCGTCGTTGTAATCTTTAACTACGTAACAAACTGGATTTCTGTAAAGAACTTTTGATACGGTAAATATTTCCCTCGTCCAATAGCCTTTATAACCCTTTTCGAAAAGAGGTTTACTCTTTGACAGTCTGACAAAATCACCAATCTTTAACTTTGGGGGTTTAGCAGGTTTTTGATGGCCATACAAACGCTGCCATACTAAATGTTCATTTTCGATATTAACATCTTTCGGAGCGAAACCAATACTTGAATGCGTACTAGAGTTATAGGCCTTCATGATTTTTGGCAAACTACCAATATAATTATATTTTTTGGTTCTTGTAAATAGTTTGAATATTTTATCCTTTAAAGTTCTGTTAAATCTTTCAATAACACCGCACTTTATCCTTCCAACACTAGTATAGAGTTGAATACCCTCTTTCTTCAAATATTCTTTAAACAATTTTGATAGAAATTCACTGCCTTGGTCAACATTAATACGCAAAGGCTTTCTCTCTTTGATAGCTTTCTGAAATGCGCTTAAAACTTCTCTACTAGTTTTATTCTTTAAAGGAAAACTCCAGGCATATTTTGAAAATACGTCTATTATAGTCAAAATGTATTGAAACCCTTTGTTATGCTTTTTGATACGTCGTAGATCAATTAGATCGCATTGAAATACTTCATCAGCTGTTGTAGCATAAGTTTGATTTCGAGGGAAGTTTATTCTCCTTGGTTTATGAATAGTGTATGTGGGTTGAGACTGAAGCCAAGTCTCAATTTTTTTCTTTGAAATACTTTTTACTCCTTGTTTCAATTTATTTGCGCTTCCGTAACTAAGAGGGTTTTCAGAATCGTAATATACTCGGCTTAATTTTGATTCCATTGTTATTGCTAAGCTTAAATTCTATTACCCTATTCCTTTATTTAGAATTGATTTCACTATTACAATACAACTGTATTCATACGCTATAAGTTATCACCATAAGTCTATGATACTCTCTATAAGTATGGGTCTATAGAATATATGCCAAAAGCATTAATCACTACGTAGATAGTAAGAATTTAACAATATAATTTTTCCTGGAATTGAATAGTACGAAACTAGCGCCGCGCGCGGAGTTAAAATGGGGGAAGGAACTCGCGGCGCGCGCCGGGAACCCCGCGGGGGTGAGGGGGGAAGGAACTCGCGCGCGGGAACTCGCGAAGATTCACCGCGGCGGCGGCGTGCTCCAGTTCCCATAACCCAGTTCCCATGACCCAATTAATCTTCGTTCCCATGACCCAATTCCCACGCACCTACTTTATACCTCTACCGTGGTACGAAATGTAGCCCTATACTACTTACTTGGTCCGTTGGTCTAGGGGTATGATATTCGCTTTGGGTGCGAGTGGTCCCAGGTTCAAATTCCGGACGGACCCGAGTTTTGCAGACGTAATTTAGTGACTATTTATATGCAACTAGTTTAATTGTAGGCGTAGAGATGAGCATGTTTCAGTGTCATACTAGGTCCTTTGGTCTAGGAGTATGATACTCGATTCGGGTGTGAGTGGTCCGGGTTCAAATCCCGGACGGACCCGAATTTTGTAGAAGTAATTTAGTGACTATTTAAATGCAACTAGTTAAATTGTAGGCCTACGAGTTGAACATGTTTCAGTGTAATAAATGGTCCGTTAATCTAAGGGTATGATACTCGCTTTGGAAGTGAGTGGTCCCAGGTTCAAATTCCGGACGGACCCGAGTTTTGCAGAAGTAATTTAGTGACTATTTATATGCAACTAGTTAAATTGTAGGCCTACGAATTGAGCATCTTTCAGTGTCATACTTGGTCCGTTGGTCTAGGGGTATGATACTCGCTTTGGGTGCGAGTGGTTCCGGGTTCAAATCCCGGACGGACCCGAGTTTTTGCAGAAGTAATTGACTATTTAAACACAAATAGTAAAATTGTAGGCCTATAAGTTTAGCATGCTTCAGTGTCATACTGTTCCGTTGGTCTAGGGGTATGATACTCGCTTCGGGTGTGAGTGGTCCCGGGTTCAAATCCCGGACGGACCCGTGTTTTTGCAGAAGTAACATAGTGACTATTTAAATGCAACTGTTGACGGTGTAGTCCTAAGAGTTTAGGTATGTTTCAGTGTCAACAAGTCCGTTGGTCTAGGGTTATGATACTCGCTTTGGGTGCGAGTGGTCCCGGGTTCAAATCCCGGACGGACCCGAGTTTTGCAGAAGTAATTTAGTGACTATTTATATGCAACTAGTTATAATGTAGGCGTAGAGTTGAGCATGTTTCAGTGTCATACTAGGTCCGTTGGTCTAGGGGTATGATACTCGCTTCGGATGGGAGTGGTCCCGGGTTCAAATCCCGGACGGACCCGTGTTTTTGCAGAAGTAACATAGTGACTATTTAAATGCAACTGTTGACGGTGTAGTCCTAAGAGTTCAGGTATGTTTCAGTGCTATACAGGTCCGTTGGTCTAGGGGTTTGATACTCGCTTTGGTTGCGAGTGGTCCCGGGTTCAAATCCCGGACGGACCCGAGTTTTGTAGAAGTAATTTAGTGACTATTTATATGCAACTAGTTAAAATGTAGGCGTAGAGTTGAGCATGTTTCAGTGTCATACTAGGTCCGTTGGTCTAGGAGTATGATACTCGCTTCGGGTGTGAGTGGTCCCGGGTTTACATCCCGGACGGACCCGAGTTTTTGTAGAAGTAATTGACCATTTAAACACAAATAGTAAATTGTAGGCCTACTAGTTTAGCATGTTTCATTGCCATACAGGTCCGTTGGTCTAGGGGTATGATACTCGCTTTGGGTGCAAGTGGTCCCAGGTTCAAATCCGGACGGACCCGAGTTTTGCAGAAGTAATTTAGTGACTATTTATATGCAACTAGTTAAAATGTAGGCGTAGAGTTGAGCATGTTTCAGTGTCATACTAGGTCCGTTGGTCTAGGGGTATGATATTCGCTTCGGGTGGGAGTGGTCCCGGGTTCAAATCCCGGACGGACCCGTGTTTTTGCAGAAGTAACATAGTGACTATTTAAATGCAACTGTTGACGGTGTAGTCCTAAGAGTTCAGGTATGTTTCAGTGCTATACAAGTCCGTTGTTCTAGGGGTTTGATACTCGCTTTGGTTGCGAGTGGTCCCGGGTTCAAATCCCGGACGGACCCGAGTTTTGTAGAAGTAATTTAGTGACTATTTATATGCAACTAGTTAAAATGTAGGCGTAGAGTTGAGCATGTTTCAGTGTCGTACTAGGTCCGTTGGTCTAGGAGTATGATACTCTCTTCGGGTGTGAGTGGTCCCGGGTTCAAATCCCGGACGGGCTCGAGTTTTTGCAGAAAAAATTGACTATTTAAACACAATTAGTAAAATTGTAGGCCTATGAGTTTAGCATGTTTCAGTGTCATACAGGTCCGTTGGTCTAGGGGTATGATACTCGCTTTGGGTGTGAGTGGTTCTGGTTTCAAATCCCGGACGGACCCGAGGTTTGCAGAAGTAATTTAGTGACTATTTATATGCAACTAGTTAAATTGTAGGCGTAGAGATGAGCATGTTTCAGTGTCATACTAGGTCCTTTGGTCTAGGAGTATGATACTCGCTTCGGGTGTGAGTGGTCCCGGGTTTACATCCCAGACGGCCCCGAGTTTTTGTAGAAGTAATTGACCATTTAAACACAAATAGTAAAATTTTAGGCCTATTAGTTTAGCATGTTTCATTGCCATACAGGTCCGTTGGTCTAGGGGTATGATACTCGCTTCGGGTGTGAGTGGTCCCGGGTTCAAATCCCGGACGGACCCGTGTTTTTGCAGAAGTAACATAGTGACTATTTAAATGCAACTTTTGACGGTGTAGTCCTAAGAGTTTAGCATGTTTCAGTGTCATACAGGTCCGTTGGTCAAGGGGTATGATACTCGCTTCGGGTGTGAGTGGTCCCGGGTTCAAATCCCGGACGGACCCGAATTTTGTAGAAGTAATTTAGTGACTATTTATATGCAACTAGTTAAATTGTAGGCGTAGGGTTGAGCATGTTTCAGTGTCGTTCTAGGTCCGTTGGTCTAGGAGTATGATACTCTCTTCGGGTGTGAGTGGTCCCGGGTTCAAATCCCGGACGGGCTCGAGTTTTTGCAGAAGTAATTGACTACTTAAACACAATTAGTAAAATTGTAGGCCTATGAGTCTAGCATGTTTCAGTGTCATACAGGTACGTTGGTCTAGGGGTATGATACTCGCTTTGGGTGCGAGTGGTCCCGGTTTCAAATCCCGGACGGACCCGAGTGTTTGCAGAAGTAATCAACTATTTAAACACAAATAGTAAAATTGTAGGCCTATTAGTTTAGCATGTTTCATTGCCATACAGGTCCGTTGGTCTAGGGGTATGATACTCGCTTCGGGTGTGAGTGGTCCCGGGTTCAAATCCCGGACGGACCCTTGTTTTTGCAGAAGTAAAATAGTGACTATTTAAATGCAACCATTGACGGTGTAGTCCTAAGAGTTTAGCATGTTTCAGTGTCATACAGGTCCGTTGGTCAAGGGGTATGATACTCGCTTTGGGTGCAAGTGGTCCCAGGTTCAAATTCCGGACGGACCCGAGTTTTGCAGAAGTAATTTAGTGACTATTTATATGCAACTAGTTAAAATGTAGGCGTACAGTTGAGCATGTTTCAGTGTCATACTAGGTCCGTTGGTCTAGGGGTATGATATTCGCTTCGGGTGGGAGTGGTCCCGGGTTCAAATCCCGGACGGACCCGTGTTTTTGCAGAAGTAACATAGTGACTATTTAAATGCAACTGTTGACGGTGTAGTCCTAAGAGTTCAGGTATGTTTCAGTGCTATACAAGTCCGTTGGTCTAGGGGTTGATACTCGCTTTGGTTGCGAGTGGTCCCGGGTTCAAATCCCGGACGGACCGAGTTTTGTAGAAGTAATTTAGTGACTATTTATATGCAACTAGTTAAAATGTAGGCGTAGAGATGAGCATGTTTCAGTGTCATACTAGGTCCTTTGGTCTAGGAGTATGATACTCGCTTCGGGTGTGAGTGGTCCCGGGTTTAAATCCCAGACGGCCCTGAGTTTTTGTAGAAGTAATTGACTATTTAAACACCATTAGTAAAATTGTAGGCCTATGAGTCGAGCATGTTTCAGTGTCAAAATTGGTCCGTTGGTCTAGGGGTATGATACTCGCTTTGGGTGAGAGTGGTCCCGGTTTCAAATCCCGGACGGACCCGAGTTTTTGCAGAAGTAATTGACTATTTAAACACGAATAGTAAAATTGTAGGCCTATTAGATTGGCATGTTTCATTGCCATACAGGTCCGTTGGTCTAGGGGTATGATACCCGCTTCGGGTGTGAGTGGTCCCGGGTTCAAATCCCGGACGGACCCGTGTTTTTGCAGAAGTAACATAGTGACTATTTAAATTCAACTTTTGACGATGTAGTCCTAAGAGTTTAGCATGTTTCAGTGTCATACAGGTCCGTTGGTTAAGGGGTATGATACTCGCTTCGGGTGTGAGTGGTCCCGGGTTCAAATCCCGGACGGACCCGTGTTTTTGCAGAAGTAACATAGTGACTATTTAAATGCAACTGTTGAAGGTGTAGTCCTAAGAGTTCAGGTATGTTTCAGTGCTATACAAGTCCGTTGGTCTAGGGGTTTGATACTCGCTTTGGTTGCGAGTGGTCCCGGGTTCAAATCCCGGACGGACACGAGTTTTGTAGAAGTAATTTAGTGACTATTTATATGCAACTAGTTAAAATGTAGGCGTAGAGTTGAGCATGTTTCAGTGTCGTACTAGGTCCGTTGGTCTAGGAGTATGATACTCTCTTCGGGTGTGAGTGGTCCCGGGTTCAAATCCCGGACGGGCTCGAGTTTTTGCAGAAGAAATTGACTATTTAAACACAAATAGTAAAATTGTAGGCCTATGAGTTTAGCATGTTTCAGTGTCATACAGGTCCGTTGGTCTAGGGGTATGATACTCGCTTTGGGTGTGAGTGGTCCCGGGTTCAAATCCCGGACGGACCCGAGGTTTGCAGAAGTAATTTAGTGACTATTTATATGCAACTAGTTAAATTGTAGGCGTAGAGATGAGCATGTTTCAGTGTCATACTAGGTCCTTTGGTCTAGGAGTATGATACTCGCTTCGGGTGTGAGTGGTCCCGGGTTTAATCCCGGACGGCCCCGAGTTTTTGCAGAAGTAATTGACTATTTAAACACAAATAGTAAAATTGTAGGCCTATTAGTTTAGCATGTTTCATTGCCATACAGGTCCGTTGGTCTAGGGGTATGATACTCGCTTCGGGTGTGAGTGGTCCCGGGTTCAAATCCCGGACGGACCCGTGTTTTTGCAGAAGTAACATAGTGACTATTTAAATGCAACTTTTGACGGTGTAGTCCTAAGAGTTTAGCATGTTTCAGTGTCATACAGGTCCGTTGGTCAAGGGGTATGATACTCGCTTCGGGTGTGAGTGGTCCCGGGTTCAAATCCCGGACGGACCCGAATTTTGTAGAAGTAATTTAGTGACTATTTATATGCAACTAGTTAAATTGTAGGCGTAGGGTTGAGCATGTTTCAGTGTTCTAGGTCCGTTGGTCTAGGAGTATGATACTCGCTTCGGGTGTGAGTGGTCCCGGGTTCAAATCCCGGACGGACTCGAGTTTTTGCAGAAGTAATTGACTACTTAAACACAATTAGTAAAATTGTAGGCCTATGAGTCTAGCATGTTTCAGTGTCATACAGGTCCGTTGGTCTAGGGGTATGATACTCGCTTTGGGTGCGAGTGGTCCCGGTTTCAAATCCCGGACGGACCCGAGTGTTTGCAGAAGTAATCAACTATTTAAACACAAATAGTAAAATTGTAGGCCTATTAGTTTAGCATGTTTCATTGCCATACAGGTCCGTTGGTCTAGGGGTATGATACTCGCTTCGGGTGTGAGTGGTCCCGGGTTCAAATCCCGGACGGACCCTTGTTTTTGCAGAAGTAAAATAGTGACTATTTAAATGCAACCATTGACGGTGTAGTCCTAAGAGTTTAGCATGTTTCAGTGTCATACAGGTCCGTTGGTCAAGGGGTATGATACTCGCTTTGGGTGCAAGTGGTCCCAGGTTCAAATTCCGGACGGACCCGAGTTTTGCAGAAGTAATTTAGTGACTATTTATATGCAACTAGTTAAAATGTAGGCGTACAGTTGAGCATGTTTCAGTGTCATACTAGGTCCGTTGGTCTAGGGGTATGATATTCGCTTCGGGTGGAGTGGTCCCGGGTTCAAATCCCGGACGGACCCGTGTTTTGCAGAAGTAACATAGTGACTATTTAAATGCAACTGTTGACGGTGTAGTCCTAAGAGTTCAGGTATGTTTCAGTGCTATACAAGTCCGTTGGTCTAGGGGTTTGATACTCGCTTTGGTTGCGAGTGGTCCCGGGTTCAAATCCCGGACGGACCGAGTTTTGTAGAAGTAATTTAGTGACTATTTATATGCAACTAGTTAAAATGTAGGCGTAGAGATGAGCATGTTTCAGTGTCATACTAGGTCCTTTGGTCTAGGAGTATGATACTCGCTTCGGGTGTGAGTGGTCCCGGGTTTAAATCCCAGACGGCCCTGAGTTTTTGTAGAAGTAATTGACTATTTAAACACCATTAGTAAAATTGTAGGCCTATGAGTCGAGCATGTTTCAGTGTCAAAATTGGTCCGTTGGTCTAGGGGTATGATACTCGCTTTGGGTGAGAGTGGTCCCGGTTTCAAATCCCGGACGGACCCGAGTTTTTGCAGAAGTAATTGACTATTTAAACACGAATAGTAAAATTGTAGGCCTATTAGATTGGCATGTTTCATTGCCATACAGGTCCGTTGGTCTAGGGTATGATACCCGCTTCGGGTGTGAGTGGTCCCGGGTTCAAATCCCGGACGGACCCGTGTTTTTGCAGAAGTAACATAGTGACTATTTAAATTCAACTTTTGACGATGTAGTCCTAAGAGTTTAGCATGTTTCAGTGTCATACAGGTCCGTTGGTTAAGGGGTATGATACTCGCTTCGGGTGTGAGTGGTCCCGGGTTCAAATCCCGGACGGACCCGTGTTTTTGCAGAAGTAACATAGTGACTATTTAAATGCAACTGTTGAAGGTGTAGTCCTAAGAGTTCAGGTATGTTTCAGTGCTATACAAGTCCGTTGGTCTAGGGGTTTGATACTCGCTTTGGTTGCGAGTGGTCCCGGGTTCAAATCCCGGACGGACACGAGTTTTGTAGAAGTAATTTAGTGACTATTTATATGCAACTAGTTAAAATGTAGGCGTAGAGTTGAGCATGTTTCAGTGTCGTACTAGGTCCGTTGGTCTAGGAGTATGATACTCTCTTCGGGTGTGAGTGGTCCCGGGTTCAAATCCCGGACGGGCTCGAGTTTTTGCAGAAAAAATTGACTATTTAAACACAATTAGTAAAATTGTAGGCCTATGAGTTTAGCATGTTTCAGTGTCATACAGGTCCGTTGGTCTAGGGGTATGATACTCGCTTTGGGTGTGAGTGGTCCCGGGTTCAAATCCCGGACGGACCCGAGGTTTGCAGAAGTAATTTAGTGACTATTTATATGCAACTAGTTAAATTGTAGGCGTAGAGATGAGCATGTTTCAGTGTCATACTAGGTCCTTTGGTCTAGGAGTATGATACTCGCTTCGGGTGTGAGTGGTCCCGGGTTTACATCCCAGACGGCCCCGAGTTTTTGTAGAAGTAATTGACCATTTAAACACAAATAGTAAAATTTTAGGCCTATTAGTTTAGCATGTTTCATTGCCATACAGGTCCGTTGGTCTAGGGGTATGATACTCGCTTCGGGTGTGAGTGGTCCCGGGTTCAAATCCCGGACGGACCCGTGTTTTTGCAGAAGTAACATAGTGACTATTTAAATGCAACTTTTGACGGTGTAGTCCTAAGAGTTTAGCATGTTTCAGTGTCATACAGGTCCGTTGGTCAAGGGGTATGATACTCGCTTCGGGTGTGAGTGGTCCCGGGTTCAAATCCCGGACGGACCCGAATTTTGTAGAAGTAATTTAGTGACTATTTATATGCAACTAGTTAAATTGTAGGCGTAGGGTTGAGCATGTTTCAGTGTCGTTCTAGGTCCGTTGGTCTAGGAGTATGATACTCTCTTCGGGTGTGAGTGGTCCCGGGTTCAAATCCCGGACGGGCTCGAGTTTTTGCAGAAGTAATTGACTACTTAAACACAATTAGTAAAATTGTAGGCCTATGAGTCTAGCATGTTTCAGTGTCATACAGGTACGTTGGTCTAGGGGTATGATACTCGCTTTGGGTGCGAGTGGTCCCGGTTTCAAATCCCGGACGGACCCGAGTGTTTGCAGAAGTAATCAACTATTTAAACACAAATAGTAAAATTGTAGGCCTATTAGTTTAGCATGTTTCATTGCCATACAGGTCCGTTGGTCTAGGGGTATGATACTCGCTTCGGGTGTGAGTGGTCCCGGGTTCAAATCCCGGACGGACCCTTGTTTTTGCAGAAGTAAAATAGTGACTATTTAAATGCAACCATTGACGGTGTAGTCCTAAGAGTTTAGCATGTTTCAGTGTCATACAGGTCCGTTGGTCAAGGGGTATGATACTCGCTTTGGGTGCAAGTGGTCCCAGGTTCAAATTCCGGACGGACCCGAGTTTTGCAGAAGTAATTTAGTGACTATTTATATGCAACTAGTTAAAATGTAGGCGTACAGTTGAGCATGTTTCAGTGTCATACTAGGTCCGTTGGTCTAGGGGTATGATATTCGCTTCGGGTGGGAGTGGTCCCGGGTTCAAATCCCGGACGGACCCGTGTTTTTGCAGAAGTAACATAGTGACTATTTAAATGCAACTGTTGACGGTGTAGTCCTAAGAGTTCAGGTATGTTTCAGTGCTATACAAGTCCGTTGGTCTAGGGGTTTGATACTCGCTTTGGTTGCGAGTGGTCCCGGGTTCAAATCCCGGACGGACACGAGTTTTGTAGAAGTAATTTAGTGACTATTTATATGCAACTAGTTAAAATGTAGGCGTAGAGATGAGCATGTTTCAGTGTCATACTAGGTCCTTTGGTCTAGGAGTATGATACTCGCTTCGGGTGTGAGTGGTCCCGGGTTCAAATCCCGGACGGACCCGTGTTTTTGCAGAAGTAACATAGTGACTATTTAAATGCAACTTTTGACGGTGTAGTCCAAAGAGTTTAGCATGTTTCAGTGTCATACAGGTCCGTTGGTCAAGGGGTATGATACTCGCTTCGGGTGTGAGTGGTCCCGGGTTCAAATCCCGGACGGACCCGAATTTTGTAGAAGTAATTTAGTGACTATTTATATGCAACTAGTTAAATTGTAGGCGTAGGGTTGAGCATGTTTCAGTGTCGTTCTAGGTCCGTTGGTCTAGGAGTATGATACTCTCTTCGGGTGTGAGTGGTCCCGGGTTCAAATCCCGGACGGGCTCGAGTTTTTGCAGAAGTAATTGACTACTTAAACACAATTAGTAAAATTGTAGGCCTATGAGTCTAGCATGTTTCAGTGTCATACAGGTACGTTGGTCTAGGGGTATGATACTCGCTTTGGGTGCGAGTGGTCCCGGTTTCAAATCCCGGACGGACCCGAGTGTTTGCAGAAGTAATCAACTATTTAAACACAAATAGTAAAATTGTAGGCCTATTAGTTTAGCATGTTTCATTGCCATACAGGTCCGTTGGTCTAGGGGTATGATACTCGCTTCGGTGTGAGTGGTCCCGGGTTCAAATCCCGGACGGACCCTTGTTTTTGCAGAAGTAAAATAGTGACTATTTAAATGCAACCATTGACGGTGTAGTCCTAAGAGTTTAGCATGTTTCAGTGTCATACAGGTCCGTTGGTCAAGGGGTATGATACTCGCTTTGGGTGCAAGTGGTCCCAGGTTCAAATTCCGGACGGACCCGAGTTTTGCAGAAGTAATTTAGTGACTATTTATATGCAACTAGTTAAAATGTAGGCGTACAGTTGAGCATGTTTCAGTGTCATACTAGGTCCGTTGGTCTAGGGGTATGATATTCGCTTCGGGTGGAGTGGTCCCGGGTTCAAATCCCGGACGGACCCGTGTTTTTGCAGAAGTAACATAGTGACTATTTAAATGCAACTGTTGACGGTGTAGTCCTAAGAGTTCAGGTATGTTTCAGTGCTATACAAGTCCGTTGGTCTAGGGGTTTGATACTCGCTTTGGTTGCGAGTGGTCCCGGGTTCAAATCCCGGACGGACACGAGTTTTGTAGAAGTAATTTAGTGACTATTTATATGCAACTAGTTAAAATGTAGGCGTAGAGATGAGCATGTTTCAGTGTCATACTAGGTCCTTTGGTCTAGGAGTATGATACTCGCTTCGGGTGTGAGTGGTCCCGGGTTTAAATCCCAGACGGCCCTGAGTTTTTGTAGAAGTAATTGACTATTTAAACACCATTAGTAAAATTGTAGGCCTATGAGTCGAGCATGTTTCAGTGTCAAAATTGGTCCGTTGGTCTAGGGGTATGATACTCGCTTTGGGTGAGAGTGGTCCCGGTTTCAAATCCCGGACGGACCCGAGTTTTTGCAGAAGTAATTGACTATTTAAACACGAATAGTAAAATTGTAGGCCTATTAGATTGGCATGTTTCATTGCCATACAGGTCCGTTGGTCTAGGGGTATGATACCGCTTCGGGTGTGAGTGGTCCCGGGTTCAAATCCCGGACGGACCCGTGTTTTTGCAGAAGTAACATAGTGACTATTTAAATTCAACTTTTGACGATGTAGTCCTAAGAGTTTAGCATGTTTCAGTGTCATACAGGTCCGTTGGTTAAGGGGTATGATACTCGCTTCGGGTGTGAGTGGTCCCGGGTTCAAATCCCGGACGGACCCGTGTTTTTGCAGAAGTAACATAGTGACTATTTAAATGCAACTGTTGAAGGTGTAGTCCTAAGAGTTCAGGTATGTTTCAGTGCTATACAAGTCCGTTGGTCTAGGGGTTTGATACTCGCTTTGGTTGCGAGTGGTCCCGGGTTCAAATCCCGGACGGACACGAGTTTTGTAGAAGTAATTTAGTGACTATTTATATGCAACTAGTTAAAATGTAGGCGTAGAGTTGAGCATGTTTCAGTGCCGTACTAGGTCCGTTGGTCTAGGAGTATGATACTCTCTTCGGGTGTGAGTGGTCCCGGGTTCAAATCCCGGACGGGCTCGAGTTTTTGCAGAAAAAATTGACTATTTAAACACAATTAGTAAAATGTAGGCCTATGAGTTTAGCATGTTTCAGTGTCATACAGGTCCGTTGGTCTAGGGGTATGATACTCGCTTTGGGTGTGAGTGGTCCCGGGTTCAAATCCCGGACGGACCCGAGGTTTGCAGAAGTAATTTAGTGACTATTTATATGCAACTAGTTAAATTGTAGGCGTAGAGATGAGCATGTTTCAGTGTCATACTAGGTCCTTTGGTCTAGGAGTATGATACTCGCTTCGGGTGTGAGTGGTCCCGGGTTTAAATCCCAGACGGCCCTGAGTTTTTGTAGAAGTAATTGACTATTTAAACACCATTAGTAAAATTGTAGGCCTATGAGTCGAGCATGTTTCAGTGTCAAAATGGTCCGTTGGTCTAGGGGTATGATACTCGCTTTGGGTGAGAGTGGTCCCGGTTTCAAATCCCGGACGGACCCGAGTTTTTGCAGAAGTAATTGACTATTTAAACACGAATAGTAAAATTGTAGGCCTATTAGATTGGCATGTTTCATTGCCATACAGGTCCGTTGGTCTAGGGGTATGATACCCGCTTCGGGTGTGAGTGGTCCCGGGTTCAAATCCCGGACGGACCCGTGTTTTTGCAGAAGTAACATAGTGACTATTTAAATTCAACTTTTGACGATGTAGTCCTAAGAGTCTAGCATGTTTCAGTGTCATACAGGTCCGTTGGTTAAGGGGTATGATACTCGCTTCGGGTGTGAGTGGTCCCGGGTTCAAATCCCGGACGGACCCGTGTTTTTGCAGAAGTAACATAGTGACTATTTAAATGCAACTGTTGAAGGTGTAGTCCTAAGAGTTCAGGTATGTTTCAGTGTCACACACAGTCCGTTGGTTTAGGGGTATGATACTCGCTTTGGGTGCGAGTGGTCCCGGGTTCAAATCCCGGACGTACCCGAGGTTTGCAGAAGTAATTTAGTGACTATTTATATGCAACTAGTTAAATTGTAGGCGTAGAGATGAGCATGTTTCAGTGTCATACTAGGTCCTTTGGTCTAGGAGTATGATACTCGCTTCGGGTGTGAGTGGTCCCGGGTTTAAATCCCAGACGGCCCTGAGTTTTTGTAGAAGTAATTGACTATTTAAACACCATTAGTAAAATTGTAGGCCTATGAGTCGAGCATGTTTCAGTGTCAAAATTGGTCCGTTGGTCTAGGGGTATGATACTCGCTTTGGTTGAGAGTGGTCCCGGTTTCAAATCCCGGACGGACCCGAGTTTTTGCAGAAGTAATTGACTATTTAACACGAATAGTAAAATTGTAGGCCTATTAGATTGGCATGTTTCATTGCCATACAGGTCCGTTGGTCTAGGGGTATGATACCCGCTTCGGGTGTGAGTGGTCCCGGGTTCAAATCCCGGACGGACCCGTGTTTTTGCAGAAGTAACATAGTGACTATTTAAATTCAACTTTTGACGATGTAGTCCTAAGAGTTTAGCATGTTTCAGTGTCATACAGGTCCGTTGGTTAAGGGGTATGATACTCGCTTCGGGTGTGAGTGGTCCCGGGTTCAAATCCCGGACGGACCCGTGTTTTTGCAGAAGTAACATAGTGACTATTTAAATGCAACTGTTGAAGGTGTAGTCCTAAGAGTTCAGGTATGTTTCAGTGCTATACAAGTCCGTTGGTCTAGGGGTTTGATACTCGCTTTGGTTGCGAGTGGTCCCGGGTTCAAATCCCGGACGGACACGAGTTTTGTAGAAGTAATTTAGTGACTATTTATATGCAACTAGTTAAAATGTAGGCGTAGAGTTGAGCATGTTTCAGTGTCGTACTAGGTCCGTTGGTCTAGGAGTATGATACTCTCTTCGGGTGTGAGTGGTCCCGGGTTCAAATCCCGGACGGGCTCGAGTTTTTGCAGAAAAAATTGACTATTTAAACACAATTAGTAAAATTGTAGGCCTATGAGTTTAGCATGTTTCAGTGTCATACAGGTCCGTTGGTCTAGGGGTATGATACTCGCTTTGGGTGTGAGTGGTCCCGGGTTCAAATCCCGGACGGACCCGAGGTTTGCAGAAGTAATTTAGTGACTATTTATATGCAACTAGTTAAATTGTAGGCGTAGAGATGAGCATGTTTCAGTGTCATACTAGGTCCTTTGGTCTAGGAGTATGATACTCGCTTCGGGTGTGAGTGGTCCCGGGTTCAAAACCCGGACGGACCCGTGTTTTTGCAGAAGTAACATAGTGACTATTTAAATGCAACTGTTGAAGGTGTAGTCCTAAGAGTTCAGGTATGTTTCAGTGTCACACACAGTCCGTTGGTCTAGGGGTATGATACTCGCTTTGGGTGCGAGTGGTCCCGGGTTCAAATCCCGGACGTACCCGAGGTTTGCAGAAGTAATTTAGTGACTATTTATATGCAACTAGTTAAATTGTAGGCGTAGAGATGAGCATGTTTCAGTGTCATACTAGGTCCTTTGGTCTAGGAGTATGATACTCGCTTCGGGTGTGAGTGGTCCCGGGTTTAAATCCCAGACGGCCCTGAGTTTTTGTAGAAGTAATTGACTATTTAAACACCATTAGTAAAATTGTAGGCCTATGAGTCGAGCATGTTTCAGTGTCAAAATTGGTCCGTTGGTCTAGGGGTATGATACTCGCTTTGGGTGAGAGTGGTCCCGGTTTCAAATCCCGGACGGACCCGAGTTTTTGCAGAAGTAATTGACTATTTAAACACGAATAGTAAAATTGTAGGCCTATTAGATTGGCATGTTTCATTGCCATACAGGTCCGTTGGTCTAGGGGTATGATACCCGCTTCGGGTGTGAGTGGTCCCGGGTTCAAATCCCGGACGGACCCGTGTTTTTGCAGAAGTAACATAGTGACTATTTAAATTCAACTTTTGACGATGTAGTCCTAAGAGTTTAGCATGTTTCAGTGTCATACAGGTCCGTTGGTTAAGGGGTATGATACTCGCTTCGGGTGTGAGTGGTCCCGAGTTGACATCGGTTCAAATCCCGGACGGACCCGTGTTTTTGCAGAAGTAACATAGTGACTATTTAAATGCAACTGTTGAAGGTGTAGTCCTAAGAGTTCAGGTATGTTTCAGTGCTATACAAGTCCGTTGGTCTAGGGGTTTGATACTCGCTTTGGTTGCGAGTGGTCCCGGGTTCAAATCCCGGACGGACACGAGTTTTGTAGAAGTAATTTAGTGACTATTTATATGCAACTAGTTAAAATGTAGGCGTAGAGTTGAGCATGTTTCAGTGTCGTACTAGGTCCGTTGGTCTAGGAGTATGATACTCTCTTCGGGTGTGAGTGGTCCCGGGTTCAAATCCCGGACGGACCCGTGTTTTTGCAGAAGTAACATAGTGACTACTTAAATGCAACTATTGACGGTGTAGTCCTAAGAGTTTAGCATGTTTCAGTGTCATACAGGTCCGTTGGTCAACGGGTATGATACTTGCTTTGGGTGCGAGTGGTCCCAGGTTCAAATTCCGGACGGACCTGAGTTTTGCAGAAGTAATTTAGTGACTATTTAAATGAAACTGTTGACGGTGTAGTCCTAAGAGTTCAGGTATGTTTCAGTGCTATACAAGTCCGTTGGTCTAGGGGTTTGATACTCGCTTTGGGTGCGAGTGGTCCCGGGTTCAAATCCCGGACGGACCCGAGTTTTGCAGAAGTAATTTAGTGACTATTTATATGCATCTAGTTAAATTGTAGGCGTAGAGATGAGCATGTTTCAGTGTCATACTAGGTCCTTTGGTCTAGGAGTATCGTACTCGCTTCGGGTGTGAGTGGTCCCGGGTTTACATCCCAGACGGCCCCGAGTTTTTGAAGAAGTAATTGACTATTTAAACACAAATAGTAAAATTGTAGGCCTATGAGTTGAGCATGTTTCAGTGTCAAACTTGGTCCGTTGGTCTAGGGGTATGGTACTCGCTTCGGGTGTGAGTGGTCCCGGGTTTAAATCCCAGACGGCCCTGAGTTTTTGTAGAAGTAAGAGACCTAAAAATAAAATAAACAAGCTGGCCATATATATACGCCCGTTAAGGGGCAGATTGAAAATGAAGCAAGCGCCATCTAGTGAACAGAAATGCAAACTCAAAGGTGACATTTTTTCATTGGCTGAAAACATTCTGACACAAAAATTCTGCCTCTGCGCATTTCTAAGCGAACCAATAAGATCACCCCTCATTCGTGAAAGCCCGGTTTAGAAACTCGTAAGGCCGTTGTAAATTTTGAATGAATTTATTTTTAGGTGTATTGACTATTTAAACACCATTAGTAAAATTGTAGGCCTATGAGTTGAGCATGTTTCAGTGTCAAACTTGTCCGTTGGTCTAGGGGTATGATACTCGCTTTGGGTGCGAGTGGTCCCGGTTTCAAATCCCGGACGGACCCGAGGTTTGCAGAAGTAATTTAGTGACTATTTATATGCAACTAGTTAAATTGTAGGCGTAGAGATGAGCATGTTTCAGTGTCATACTAGGTCCTTTGGTCTAGGAGTATGATACTCGCTTCGGGTGTGAGTGGTCCCGGGTTTACATCCCAGACGGCCCCGAGTTTTTGTAGAAGTAATTGACCATTTAAACACAAATAGTAAAATTGTAGGCCTATTAGTTTAGCATGTTTCATTGCCATACAGGTCCGTTGGTCTAGGGGTATGATACTCGCTTCGGGTGTGAGTGGTCCCGGGTTCAAATCCCGGACGGACCCGTGTTTTTGCAGAAGTAACATAGTGACTATTTAAATGCAACTTTTGACGGTGTAGTCCTAAGAGTTTAGCATGTTTCAGTGTCATACAGGTCCGTTGGTCAAGGGGTATGATACTCGCTTCGGGTGTGAGTGGTCCCGGGTTCAAATCCCGGACGGACCCGGATTTTGTAGAAGTAATTTAGTGACTATTTATATGCAACTAGTTAAATTGTAGGCGTAGGGTTGAGCATGTTTCAGTGTCGTACTAGGTCCGTTGGTCTAGGAGTATGATACTCTCTTCGGGTGTGAGTGGTCCCGGGTTCAAATCCCGGACGGGCTCGAGTTTTTGCAGAAGTAATTGACTACTTAAACACAATTAGTAAAATTGTAGTCCTAAGAGTTTAGCATGTTTCAGTGTCATACAGGTCCGTTGGTCAAGGGGTATGATACTCGCTTTGGGTGCAAGTGGTCCCAGGTTCAAATTCCGGACGGACACGAGTTTTGCAGAAGTAATTTAGTGACTATTTATATGCAACTAGTTAAAATGTAGGCGTAGAGTTGAGCATGTTTCAGTGTCAAACTTGTCCCGTTGGTCTAGGGGTATGATACTCGCTTCGGGTGTGAGTGACCCCGGGTTCAAATCCCGGACGGACCCGTGTTTTTACAGAAGTAACATAGTGACTCTTTAAATGCAACTCTTGACGGTGTAGTCCTAAGAATTCAGGTATGTTTCAGTGTCACACACAGTCCGTTGGTCTAGGGGTATGATACTCGCTTTGGGTGCGAGTGGTCCCGGGTTCAAATCCCGGACGTACCCGAGGTTTGCAGAAGTAATTTAGTGACTATTTATATGCAACTAGTTAAATTGTAGGCGTAGAGATGAGCATGTTTCAGTGTCATACTAGGTCCTTTGGTCTAGGAGTATGATACTCGCTTCGGGTGTGAGTGGTCCCGGGTTTAAATCCCAGACGGCCCTGAGTTTTTGTAGAAGTAATTGACTATTTAAACACCATTAGTAAAATTGTAGGCCTATGAGTCGAGCATGTTTCAGTGTCAAAATTGGTCCGTTGGTCTAGGGGTATGATACTCGCTTTGGGTGAGAGTGGTCCCGGTTTCAAATCCCGGACGGACCCGAGTTTTTGCAGAAGTAATTGACTATTTAAACACGAATAGTAAAATTGTAGGCCTATTAGATTGGCATGTTTCATTGCCATACAGGTCCGTTGGTCTAGGGGTATGATACCCGCTTCGGGTGTGAGTGGTCCCGGGTTCAAATCCCGGACGGACCCGTGTTTTTGCAGAAGTAACATAGTGACTATTTAAATTCAACTTTTGACGGTGTAGTCCTAAGAGTTTAGCATGTTTCAGTGTCATACAGGTCCGTTGGTTAAGGGGTATGATACTCGCTTCGGGTGTGAGTGGTCCCGGGTTCAAATCCCGGACGGACCCGTGTTTTTGCAGAAGTAACATAGTGACTACTTAAATGCAACTATTGACGGTGTAGTCCTAAGAGTTTAGCATGTTTCAGTGTCATACAGGTCCGTTGGTCAACGGGTATGATACTTGCTTTGGGTGCGAGTGGTCCCAGGTTCAAATTCCGGACGGACCTGAGTTTTGCAGAAGTAATTTAGTGACTATTTAAATGAAACTGTTGACGGGTTAGTCCTAAGAGTTCAGGTATGTTTCAGTGCTATACAAGTCCGTTGGTCTAGGGGTTTGATACTCGCTTTGGGTGCGAGTGGTCCCGGGTTCAAATCCCGGACGGACCTGAGTTTTGCAGAAGTAATTTAGTGACTATTTATATGCATCTAGTTAAATTGTAGGCGTAGAGATGAGCATGTTTCAGTGTCATACTAGGTCCTTTGGTCTAGGAGTATCGTACTCGCTTCGGGTGTGAGTGGTCCCGGGTTTACATCCCAGACGGCCCCGAGTTTTTGAAGAAGTAATTGACTATTTAAACACAAATAGTAAAATTGTAGGCCTATGAGTTGAGCATGTTTCAGTGTCAAACTTGGTCCGTTGGTCTAGGGGTATGGTACTCGCTTCGGGTGTGAGTGGTCCCGGGTTTAAATCCCAGACGGCCCTGAGTTTTTGTAGAAGTAAGAGACCTAAAAATAAAATAAACAAGCTGGCCATATATATACGCCCGTTAAGGGGCAGATTGAAAATGAAGCAAGCGCCATCTAGTGAACAGAAATGCAAACTCAAAGGTGACATTTTTTCATTGGCTGAAAACATTCTGACACAAAAATTCTGCCTCTGCGCATTTCTAAGCGAACCAATAAGATCACCCCTCATTCGTGAAAGCCCGGTTTAGAAACTCGTAAGGCCGTTGTAAATTTTGAATGAATTTATTTTTAGGTGTATTGACTATTTAAACACCATTAGTAAAATTGTAGGCCTATGAGTTGAGCATGTTTCAGTGTCAAACTTGGTCCGTTGGTCTAGGGGTATGATACTTGCTTTGGGTGCGAGTGGTCCCGGTTTCAAATCCCGGACGGACCCGAGGTTTGCAGAAGTAATTTAGTGACTATTTATATGCAACTAGTTAAATTGTAGGCGTAGAGATGAGCATGTTTCAGTGTCATACTAGGTCCTTTAGTCTAGGAGTATGATACTCGCTTCGGGTGTGAGTGGTCCCGGGTTTAAATCCCAGACGGACCCAAGTTTTTGCAGAAGTAATTGACTATTTAAACACGAATAGTAAAATTGTAGGCCTATTAGTTTAGCATGTTTCATTGCCATACAGGTCCGTTGGTCTAGGGGTATGATACTCGCTTCGGGTGTGAGTGGTCCCGGGTTCAAATCCCGGACCGACCCGTGTTTTTGCAGAAGTAACATAGTGTCTACTTAAATGCAACTATTGACGGTGTAGTCCTAAGAGTTTAGCATGTTTCAGTGTCATAAAGGTCCGTTGGTCAAGGGGTATGATACTCGTTTTGGGTGCGAGTGGTCCCAGGTTCAAATTCCGGACGGACCCGAGTTTTGCAGAAGTAATTTAGTGACTATTTATATGCAACTAGTTAAAATGTAGGCGTAGAGTTCAGCATGTTTCAGTGTCATACTAGGTCCGTTGGTCTAGGGGTATGATACTCGCTTCGGGTGTGAGTTTCCCTGGGTTCAAATCCCGGACGGACCCGTGTTTTTGCAGAAGTAACATAGTGACTATTTAAATGCAACTGTTGACGGTGTAGTCCTAATAGTTCAGGTATGTTTCAGTGTCATACAGGTCCGTTGGTCTAGGGGTATGATACTCGCTTTGGGTGTGAGTGGTCCCGGGTTCAAATCCCGGACGGACCCGAGGTTTGCAGAAGTAATTTAGTGACTATTTATATGCAACTAGTTAAATTGTAGGCGTAGAGATGAGCATGTTTCAGTGTCATACTAGGTCCTTTGGTCTAGGAGTATGATACTCGCTTCGGGTGTGAGTGGTCCCGGGTTTAAATCCCAGACGGACCCGAGTTTTTGCAGAAGTAATTGACTATTTAAACACAAATAGTAAAATTGTAGGCCTATGAGTTTAGCATGTTTCAGTGTCAAACTTGTCCCGTTGGTCTAGGGGTATGATACTCGCTTCGGGTGTGAGTGGCCCCGGTTTCAAATCCCGGACGGGCCCGTGTTTTTGCAGAAGTAACATAGTGACTATTTAAATGCAACTGTTGACGGTGTAGTCCTAAGAGTTAAGGTATGTTTCAGTGTCACACAAGTCCGTTGGTCTAGGGGTATGATACTCGCTTTGGGTGCGAGTGGTCCCGGGTTCAAATCCCGGACGGACCCGAGTTTTGCAGAAGCAATTTAGTGACTATTTATATGCATCTAGTTAAATTGTAGGCGTAAAGATGAGCATGTTTCAGTGTCATACTAGGTCCGTTGGTCTAGGGGTATGATATTCGCTTCGGGTGGGAGTGGTCCCGGGTTCAAATCCCGGACGGACCCGTGTTTTTGCAGAAGTAACATAGTGACTATTTAAATGCAACTGTTGACGGTGTAGTCCTAAGAGTTCAGGTATGTTTCAGTGCTATACAAGTCCGTTGGTCTAGGGGTTTGATACTCACTTTGGTTGCGACTGGTCCCGGGTTCAAATCCCGGACGGACCCGAGTTTTGTAGAAGTAATTTAGTGACTATTTATATGCAACTAGTTAAAATGTAGGCGTAGAGTTGAGCATGTTTCAGTGTCGTACTAGGTCCGTTGGTCTAGGAGTATGATACTCGCTTCGGGTGTGAGTGGTCCCGGGTTTACATCCCAGACGGCCCCGAGTTTTTGAAGAAGTAATTGACTATTTAAACACAAATAGCAAAATTGTAGGCCTATGAGTTGAGCATGTTTCAGTGTCAAACTTGGTCCGTTGGTCTAGGGGTATGGTACTCGCTTCGGGTGTGAGTGGTCCCGGGTTTAAATCCCAGACGGCCCTGAGTTTATGTAGAAGTAAGAGACCTAAAAATAAAATAAACAAGCTGGCCATATATATATACGCCCGTTAAGGAGCAGATTGAAAATGAAGCAAGCGCCATCTAGTGAACAGAAATGCAAACTCAAAGGTGACATTTTTTCATTAGCTACTAGCTTCTCTCCTCTTTGCGTTATGCACATAGAGAGTGAAAAAATGGGTTTAAGGCGTTTTTATGGCATTGCGAAAAAGGAGTAGAGGAATCAACTACAGGTGTTTGCTTTAAACTATTGCTTTGCTCGATGCTACCCTTCTTTCACATAGTAGGGAAGATTACCCCATTATACAGAGAAAATAAGGACACAAATTATATGGCATTACTCCGTGTTGTTTCCAATGTGCTAAGGTTGTATAACAACCAACAATGATCTTAAGCGACACATGCACTGTAAAATTACGAAGAGTGCCACATAAACTTGAGAAAGGCCAACTTATTTCAATGCTCGAGAAATACAGTAACCACGACACTATAAATTACCATTTCTAGATTAGCATTAATTTTTTCTTTTTCCCTAAATCGTACAAATCAACACAATCACAAATAAATCCTTACAGTAACCAATTTCAGAATTTCGTTTGCCAAAAAACTAAATCCATCATCTTACTGGTCTATTGTAGGTGTTCACTATGTCTATGGAATTTTGAAGGGTACGTCATCGCGACTAATCAAATACCAGTGAGAAAATGCTTTCTATACATGTATATGTATACGAAAACTGGTTCTGAAGTCGTAAAACTGGTGGGTCAGGGACAATATTTAGTAATAAGGGACTATCAAACAATGCAAAATTCTACATTTCAAGTAAAAGTTTAAAATCATTCTACACTTCAACAAACTATTATAAGATACGTTTGAGAACTCTTTTTAGTACCCGAGCTCTATACTGAAGTTCAAATCGGCTCTCGCGCCACGATTTTTGAACTTTCAAAGCTGTAAATTTTACTAGTCACCTTTTTGACCGTGTTACCCATGCAATCGCGTGCACCGTTTTTATTATAATATAATTAATAACTGGTTATCAACGCATTACTCCATTGGTTATAACATAACTAGACGGAGTAAAAACTCTTAATAGTATAGCAAAGTTAAGGGGGTTCCATTTACGCCTTTAATCTTAGCCTATTAAAACTCTTAACCCCATTGTCCTATTCCCCGGGAAATACATATACATATATAAATTTGACCTTAGTACAAAGCTTCGTTTCTTTAAAGGCTCGTTTTCAATCAAACAAAAAGTTTACGCTTTTTGCTCACGATTAAGGTAGCAAAAAAGCGTTATTTTCAATCAGCGCGCTACCAGACCAAAAAACAGACTACAGAACTACTAACCGTTTTCAAACTGGTCGCGCAAAGCTTTTAAAGCGTGCGGTTACCGATATCACGTGATAGTGGACGGGTACCAAGACAGTTTTGCCCTTAAAACTATAAACAAGGATGTCGGTTCCTCGAAAAGACGTGGTATTTTAAACCTCAGTTCCATAGGTTAGGTTTATGTCTCGCCAACTTTTAACAGCGCCACCTTTTCCAGGTGCCCCTCTTTCTATCCGTAGCATTTCTTTTACTCTTTTTGTTGCCATTTTCAAAAATAGCATAATTGTTACTAGTTATTTGTCTAAAATATAACACTAAAAATCTTCGAGTCGAATGGTCGACGACACACTCAGAGGCGTGAAAAACGGAAAATATTTATTGGACACTAAACTGACGTCAAGAGATTATATACCTCCATCGCGCTTGAAATCAAAAAATTTAGCAAATATCTACGGAGGATAGATATCAGCTTGAACAAACATTCAAGCAAAAGTGGCGTCAAAAAAAGCTTAAAGCTTCAGCCCAAGCGCGATTGAAAACTGTTTATTATTTTCCTGTTGCGTGTTGCCTTGATTTTTCAAGTAAAAGCTTGCGCTTTTCATAAAAAAAATTGATTGAAAACGGGGCTTTACTCTTTCGCTTTGAAAGATTCAACTCAGAGGTTTCTCTCTATTTTTTTTCCACCCACTAAGAAAGACATTCCGCCTCCTTATCAGTCACGGCTAGGAGGATATAGGGTTGAGGGAATCTTCGACTGCCCGTTTTCCCATTGAAACGCGCTTACAGATTATCGGCCGTGGTTTCGCCCGTTTTCACTCGTTCTGGGAGATTCTTTATCGCGTAAATAGTTCCGCTTACATCGTCATCGAGCTTCGTCTGTTCGTTTGTTTTAATTTTTGGCAAACGCTTAATGCGTCGCGCTGAAATTTTTAGTGCTTTAACGGTACATTTATCATGAATTTATTTATTTTTTAATAATAGTAAATTATGGTTCTCAGATAAAACTGAATTAAAGAGAACGGATTCCTTCCCTACACCTAAACCTCTACTGGATAAGTGTTTAAGATGGATTAACGCCTTTGGGGGAGTCGAATTAACGCCCGATAAAATTTTAAAAAAATCACTGCATGTGCGGTGAACACGTACAATAGGCGGCATTGCTTCTAAGGCCTAACCTAGCATGAAGTCCCCGCTAATTTTTGAATTGGGATTTGCGTGGTCACGTGATGAGCGTAACCCAGGTAGCTAGGTGCGCGTGCACGAATCTCCCATCACCTTTATATCCTCCTTGGTCACGGTTTCAATAAATTGCAAGTAAAGTTTGATAATAAAAAACTGGACGGACAAACGAGAATTATAAACAAAAAACCAAAATATGTTTTTTTTGCATGTCGTTTTTGAATCGCTTATTTTTTTACAACAAGAGGTGTTTTTTATATACTAAAATGTTTAAACTTCAATGGCTAATATAAATTCTTTGAAAGGAAAGAGATACAAATAAGAAGATAGTGCTGTTTTCCGCTTAAGATGCCCTCCATTTTTTGTCTAACAATTTATTTTCAGACAACTTACAAATACTTGCTTTGCCAAGTCCAGAGTCCAACTTATTTCTTGTTATTTTACAATTTATTGAGAAAAAGCTTTTAAATCTATTTATGCCATTTTCACTATCGATTTTGATGATTTCAGTTATTTGACTGATATGCTGATTTGGAACCAATTTGAATGACTTGAGAGCGATTTTCACGGTTTTACGATGATTTCGACTCGATTTATGTGATTTGAAGGTTTTAAATGATTTGTACGATTTTAATGGCTGGTGACTTAACGAGGATTTGAATGATTTGTCAGGGACTTAAATGATTTGTTGACGATTTGAATGATTTGTAGGGGATTTGTATGATTTGAATAATTTGTCGGGGATTTGATTGATTTGTTGAAGATTTAAATTATTTGGTGAGATTTGAATGATTTGGTGAGATTTGAATAATTTACTGAGATTTGAAAGATTTGCTAGTGATTTGAACGATTTGCTAGTGATTTGAACGATCTGCTAGTGATTTGAACGATTTGCTAGTGATTTGAACGATTTGCTAGTGATTTGAACGATTTGCTAGTGATTTGAACGATTTGCTAGTGATTTGAACGATTTGCTAGTGATTCGGCATTGATTTGATAGTGATTTGATGATTTCTTGATTTGACTGTTTGTATAGTGATTTGACAGATTTACGATTGATTTCACTGATTTATATAGTGATTTGAATGATTTACTAGTGATTTCACTGATTTATATAGTGATTTGAATGATTTACTAGTGATTTCACTGATTTATATAGTGATTTGAATGATTTACTAGTGATTTCACTGATTTATATAGTGATTTGAATGATTTACTAGTGATTTCACTGATTTATATAGTGATTTGAATGATTTACTAGTGATTTCACTGATTTATATAGTGATTTGAATGATTTACTAGTGATTTCACTGATTTATATAGTGATTTGAATGATTTACTAGTGATTTCACTGATTTATATAGTGATTTGAATGATTTACTAGTGATTTCACTGATTTTTGCAGCGATTTGAACGATTTGATTGATTTCATAGCGATTTTAGTGATTTGTTAGATTTGGGAAGTGATTTATGTGATTTGAATGATTTTTAAACCTAGGTGTACGAGATTTGAAGGAGCGACGGCCCCCTCGCATTTTCTAATATAACTTTGCATTACCAATATTTCTTAAAGAGAGGGTGAAGTGGAAAATAAAGTGTGTTTTTATAAATTCTTCTATTAGTTATAAGACCAATCTGCATAGTGAAACGTCCAAGCAATAATACCGAATGAAGAAACTGTTTAAAGGTTTAAAACGAAAATACTAAAATTAAAATATTTTCTTAAATAGTGATTTTTTTAAATAAGTTCAATGAGTCTTGCTTTTAGAGTTCATTGTAATATTTTAATATCTGTTAAAAACAACGATGAACAAACTGAAACCCTTGAAATGAAACCAGTGATATGAATCCAACTAAAATTATGTAGTCATTGGCTTATCCATTGTTGAACGCTTCTTCATTATTTGTCCCCGGTATTGTGTTGGAATCTTGAATAGCATAGTAAGAAAAAAAGTTAAACTTAAAAAAATATCAAAATAAAAAAATCGCAAAA
Source organism: Phalangium opilio (assembly GCA_019434445.1). Lineage (NCBI taxonomy): Eukaryota > Metazoa > Arthropoda > Arachnida > Opiliones > Phalangiidae > Phalangium > Phalangium opilio. The sequence goes on from JAEQBA010002559.1 coordinate 66,020, forward strand.
TAAGAATTATTAAAAAAATCGCAAAATAAGAATTATTAAAAAAATAAATATGTTAAAAAATATATATGTTAAAATTAAAAGTAAAAATGCTTCTTCAGACGCTTACAAAGATAAGGTTGCTAAAAATGAAAATAAACACTATAGTATGCATTTAGAACATAATTGTTATGAATGTAGGTATTACATACTTCTTCTGGGGACTTAGTCGGAATTTTAAATAGCGCAAGAGGACTTCAAATCAGCAAGATCACAAGATATTCCATAATATTACTAAAAGATTCCCCAATTCAAAAATAAGAAAATATCATAAAATTTAAAGGAAAAAAGCTTATTAACACGTTCACCAAAAACGTTGCTAATAAACAAAAACACTTTAATAAATAAATAAAACATAAAAGTTATGGAAAAAATTTAGATTATAAACACTCTAGGTTTTACATAATTCTTAAGAGACTTATTTCGGAAATTTGAATAGCATGAGAGGACTTCAAAATCATTTCCAAGGGCTAATCATGGCTCATAATATTGGTAAAAGATTCCGTAATTCCTAAGGGTAAAATGTTTTAAAAAATTCTACCGGGTAAAAAACGCTTAATAACAAGGTTACAAGGAAATGGTTGCTAAAATTGAAAAGAAACCTTGAAGTATGCAATTAAAAAATCATAGTTATGAAAATAAATTTGATTATAATTACGGCAAGTTTTACATATTTCATCCGGGGACTAGTAAAAGGAAATAAAAATCATTTCCAAGATCTCAAGAGATTCCACGATATGCGTAATGGATTCTGAAATTTCAAGATATATGAAGTTCAAAAACATTAGTTAAAACTATAAAACGAAAAAAAAAGATTTCTTATTTACAATACAGATCATAATCTTAACAGGATTTACTTACTTCTTCTGGGGACTTGTGTCGGAATTTCGAATAAGGTAAGAGGACTTGAAAATCTTTTTTTGAGCTAAACATATTCCATAATACTGGTAATAGATACCGCAATCCAACACATAAAATCCTTCATAAATTGAAAATTTGATAGCCTTTAAAGTGTAAAAGATGCTTATAATGAAGATTATGATAATGTTCATAAAAGTGAAAATAAACACTTCAATGTGCAATTAGAAGAACGAAGTTATGAAAAACACTTCATTATAGCCACTGTGTGTTTTACAAACTTCCTGTGGGGACTTGTTTCGCAGTTATGAATAAGGGATTCCATAATATTAGTAATATATTCCACAAATAAGTTAAACTTGAAAGTGAACAAAAAATTCTTATTATCCACATGAAGTGGTTATAATTTAATTTTTGTTCATTTGTTGTTTCTAATTCGTAGCTCAGAAGTTTGATTTCATTTTAAATAATCTCTACATTTTATATACCTATTTGGTATAAAATACTTTGTATTAACCTTAAAATAAATTTTGTATCGTAAAATAAATTTACATGTGCAGAATCCTATTCAACTATTGCGAAAATTCGGATGGTCTTTCAATATTTTACTTGTCCTCTTATGCTATTCCAACATAATGCGGTAAAATACTACAAATGTTTTTATCCAAATTCAGTTTATTATTACGTCTCTGAGTAAAAAGGTTTTTGAGCAGAATCTGTTTTAACTTTTACAGATGTTTAATAAATATTTCGCTAGTCCTATGATATACTATGTTCCGATATTTTTCCCTTAGCTTAGCCTGTCGACTCATTCTTAGAGGAACGTAATGCCATTACAAACTGTTGTAACCCAACACCCCAAAATTGGTGGCTTTTGGTTAGGTAACACTTGAGCATCATTCCGATGTTTTTTATTGACCCTTTTGGTTTGATTGCTCTGGGGTGAATAAAACGAGCTGAATGTTTGCTTAATATGAAAAAGGGTGCAAAAATTTCAAACTTGAAAACTACACGTGTTTAGGCTTAAAAATCGAACAAACCTTTATATCTTTGTTAAAAATTAAGTTAGAAAGTTGAATTAAACGATTTAACTTTACCTTTATTCAACTCTTATAAATATTATTTATTAAATTATTATAAAACTGAAAGCAATTTTTACATCACTTAATTATTGAACTTCACAATCTACATCACCACTATCATGGAGGAGTTTTTTTTGTTGGTGGCGGAAGAACTAGTGGAAGAAAAAAGTTGGAAACCATTTAACTAATTAAATATTAATTAAATAAAAAATAGACAACAGGGAGCACAGCCAAAAATTTAAATTCCTTATAGGTAAAATAGGAATGCTTTTATTTCAGGAATTATAGGATTTTATAGGAGGAAAAACGTGTTTTTCATACGAAAAATAGGATTTTTTTTATTACAGGAATTGTAGGATTTTATTGGAGAAAAAACGTGTTTTTATAGGAAAAATAGGACTTTTTTATTTCAGGTATTATAGGATTTTATAGGAGAAAAAAACGTGTTTTCTATAGGAAAAATAGGATTTTTTATTTCAGGTATTATAGGAGAAAAAAACGTGTTTTCCATAGGAAAAATAGGATTTTTTATTTCAGGTATTATAGGATTTTAAAGGAGAAAAAATGTGCGTTTTTATAGGAAAAATAGGACTTTTTATTTCAGGAATTATAGGATTTTAAAGGAGAAAGAAACGTGTTTTTATAGGAAAAATAGGACTTTTTTATTTCAGGAATTATAGGATTTTAAAGGAGAAAAAAAAACTTGTTTTTTATAGGAAAAATAGGACTTTTTTATTTCAGGAATTATAGGATTTTATAGGAGAAAAAAATTACGTGTTTTTATAGGAAAATATAGGACTAAAAACACGCTAATACATAATACTATTTTGGCTTAAACTATGCAGAAAAACCTAAAGTAAAATAACAAATTGGATTTTACTTTTAAAATTCAGAGGAACTTAAATGGGACAAGCTCAAAACAAAAATATAGGATTTTATAGGAATTATAGGACTTAAAACTTACAACATTTTCGAGTTTTTCTCCTCAACTGTGGCAGTTGACGTCTCCAATTTATCCAAAATTTCCAACAACTTGTTTGTCAAATCAGTCACTGATTTTTCCAAATTTTCCAAACCTGGAAAATTAATTAAAATTAAATCAAAATAAAAATAAAAACGTAGCAACATTTAGAGAGTAGAGATGAAGACACTTACTTTCAGATTTCTCACTATTTTCCTTCATTAAAACCGGTTTTCTTGTGAGAGGGATCTTTGAGCAAGAAATTTGTAATAAATTAAATTTTTACAAGACCTTTAAAACCTATTTTTAAATTCCCTGACTACCCAAAGACCTTTAAAACCTATTTTTCAAATTCCCTGACTACGCAAAAACTTTTAAAACCCATTTTTAAATTCCCTGACTACCCAAAGACTTTTAAGACCCATTTCTTAAATTCCCTGACTACCCAAAGACCTCTAAGACCCATTTTTAAATTCCCTGACTACCCAAAGACTTTTAAGACCCATTTCTTAAATTCCCTGACTACCCAAAGACCTCTAAGACCCATTTTAAAATTCCCTGACTATCCAAAGACCTCTAAGACCCATTTTAAAATTCCCTGACTATCCAAAGACCTCTAAGACCCATTTATTAAATTCCCTGACTATCCAAAGACCTCTAAGACCCATTTATTAAATTCCCTGACTATCCAAAGACCTCTAAGACCCATTTATTAAATTCCCTGACTATCCAAAGACCTCAAGACCCATTTATTAAATTCCCTGACTATCCAAAGACCTCAAAAAAATCCGCCGCATGTCCGACTGGAATTTCCTTGAAGTTGTTTAGAATTAAAAGTTACGGTAACGCTGTTTCTTTCTACAAAATCGTTGAATTGAAACATGTCCGGCGGGTTTCCGAAACTATCGAAGAACTCGGTATTTTTGTTACTAGAAGAGTAAATAACAGTCCAATGCTCACCTTCAGTTTCTGAAGAGCCAGTATTTACAATATACAGTGAAGGGAAAAACTTTACTTTCTCGGGTAGCAGGTCGGCTGCAAAAACACCTCGAAACAGATCTTTGGTGAATTTATCCCTTTGCATAACTTCAGTTAATTGCGTAGTGTTCATAGTTTTTTTAATTGTAATCGTAAATAACTGTTCTATTCTTATCAATCTCAACCAAATTCTGAAACTCAGAGTAATATAAAACTGTGATAGTCTTGGGCAAGTCCTTGGCGAATTTTAATTCCAATCTCAAGTTACCATTCCTTATCAATTGAAATTGAGAAGTTGAACTACTGAGGTCGGCACTTAAATCAAAAGCAAATATGCAATTCCCATTGGGGAATTCCTCCCGTGAAATGTAGTTTCCCTCGTCCAATAACCATTGAGAGGTTTGAGTAAAAAGATTAGTATAAGATCTCATATATTGACCACCAGAAAAGTTTGGGGTAAGAGCTTTATGTGGAACGCTAGCTCCGTCAAGGTACAAGGCGATATGATTTAAATCATAAGGTTGAAAATTGAAGGGTGACTTTCCGTAATCACCCAAATATGCATTTTGATCTACAAGAGCGAAAAGAACTTTTTTGGGTAGTTGACCCATGAATAAATTATCTCTAACACATATTTTTGTACCACTGTTAATTGAGAATGAGTTACATTCCGTGCGAATAATCGGGTATTTCATGGTTGCCAGTTCCAAACATTTAGCGTGGGCGATTAACACTTCCGATGGTAATTTTACTTTACGAACGTACAGGGATGCTAACTCGTAAACCACTTTCCATTTAACTGCACCGTCTGCATGCACGCAAAATTCGTTTGGACTTTTAACAAACTTGAAATTGATATCCGTTAAATTTGGGAAGTATCGAGGTTGTTGACAAAGGTCCAAGTGTACAGTTCCTACCATATCTATTGTTCCTACGGGGGTACCAAGCTCACTCATGTTAATTTCAATTGACTGGAAAGTATTGCAGGCGGTAGTGCGGTCTAGGGAAATCTTTGTCTACCGTTTCTCCGTCATTACCCTGCACGCTAACGATTCTTAGTAGAGGTATGTGCACATCTCCCACGGGTCTAGACTCGACCACGTCGCTATAAACAAAGAGTGAATGAAGTCCCGCATCGAGGTCAATGGAGTACGTGGCTATGGTAGACTGGGAAAAAGTCGTTGATTCCGTGGAATCTTTCGAAAATCCGAGAATAACAGCTAACTCCCCCGGTACAGTTAACAAATAATCCTCTTTGAGAGAAATTTGTACTCTTCATATGCGCTTTATGTAACTAAAGGAATACTTGAGCTGGGCGGGAATTGAAGGTTCACGCGTAATAACGCCCGCCACGTCATCCTCGACGTAGTTAAGTTGCTCGATAAGGTCCTGGATATTACCATAATATCCGGCGGGTAACTCTATGATTGTAGAATATACTACTCTACCATTACTCACGAGTATAAGCGAGCATGTCCTACTCAAATTATCCCAAGTGTGCGGGTAGCTAATTTCCGCTAAGCCTACTTCGAAAAATCCCTGTAATTTTATGGGTTCGTGGAGGTACGTCCTGAATTTACTTCTCGTATTTTCGGGGAAATACCTCATCGACGAGTCGGAAGGTAAAGTGATGTAAAAGCTCATACTATATCTATTTCCTGAACCCAACTGTCAAAAGACGGAGAGTATCCTTTCCAACGTACTAGCTTCTCTAGCGTCCCGTCGGGTCTGCGACGTTTCCTCAATATCTTTTCTATTTTAAACACGCTAGAATTTAGGTCTTTACCCATTTTCTGTAATTGTTCCTTGTAAAAAATACCAGTAATCGGTTCCGAATTCAAATCCTGGATCCTATACACCGGTAGACTACGAGGTAATCTCTCCACCACTTTTAAAAGTTCTTCCGACCACGTGGGCAAGTAACCCTTCTCGAAAATATTCTTATATTTGCTTATCCGGACTACGTCACCAATATCGAAAGGATACTTTAATGGTGGGGAGAAGTCGATATCGCCGTAAAGGTTTTCCCATACCCGTCTCGATGTTTCGGGTGTGACTTCAACAGGTTCACACTTTATGGATCGATGATAATTGTTATTATAAGCTTGAACCATGTATTTAAGAGCGTCAATGTACTTATAGGTATTGTTTTGCGTGAAATACCGATACATGCGGCTTTTTAGAGTTCTGTTGAACCTTTCAACTATCGTAGCCTTCTGTTCGGAATCCGGGGCAAAGAACTCAATCCCTCTTCTTTTCAACTCTCTCTGAACATCCCTGCATATGAACTCATTACCGTGGTCACTTTGCACTCGCTTCGGCGAGCGACCAGACTCGAGAATAGCCTTAAAAGCCCTAAGGATGGTTGGTCCTTTCTTGTCCTTGGTAGCCACCACAAAGGCGTATTTACTGAAAACGTCAATGCAGCACAGGAGGTATCTGAACCCTTTATTGTGATGAGTTAGGTTCTTCAGAACAGCTAAATCAATCTGCCACTGCTCATCGATCCCATAAACTATTGTCCTATTTCTCTTAAAGTTTTTTCGAGCATTCCTGTGTAATGTATAAGTATTTTGGGCTTTTAAAAATTTCTCCACGTCTTTTACCGTAACCTTTAACCCAACCTCTATAGCTGCTCGGTATAATCCGAGAACACTTCCATATGAACCCGGGTCAGAAACATTAGAATAAATCTCTTTTAGTCTATCCATTAAGGGTGCAGTTGGTTACACTATGATAATGCCTGAAGAGAAAATCGCTAACCTCTATAATTAGGAATATGGCAAAAACTAAAACCACACTTAAAATTTTAGGAGATTTAAAAAATGTGTCTACTAGGTTGGCTAACACCACAAAAGTACCCACCTGATTATCACAACCTTCCATATCGGAATACTTAAAATGAATGAAACGTGGAATGTAAATGAATCGTATTTTATTAAAAACAAGTGCTACAAGTTTATCCAATTTCCGAATCCTTCACCAGTCTGAGCGGGGAAATAATAATCCTCCTTCACTTCTTTCTCCACTTTTTCTTTCTTCGCTTCACTTTTTTCAGGCGGGGGTAGGTCTGTTTTTCTAATTTTAATTAATGTTCTTGGTACATTAGCCGTATACAAAAGTTGGTAAAACTGTGAGGCACCAATTACGGGCGACCGTTTTTTAGAACTCGTCGTAGTAAAAGCTAATAAATCAATTATATTTGAGCTGATGATTTTACGGTTCTCATATATTAACTCTCCGGCGTGTGTCCATCTTATGTTTGATATATGGTCAATCCATTTGTACAAGTTCAAACAATCTACTGCGCTATAGGAAGGAACCGAAGAGACGATTTCAGAACTCCAATTCCGGTTTTTCGCTGGTTTTACTTTCGTCCTCTTCACCGTTTTACTAATTTCCCTCGAAAGTACGTGGTTATATCTTAATAATTTATCGGTATCGTTTAATTTGGCATCGTTTATGATGGATTTCAACTTATCCTCCTTATCCAACTTCATTGAAGTGTCGACTTTTAAAACATTATTTAAATTTAACCTATTATACGTTTCTTCGGAAATTAATAACATTTTTCGCGCCATTTTTACTTAATAGCTCGACTTATCGCCGCACCTGCTACTGAACTAATGACAGATAGTAACGGTCCGAGAAGTAAAGGGATGAAACCTCCGTTTTGAATTAATAGTTTCCTTTTTTGAAGGGAGGATGTTAGACGTAACTTTTCTTTTAACGTGTCGATGTTTCTTCAACCGCTCCTTCTCTTCCTCTGAAAGAGGGACATTTCCCCGTAGGATATTTATACAACACTCGACAATAGATTTAATCGCTTCTTTATTGGCAAATTTTAGTGCAGCATTTCTTTGGCATAAGTTACAATTTGCAATATATTTAAAAAAATTTAAATTATCGCCGACTCGTTTTGACGGAGCCATTTCGCTAGCTTGGACGCCTTCACCAAGGTGCAGTTGTTGCTGTCCCTATGGAATGTACAGGCTCTAGGGGATTCGCACTCGATACTTGATAATCTTGGGCAACCGTAGTCTTCGGCGTTGATAACTTCGCACCCCAAGAACCTTGATAGGGTGGTTATCTAGGGTGTTAAACTTAAGGTCTACAAACAGATAGCCGTAAGGTTCCAACGTCGCCTGTCTAAAGGAGTCTACCACGTACTTACTATTTCCCGGCGAAATTTGTTTCGCAAGATGGAAAATGGCAGACTGATCACGTGGTGTTTTAAATATAACCAAGTAATGGGCATTTAAGTTTAAGGTACTAATTTCCTTCCCGGGATAATAAAGATTCTGCAATAAAATTAAAACTGAGGTATTCCTATGGTGCGAACCTCTATTGAAAAGATTCATCACGTCCTTATTATTCGCTATTTCACATAGTAAGTCGTCTAATATAACGAAGTTATTCACACTAGCATCTAGGGTGCTAACATCAGTAATATGAAATTGAGAGAATGAGATAACGGGGTTCTGGGTTCCGTTTACCGGGACCCCAAAATGGCTACCGGCGTGTCAGTGGACTTTTTACGGCGATACCCCCGGAACCCTAAACCGTGCTTTTATATATGGAAAATCAAAAATTTCAACGCCGTGATAATTCTTCGCAAATACCGATAGCATTTTATCAGCCAACGACATAAAATCACCCCCAATTCGAACGAGGAACCCAAGAGAGCGAAAATTTTCCCGGGAATTTGGTGTATCCATAGGCGGTAGCGTGAAAAGTTTATTTCTCGAGTTTATAAATCGATTGTTTATCTATTGAAATGGAACTAATACAGTAAAGGGTGGAAGAATGGTTTTCAGATATTGCGATGGGGTTCTGTAAAATTGCAGACTTATGCGAAAAATCTTATTGACACCTTTGAGTGTAAAGTAAACAACCGGGAGTATAAAAAGACATGTCATTGAAACTTGAATTCATTCTCTGGACTTGTAAAGAACTAAAAATGTACGTATACGTTATGTATTTAATAAGAGTTTGATGTTTGAATTATTTTAACTCAGAATTTCTATGCAGGCACACCGCCAAGATATTTCCAATTTCTACACTTAAAGGAATTAGCGTGACTCCGGACTGTGAAATTCAGTTGGGCTGTCTGAATGGAGGTCCCTTAATTACTTTGACCGAACATGAATTCGGTGAACTCTACCAGGAGCGTAGGGAAATTTCAAAGTTCTTTGACGGTGAAACAGTCTTTCCATCTGCCTGGTTTTTCGAGGGATCACAAACGAAACGAGTTGACTTGTCCGAATTTCAAGATACCAGAATCATTAACATCCGAGAAATGCGATTGGGTAGCGGTGTGAACTACGGTAAACACTATCCTACGAAGGTCGGTTTTGCCATCTCAAAACCTCTCTGGCTTGCTTTATTGGAGAAATACGACGAAGTTACAACGTTTCTAGGTGAGGCTAAACGGATTCACGAGAAAATTCAGAAACGTGTGCTAGACCAGTTAAGGGAAACAATTTCTAAAACCTGTGACGGATGTGAGTGGGATAATCCCTCTCAAATAAAACACGAATGCATAATGTACGACTGGAATACACGTGTTGAAATGAATTTTACATTAGCTATGAGTAAAATGAGTTATTCCGAGATTACAAAAGACTTTACCGCGAATACATTTCTGGATGAACAATTCTGCGAATATATGCTTTGTAATATTGCTTGTAAATCGAAAAAATTACTATTAAAATCTGAAGATGTCACACCCTAATAAATCATGATTGGTCAAATCGAATGTAATGTCAAAGAATATTTGTAATAAAAAACAACTTGATTCTTAAAAAGTGATTCATTCCTTAAAATGGACTTCAGCTTACAACATCCATTTAATGGTCTCATAGCCGGGGCGACACAATCGGGAAAATCATACTTTGTAGCTAACCTTATAAAGTATAAAGATATATGTATATCACCCCCTCCAGATAGGATAATATGGTGTTACACTGAATATCAACCGAAATTATTTAATTCGGTATTAGATCACACGCCTTCCGTAGAATTTCACGAAGGTATATTAAATGTGAATATATTAGACCCCAATATCAAGAATTTTGTTATACTTGACGATTTACTCTGTGAAATATCTAATAACAAGGATGTAACTAATTTGTTCATACGGGGATCGCACCATAAAAACACCTCTGTTTTTATTTTGATGCAAAATTTATATTACCCTGGGAAGGAAATTAGAACATTAAATTTAAACGCCCACTACTTGATAATATTCAAATCTCCTCGAGATAAATCGGCTATATTTCATTTAGCCAAACAGATTTGTCCCACTAATAGTAAATACCTCATCGACGCGTTCCATCAGGCAATTGCTAGAGATTTTGGGTATTTATGGGTTGATTTAAAGCCAACGACGTCAGATGATCACAGACTACGGACGGGACTCATACCGGGCGAAGAAGCCGCAGTCTTTATTCCAAAATGAAAAGGGTGCATACGCATCAACATTTCTTAAAGTATCTGACTACTTGTAATGCGTGTCAGAGAAAATACGCTATCAAACACGCTAGTAATGACTCTATCAAGGCTATAGTGGAATGTTGTATAAATGTCCTACGCGGTAACGTGAAGTTATCAGATGACCAGAAGAAACGATTGAAGAAGCACTGTCCAATGTTACGGAAGTTATCTAAACAAAGCACTGTAGCAAAACGAAAAAAGATCCTTATTCAAAAAGGAGGATTTTTACCTCTTTTGTTAGCCCCCCTCTTATCACTTGTTAGCAGTGCTGCTGGTGCGGCTATAAGCAGAGCAATTAAAAATGGCTAGAAAGATGATTTTGGTACCTGAAGAAGTTTACCGTCGATTAAACTCGCAACCAAAAGTTGAAATTGGTGAAAATTTGGATACGAAGACTGTATTGGATGATAGCAAATTAAACCAGACGCAAAAAGTTAACATGTACAACCATATATTAACAAGTGCTATTAACAAAAGAAAAAAGAAGAAACCTGTTAAACAACAGAAAAAGAAAGATTGGTATTCTGAAATAGCCATGACAATACCGGATTCACACCTCAAACCGGCCATTGCCTTATACAAGTGGATTGATATCAACTCCAAGATTAATTGGTCCCCCAACGGGGAACTTATATACAGGGGACAACCAATCGTCGGGTCGAATATTATGGATATTTTACACCAAACTGTTAAAGCATATAAAAGCAAATCGAGATACAATGTCACTGGATTAGACAAATTTTACGATCTGCTTATAAAAGAAAATGTACCCAAAACTCTTGTTAAAAATAAGTTCCCATTTGAATACTCTACCAGTGCTGTACCTCTGGATGTATCAAGTACCTCCCTAGATGTACCAAACATCGATTACACACCACCAACCCCGGAATCTATGTATGGTAATGGGTTTCGTAATTGGATAAAGTTAAAATAAAGAATAAAAACCAACACCCCGTTTCATTTCTCTCACAAATTACTTTAGAGTTATCATGGAAGGTTGTAACGATCCTTCTCCCACAGGGTTTCTTGCCTCCCTGTCCGTTTCATTTTTAAATAATCCCAAAGTTATTACGACGCTTTTGATATTATTTCTTATAATAATTATCGAACTATCTGATTTCGCTTACTGGTATACTCAAAAAACCTTAAACTGCACGACTAATGGATAAACTAGAAGAAATATACTTCAATGAAAAAGATCCAGGAAGCTTCGGAGGTGTGCAGGGTCTATATAGGGCTGCGAGGGAAAAGGGGATTAACCTTTCCTTAAATGATGTTATTGAGTTCCTACAACGTCAAGATACGTATACATTACACAAACCAGCAAGGCGTAACTTCAGACGAAACAAGACTATTGTGTACGGTATAGATGAACAATGGCAACTCGATCTGGCAGACATGCAAAACATCAAACGTCATAACGACGGATATAGATTTCTACTGTGCTGTATTGACGTATTCAGTAAATTCGCCTTCGCCGTTGCTATTAAAGACAAGAAAGGATCTACGATGGTTGCGGCGTTTAGATCCGTTTTAGAGTCTGGTAGAAAACCCAAGATTGTGCAATCAGATCATGGAAATGAATTTCTAAATAAAGAACTGCAAAGTGAATTGAAACGTTTGGATATTAAGTTTTTCGCCACACACTCGGAGGTGAAATGTAGTATCGTTGAACGATTTAATCGAACCTTGAAGGAGCGAATGTACCGCTATTTTACGCAAAATGACACCTACAGATACATTGACGTATTACCTGAATTATTAGAAGCGTATAATAACAACTACCACAGATCGATTAAATGCAAACCCATTGAAGTGTCAGAGGAAAATTCGAAACAAATCTGGTTCAATTTATACGGGAAAGTTAACTTTTCGCCGCCAGTTTCATACCCATTTGAAATTGATGATTTAGTTAGAATAAGCAAAAATAAAAGAAAGTTTGAAAAGGGGTATTTACCCAATTATACCGGAGAATTATTCAAAGTAACAGAACGTATCCCGAGAGATCCACCCGTATATAAACTGAAAGATTTGAACTCCGAGCTCATTTCAGGTACGTTCTACAAAGAGGAAATACAGAAAGTAGGCAAGGACTTGGAAAACTGTACATTTAAAATTGAAAGAGTAATACGAAAACGGAAAAAACCAGACGGTTCTAAAGAACTACTCGTACGGTGGCGAGGGTATAGTTCCGACTTTGATTCCTGGGTGCAAGAAGTCGACGTAAAATGAGTTTTTATATTACATTACCTTCCGATTCCTCTGCGCAATATTTCAAAGGAAATACTATAAGCAAGTTCAGAACGTATCTACCGGAATCAATAACACTAGAGGGATCTCACGAGGTTGCTCTTGCTGAAATAAGCTATCCTAGAACTTGGAATAATGTAAAAAGGGAATGCGCAGTTCGCATTTGGGATAATTCGTTCGTAGGTGTTGCTTCGAATGCAATGGATGAATTCCCAGAAGAGGGATCTGGTTCTGGTGAAAGTGGACAGACAATTAACGGAGTGAATGAAAACCGGGCTATATCGATAATTATACCCCCCGGATATTATGGTTCCGTAGAGGAATTACTCGAAATATTGTCAGCCGACGACGATGCTGGTGCTACTGAAAAAATAAAATCTAGGGTTGAGTTTTCATACAACAAACCAAATCGACGGGTGATGGTCGAGTTAAAAGGGACGAATCAACTTTATATCCCAAGCGAAATTGCCGTTATATTAGGGTTCACGAGGAATTCCAAAAAAGACTTCACTGTGTTCACTTCCATGACCGCCCCATTCAGTTGCGATATGGATGCTGGAATGCACTCCTTATTCGTGTATTCTGATATAATTCAGTCTCGATCGGTAGGAGACTCCGACGTCCCTCTCTTAAGAATTATAAGTATAAATGGAAAGGATGGAGACACGGTCGAGAAGGAGTTTGCTAAAGCACATTACATGCCAATAGCGAAAAACAACTTCCAAACAATTGAAATTAACATTATGAGTGAAATGGGTAAACCGGTTAAGTTCGAACGTGGGAAAGTTCACGTCACTCTACATTTCAGACCCAGAAGAACTTGGCACTTGTTATAAGAACTACGTTGAATTCAAGCTCCGCCCCATTTATGACGTGATTGTCAAAGTGTAAGGATGTCTCCATATAATACGAGTCACGTTTCTGTTAAGGATTATGAGGATTATTATCTAAATCAAATTGGACATGGATCCATCCCAGTATATAGAGGTTTGGCCGTGCAACGTGGTTATGGTCTGGGGTCAATTATCTCGTCAGCGTTCAGATCAGCCATGCCATTACTTAAAAGGGGTGCCACGTACCTAGGTCGAAAGTTTTTGAATACTGGCGCGAAAATTGCGACGGATTATACAAGCGGTGTACCCATTAAACAATCACTGAGAACTAGGGGTAAAGAAGCGGGTAAAGAAACATTGAGAAGGGCAGCCGAAGAAGTGACCAAGCTAACTGGAAACGGGCGTAAAAGGAAACGCAAGGTGTCACCCATCATCAGTTCTGTTCGAACTAAGAAGAAGAGAAGGTCATCATCTTTACACCCGGATATATTTTCATAATGTCACTCGCACACCCAAACTCTATGAACAGCGTCAGCTTGGAACTAAATGTTTTTCACGTACCCTATACCCAAACTGGGATAATAGGAAGTCAATGGGTGGAGTATAACTCTACCTCCAACGTGGATGAAAATCAGGCTATTATATTTCCCGTCACCGGGAACTCCGAGTCATACATGGACTTGAAAAACACGCTCCTGCAAGTACAAGTAAAAGTGGTTAAAGCGGATGGGTCTCTACCTAAAGCCGCTGTGTACGATGCGGATGGTAATTTGACAACTCAGGCGGATAAAGTTGGACCCGAAAACCTATTACTCTCCAGTCTTTTTAGTAAACTACACGTATCATTGAATGATAGATCAGTTACATCATGTCCTCAACAATACGCATTCAAGAGCATGATTCAAACGCTATTGACATTTGGTGGTCCCGCGAAAAAGAGTTTTTTGACCGGGGCACTATTCTACAAAGATACGGCAGGGCATTTTGACGACTTTTTCGAAAATGAAGGGTTTGAGAAACGGAGTAAATTCGCCCAAAATGGGGTTATAGACTTGATCGGTGTCGTACACGCCGATATATGCCAGCAAAATCGCTTCATCCCCAATCTGGTCGATGTGAATTTTAAATTTATCAAAAGTCCCAACGAATTCTGCTTACATGCGGACGGAATTAAAGCAAAAGTTATATTTACCCACGCTTCGTTATTCATAAGAAGAGTTAAACTAACCCCTGAGATTATGATATCACACGCCAAAACCCTAGAATTGGCCACGATGAAATACCCTATAACACGTACGGAATGTAATACGTTTTCCATATCTCAGGGAAGTAAGATAGCAGTCAAAGACAATTTATTTAGCGGCCAACAACCGAATAAAGTTGTAATTGGATTTGTAGACCAGAACGCGTTTTTGGGTGATTATAAAATGTCGCCTTTTAATTTTAAAAATGAAGCGCTGACTCAAATCACCTTATCCGTTGATGGAGTTAGCGTACCTCATAAACCCTTAAACCCCAACTTTAAGGATAACCTATGTATGAGATCGTACGCCAATCTCTTTCTTCAAACCGGACAATGGAATATCGACGAGGGTAATTTCATTGACCGTGACGAGTTCGCCAATGGTAATGCTCTTTTCGTATTCGACTTAACACCTGACCTAAACGGTAGTTCGACTGAAAGTTTCAACTTTATAAAGAACGGTAGTGTCCGATTGGAGTTAATATTTGCCGAAGCGCTGTCGTCAACAATTAGCGTGATTTACTATTCCGAATTCCAATCTTTGATTGAAATCGACAAAAACCGAGCTGTTCTATTCGATCAAAGCTCATAATGGACTCCCAACAACTTGAGAGAATATTAAGGCGCGACCCATACACTAAGAATTTGTTCAGAGGTGTATTTCCGGCGGATAAACTACCAAAGACTGTTAAAACGTTCCCCTCTCTGTACATTGTGAATACTGACACCTCAAAAGGGAAAGGAAAACATTGGACGGCCATATATATTTCAAGAAGAAAAAACACTGAATTCTTTGAAAGCTATGGAAATCCTCCGGATTTATTTAAATTTAACGATTTTGTGGAGCGAAACAGCCTAACTGTTACTTTTAATTCACGCCAACTACAGGGGGAATTAAGTCAAACTTGTGGCGGATATTGCATTTACTTTTCATTGTATCGGTGTAGGGGAGTTAAAATGTTTGATATAATAAAACGATTTTCTAAAAATAAAAATGTTAATGATCGTATGATTGCCGAATATATGTACAAGAATTACTCGATAAATCTATCTTAAAACATTTTATTTTCAATTTAAATTGCGTATGTTTTTCGATAGCTTTGGCTTGTCGCCATATTCTATAGCTATGTACAAAAAGTTTCAATAAAATTCTTATTTTTTAAAATTTGTTTTCATTTATTCCATTGCTTCACATTTTTTATTAAAAGTTTCAATGAAATAATGACCATAAGCCAATGTTCGGATACCGTCAGCGAGTATGTATTTTTTGTTGTCGCAAGGTGATAAGGCTTTCTTTGTTTGTCTAACTGTATAGAGATTGTGCTTATCGCTGAGAATCCTTTTCATAACGCAAGTAGTCTCTTTTTCGTCGAATAAACATTCGCGATAATCAGAATGGGTAATGGAACGCTTCACAACACGACGACATATCCCCTTTGCCGTTTTCTTCTCTCCAACTTCGGATAATATTGAATAGAGCTTCGGTCTCAACCCCACGAATTCTAATTGAAAGGATATTAATATAATTCGTAAAGTTAAGAAATTATCCCGTCAAAAATAACCTTTGATAATCGCTCCATTCATCTCATCCTTCATTTTTCCCAGAACCTTTTTATTTTTATCGCTGAAAAGTGGGTGTGATTTGGGGTATCCCGAGAAATCAAACCAATCACTATGTTTCTGCATGTCGCTGTACACGTCTTCCGTTCTTATGTCGTACATAAGACTATCTAAAATGTGGAAATTATCTTGTTTAGTTTGAAATTTGTTTGCATTTTGTTAACTCACCAGTGTCGGTAAACTGTAATATCGCCTTATTGCCGTATTGCTCTTTGATAAAGTCATAGTGGAATCTGTACAAGAATAATTTTGAAAGATCCAATATGGAGAAACCAGTGTAGATGGGACGATTCAGGGTTAGAGATTTTTTGGTCATCTGAATGCCGACCAGTTCATTATGGTACATAATAAATTTTTCAAATGTCGGGGATGAAGCTTTTTTGGTCGCCATTTCAGCTGTTTGAACCATGGTAAAATTAATGCGATTTCGCATATTCTCCATAGTCTTCCCGAAAACACTATGAGAATAAATGTTAGTTGAGGTCTTACAGAAAACACGCCGATTTATACCTGTTATTCATTAATTTAAAAAAATCTTTTTCGAAGTCGTTGGTAGCGTTCTTCCTTTTCTCCGTATTGAAGTCAATGTAGGAACTTAGCCAAGGTCCCTGACCAAACGATAATATTCTATGCACCGCGGTTAATTTCAGTCCCTTGGAAACGTAATATTTTAGGTTCCTATAATGCACCACATAGTTTTGTTTTGTCTCCAGGGTTGGCACGAGCTTCGGTAAAGTATCTTTGATAGGGAGTCCATTCTTTGCCATGAGTAATTTGTAGCATGGGGAAAACATGTCAGACGTTATCTTCTTCGTCTCGGGCGCGAGCGGGAAGCAGTTATGGGAACGATGTAGTTTTTTGGGGTATTCCAAGTTAACCTCTAGAATAAACCCGTGTGTGGAGTCGTCGGTCAAATTCAAAATATGCTTCTCGGTGTAACCGAGAAGATCATCTGTGTCCACCCATTTGAAATTGTTCATTGGCAAATAGTCCCTCATAACAGTACCTAATTAAAAGTTTAGTTTTAATCTAGTAAATTTATAGGTGGATTAGTTACCATATAAATTATTCAAATCCAAATAAATAATATAGTTGCTCGGTTTGGAGGGATCGAAGCTGGGAAGATACTTGTTATTGGCTTCGACGTATCTATTGCTAATTAGAGACACACCCCCTCGAATTCCGCGTTCTAAAGAAAATTAATTTAAAAAACCATGTAACAAATAATGGCATTGAAATAAATACCAATAAATAGATGCATGTCTATATCCAAAAGCAAGTCCAAATTTACTTTCGTCATCAAAAGGGCAGCCTCCCAAGCTAATCCCGGACCCGTATAGGAATGCGCGGGATCTAGTCGGTAATAATCGAGACACATAGTTCTAAATTCCTCAAAAACGCACGCCAACTGTAATGTGTCAATTTGGACGTATGTATCGTGGAGATCGCCTAGAAATTCCATTTTGTGATAATTTGTAATACAAATATTATATTTAGGTAGTGACCTATGTTTTTGATATCGAATTTTTTCCAGACGTTTTGAGCGTGAAGGTAATTTTCATCGGAAATATGCTCGTCTGTTAAAATATTGTAAAAGGCCTCTTTGGGTGGCAGTTCAATTTCCTCGAATCGCGCTATCGAATCCATGTAGTCATAAGGGAAAGACAATTCCTTGAGAGCCAAATCAACTTGCTCAGTGTTGTAAAATGAGCTGAGGATTCGAAATTTATCCACCCCGCCCATAGCTAGATTTTGCACCAGAGTGTCTAGAGACGCGCCCATAAATCTTAGCGAATCTATAAATTGTAATTTCCCGAGACCAAAGGCTATGTAGGTCTCAGTATTGTTTGGGATGACTGTTATATTTTCGTCCTTAAAAAGACCAATCTTCTGGAGGATCAGGTGGGAATCGTACCTAAATAGGAGGGGGGGGGGGTCATGTTATTTAAGATTATGGCTCCTCACCTATGTTATTTACCTGGATAAGTTATGCAAAACTACAGGTATTTTCTTCCCAAGACGCATCTTTAGGTTACAGCTGTTATGAGCACGTCCACGATAACGGCTTAAAATTAATGGATATTAAATTCGATACAAAATTAGGTAGTTTATGAATTTAAACTCATCTGATAGATGACAGTGATCGTTTACACCCCAGTCCGAGTCGGTTAATATTTTAGTACAAATATAACAGTGGGTCGCCTTCTTACTGGCTTCCAATTCATCCCGAGTTAGATTCATTGGAATGTTTTCCTCAAGGGCTTCCCTTATTATCTCTGCTTCTATCATTAAACTTTCTAGAAATATTTCGCCGGCGTCTAACCCGCGATATGTAACGGGTGGTTTGGGATTCCCTAGATAAAATTATTAGAATTCAAAAGAAACGGTGATAAGACCTTAGAAACGTACCATCCGGTCCAATCACTACGTAGCTAAAACCACAGGCAACGTGTTCCGAAAGCTTCGTGGTGGAGGAGAGAATTTCGTTGTTCGCGCAAGTTTGATAACGATTTAAAATGCTTTCAAAATCAGCGTAAATAACGAAGGGGCACTATGGGAAATAAATTAAAAATTTAACAATTTTCATGTGAAATTATGCTAACTCACCTTTTGCATCCATTCAAATTTATCAAAAGATAGAACGGGGTTTTTGTGTGGCATTTTAATTCGTTGAGGTTTATGTATAGAGCAATGTTTAACGTGCTCTGAATGATTATTTTCTGCATTACATCCGGTAAACCTATGTAAACAGCTTCTACATATGACGGATTTACCATTGTGGTTCGTGAAATGTGACAAAAGTCTACTAAGACTTCGGATGAGACAATAATGCTGTTTCACTCCATTGGTTAAAAGTAGTAGATCAATCTCGCGGCTTTTATCCACCCTTTCTTCACTAATGTAACGAGGAAAAACTTCCTTTTCCCAAGCAAACACGTTAATCGAGAGATTATTCTTCATCTCGAATTTTTTCAGTTTATGTGGATTAAGCGTGAAAGGGAAAGAAATGTCCGAGCAGTCTAGTTCATCCGCGAATTGGGTGTACTTCGACACCTGATTTGGGTTTTCATCAGCTTGGTGTAAATGAGCCAAACATGCCCACATAAAACACATTTCATCGTCGGATTTTACATTAATGACACTCATGGTGTTTCTAACCCTTTCCGGCATAGGAATATAACATCCCCCAACTAGGGGTAGATATTTAATAACATCCAATTGCATATATAAAATGCGATCAATAACCCAGTTGCTGCCTAGCTCTTGGAATTCCTGCATTTGACTCGTAATGTGTTGAACGCAGGCATCTATTTGACTTTGAAACTGTACCGCCAAGAGAGTGGAAACAGTTTTACTTCTGATGAAGGGAATATGTTCGATTTCTACCCCGTTGTTTAATACTTTAGTGTATCGCACTCGGATTAAAATGTTCCACTTGATCCCCTTCCTTTTGAATAGTTGTTTCTCCAAATACGTTATTAAACTAGGTGTTAGGGGTGTGATAAAGAGCTCTAGATCGGTTTGACAATCTTTGGGGGTGTATCTCGCACTTAGCACCGCATCACCCAAAGCCAACATTTCCTCGGCACCCTCCGAAAACGTGTTCTCCGTAGTTGAAGGGGATACCGGGTTGGGTGTTGATACATGGGGTACCCTATCGTGCATGATAGTATGACGTTTAAGTCGTTCTTTTCGAGCAAAACTTCTACCACAAGTGCAGCACGTATATTTAACCCCATCATGTTGTTCGCGAATGTGCCTTGCCAGCACTTTCTTTCGGGTAAATTTTTTATCACACGTACTACACGAAAACATTTTTGAAATTTAAAGTTTATAACTTCGCGGACTTGGATTTGAAATAAAATGAAATAAAATTTATCAAGCCTTTTATAGGAATCCCACCCGAACAACACTCGAAATTCTGTTATCTATATGGGGAAATTTATGACTGTCAGTAAAGTAAGGGTGGATTCACACACTTTTGTTTTATTTAAATTCAAATGTTTTTATTATTATATTTATGTTATTGATTTTGTACATCCAAATCGTCTTCGGGGTCATCCAGGATTTGCTGCATGATTTGCTGAAGGTCGATTTGACGTTGGAGTTCATCGGTTTCAATGACTGGTTTCATTCTCCTCACTCGCTTTTTTGGTTCTCCGTCAGTGGGGTTTGAGGCCTTGGTTCTTTTACGTGCAGGTGTGGTGGAACTACCCTCGGGGGTAGGCGGTGGTGTCGATGATGATGGTGGAGCTTCAATTCGAGACAGGGGTGATGCTTCGTCCGGCTGAGGGGAAGTAGGAACGTCTTGGTTGATGACGGGTATAATCGTGGCTACATCGATGTCAAAGAACCTAAGGACATCCTCCACCTCAGATTCTCCGTCTACAGGAAGATGGACTTTCTCAACCTAGTTTAGAAAATCAAATTATAAACACAGTCAAAATATAATATTGATAATATTAACATACCTTTATAAACTGCTGACTTTTTTTAAGTCCGTTCGTCCTTATATTCTCCAAGTTGGCGTGATACGGAAGATTTACCCGAATTTGGCGCTTACTTTCATCGGGGAAAATACCGTTATGCCACGTCCCGTGGTACTTGGAAACAATTACTTTTAAAACTTGAAAAGTGAATAAAAGGTTCGGGGCTATTAAACCGAACGTTGCCGTATATACGATGCTACATAAAGTAGGGCGGATTGGTTTGGTCTCCATTTTAGTTTTTTCTTTTACTTTACGTAGTTGTTGGAAGGAATGGTGCTTTTAAGAAATTTGAAACAGCTATTTATACCAAATAATAATGCATTTAAGGGAATTACTTCCAGATATGAATTTTATTTTCAATTAGTGTACAAACACTTCAATTATTTTTTATCCCTATTTATACCAAATAATAGTGAACTTAGGGGAATTACTTCCAGATATGAATTTTATTTTCAATTGGTGTACAAACACTTCAATTATTTTTTATCCATAAGTGTAACTTATATGCTTTAAATAAACAACAATGGAGGTGATCTCCGTGGTATTTACAATTTAAATTGGGGTTTTTTGTGCAATTCTTTAATTTGGGACAAAGCAAAGACTCGGCGTTTTCCACGTCAACCCCGAGGTATTTCGAGAGTATAGTCGACTTTTCAAGTCCCTTCGTCCAATAAACGCTGGCTACACCCTTAATCTCCTTAAAAATATGGGGAATGTCGCTATACTCATAGTCTCCGTCATCCCACTCCAGGGCGCAAATATTCCTAGAAATCCAGGAATTTGTCCGTTTTTCTCGGGGAGTCAGTTGGTTGTATGGAAACGGTGGTTTAAAAATGAACACCCCATTTTCATTAGTTTCATCGACGTAGTACGCCAATTCCTTTATGATATACCGTTCTTTGCCCGTAGGAAGCTGACCTCAAGAATGCATGTCTTTTCCGTACAGTTCATCATTTTAAGTTCTATTAGTGTAAAGTATCAATAACAGTTCTATTGATATTGCTGTTATTAGATGTTACTTACATCGGCAGGCCAACTTGATCCCTAATACCGTCCTACCGCATTTCTCTTCTCTTTTATACCCCCGTTTGTTTACTTTACACCCAAAGGGGTCAATAAGATTTTTCGCATAAGTCTACAATTTTACAGAGCCTCATCGCAATATCTGAAAACCATTCTGCCACCCTTTACTGTATTAGTTCCATTTCAATAGATAAACAATCGATTTATAAACCCGAGAAATAAACTTTTCACGCTACCGCCTATGGATACACCAAATTCCCGGGATATTTTCGCTCTCTTGGGTTCCTCGTTCGAATTGGGGGTGATTTTATGTCGTTGGCTGATAAAATGCTATCGGTATTTGCGAAGAATTATCACGGCGTTGAAATTTTTGATTTTCCATATATAAAAGCACGGTTTAGGGTTCCGGGGGTATCGCCGTAAAAGGTCCACTGACACGCCGGTAGCCATTTTGGGGTCCCGGTAAACGGAACCCAGAACCCCGTTATCTCATTCTCTCAATTTCATATTACTAACATCTAATAAACCCTCGTGAAATTCTACACTCGGAGTATGGGATAGTATAGCACCGTATAGTTTCGACTGATACTCCGTGTAACACCAAATTATTCTTTCAGGGGTGGGCGAAATACATATATCCCTATGCTTAATTAATTCTCCTACGAAAACACTTTTCCCACAGCCGGTGACTCCAGCCACTAGTCCGGTAAAGGGGTGTTGCATACTTAAATCCATATCGATAAATGCGGGAGGAATTAACTACCGTAAACTTATATTTAAAGAAATTTATACTTAAATTTTTCGGATCTGGATCGGTACTTCAAGGAAGGTTGTAGAATGCCTTATCTTTAAACCGTCCTCGTCTTTTATACTTTAATGTCACGTGTCTTTCTGGCCATGTAAACATGGCGCTCTTTTTAGACCAATCGTGTTTTTATAGTGGACATGATGTTTAAACCGCGTGTATGACAAGGGCTATTTACCACGTTGTCGAATATGACGCTTAAGCCTAACATTAACGCCATGATTGATTCACTGACGCCATGTACGTTTCACTGACGTCACAACAATATTGGGTGAAAAATGTTTGATTTACTGGCGCCAGAAGAGGAAAAATGCGGTGGACGCCATGTATGATTCATTGACGCCATATTTACTGGTGCCATCTGGCACGATGCTGGCACTGTCTGACGCCAGTGACCCAGCTCGCACATTTCCTATCTACTAGTTTAATTTAACAGCTGGTTATTAATACTTATGTGAATCAGTGTAAATCTTTCAATGAGGATATTTTAATTATTTTTGAAGCACCTTCTTTGCGCAAGAATACTTTTCCATTTGTCGTCCAGGCATACTTGAATATATTTTCCTTAGCGTTTTTGGTGTATGACCCGTACAAAACTTTACGGCTGCATTTTGCTTTTAAATTGATTTTGTTAGATCTGCAATATATTGCAAATGTACTGGAATATTCTGGAATAATACTGAAATAAACCTGAAAAAGGTTCAACTTCAGACAAAATTTAGATGCATTCCAGAGAGCACTGCAGAACATTTTAGAAGTTTTGCAGAAAAAAAATGCCTATCGCTGGAAAACTCAGTAGAGCAGATATACATACCTAATTAAGCAACTCTACAGTCATAAAATAGCTATCTTACAGCTAGAAAACAGAGGGGAAAAAGTAATTCCCGTATGAAATCAGTTTGTTTGAAGGCTCATTACAGGTACCTTTCAGATTTTTTATATGCATATTACAGTCAGAAAGATAATTGTAGGATAATTGCAGGTGCGTTTCAGATTTTTTGTAGGGTCATTGCAGGCGCATTTCAGATACTTTGTATTATAATTGCAGACGCGTTTCATATATTTTGTAGGATAATTGCAGGCGCGTTTCAGATACTTTTTAGGATAATTGCAGGCGCATTTCAGATTCTTTGTAGGATAATTGCAGGTGCATTCCAGATACTTTGTAGAATAATTGCAGGTGCATTTCAGATACTTTGCAGTATCATAGCAGGCGCGTTTCAGATACTTTATAGGATAATTGCAGCCGCGTTTCAGATACTTTGTAGGGTAGTTGCAGGCGCGTTTCAGATACTATGTGGGATGATTGCAGACGTGTTTCAGATACTTTGTAGGGTAGTTGCAGACGCGTTTCAGATACTATGTGGGATAATTGCAGTCGCGTTTCAGATACTTTGCAGGATCATTGCAGGTGCGTTTCAGATACTTTGCAGGATCATTGCAGGCGCGTTTCAGATACTTTGTAGAATAATTGCAGATGTGTTTCAGATACTTTGCAGGATCATTGCAGGTGCGTTTGAGATACTTTGTAGGATCATTGCAGGTGCGTTTCAGATACTTTGTAGGATCATTGCAGGCGCGTTTCAGATACTTTGTAGGATAATTGCAGGCGCGATTTAGATACTTTGTAGGATAATTGCAGATGCGTTTCAGATACTTTGTAGGATAATTGCAGATGCGTTTCAGATACTTTGCAGGATCATTGCAGGTGCATTTCAGATGCTTTGCGGGGTCATTGCGGGTTTTCTTATTATTATTGTGAATCAGTCCCATATGCAGTATACCCTAAATTTCCAAAAATTATTAAAGAGGCTTACGCTTGAGTTCAAACGTCAACAATAGTTATGTTTAAATGATTTTAGGAATAAAGTTTCTTAAAACGATTTAACTAGAATTAAGTAAACTAATGACGATTAAATTAATAAATGAATTATATTTATTTAAATATTTGAAAATAGCCTCTAATTGCGTCTCGACTTGGATTCCCAACTTGTACTCATCCCTTACAAAAATATTAAGCTGTAATTCATCTGCATACACGCTTTTTATCGCTACCACGCTGTAATATGTATACATTAAGGCTACATTTTCTACAGCTCAAAAAACGGGAAAATTCACAGCATTTCTAGAACTGCAAATTGACTGCCGTTTTTCCATCTTCTGTTTGTTAACTGTTAACTGGGCTCTCGAAGTTGGGGACGCAAGCTAGATGGAGTGTTTTTCTTATTCCCCCTTGCTTTGGTTTTCCACTCGCGTTCTTAATTTACACACGCTAGCTTGGGTCCTCATCAATGCGAAGTATCACACCTCCTCGGTGGTGAGAGCTGGTAACCACTACGTTGTGTAGGCTAAGCGGATACGCGTCCTTCTCAGGCCAAGGTGTTGAGGCATCGTGCCGAGGGCTGCATGGTACTGGGGAAGTAAAACTACGGTATAGCTAACGATCCCTCGGGGCACCAGGCGACACCCCGTTGTATCTAGCCTTCCACCCGGGTGGGGGACTACCGGGTGGTGACCTTTTACTTGCCCCTTACTCGTGGGATTCTCATGGAAACCTCAACAAAACCACTCCAAAACTACCAAACCTACGGTGCAGGGGTCTGCTCAGGGCGGAACCCACACTGATACCACTACGCTAGGGCCTGCATACAGCGATACTCGTGCCGATTTATCGGTGCGTGTGACGGGTAAGGCTTCGAAACGTACCGTGCGACGTCGTCTTAAACGACAGATTGCTCGGAAAAGGCCAAATCGGGGTCTGAAACGGTTTCCACCCCCGCTGGGGGTGCGGCGGCTCGTGACAACCCATTGAAGAGGCCTAGAGCGGAGGAATCGACTCCCTCACCCAGTATCTCGCAGGCGGCGTCGAAAAAGACCAGGTCCTATAGAGACGCCGCCAGCTCAGAAAAGATGGCCATTGTTAAAAAAGGCTATCCGAAGGCGGTCATCCGGATGAAGACGTGGACCCAATCCAGAAGG
>JAEQBA010002560.1:0-45220 GCA_019434445.1 Phalangium opilio
GCGTATGAGAAAAAACCTGAAAAAAATATGAAGCCGGGACAAAAAGAGACGAGCTAAAATTTTTTTATAATGTTAATCCTATGGGGCATGATCCCGAGAGTGGATTCTATCAGCAATTAAGAGTCCTTTTAAAATGTTTCCAATTTTTGTCAACTTGGGTATTTTATGAGGCGTGAATTAAGTTTAGAGCTTCATTTTGAACCTAATTTCATAATTTACATAAATAATTTCACTTTCAATAAAAATTGTACTAACCTTGGCCATGTTTTGTTTAAGCAAGCCGGGACAACTCGGGACGAGCTAAATACGTTTCTAAGGCTATTCCTATGGAAAATGGTTTCGGAACTGGATTCTACCTTTAATTAGGAGTCATTTTCAAAATGTTTCCGATTTTTATCAACTCTGGGTTATTTTATAAGGCGTGAATCATATTTTGGGCTTCATTTTGAACCTAATTTAATAATTTATATCCATTGTTTCACTCCCAATAATTTTCTAAACTTGGACCTTGGCTGTCTCTGTGTTATTTTAAAATATTACCACTACGGAATTGTTTGTTTTATGAAATAAGATTTAATAATATATTAAATGTATGTATTGTGGAATGTTAAATAGTGCATTGCATTTAAATAAACAATGTTTAAACTGAATGTTTGTCATATGACTCGTAGTTACAATTTCAAAAACTTTACGACTAATGTGTTTATTCGTGAGGTCTTTACATTTTAATTTTTTGGGAATGTTATACCTTTTCTGCATCTGTTGCTGATTGCCGCAGTCTTCAAGCTTGAGAAGTAACAGAGACTTTCCTTTTTGCAGGATTCTTATTTTGGCAAGTCTGGTATCGTAGCTTCAACATAATTTTGAAGGTTCGCTACAAAAATTCTGCTGGGTACCGAAGATTTCCTTTAGAAACTTGACCAGTATTTATATTATTAATTACACATAAGAGACTTTTTGTGATAAAATAAAACGCAAAACAATTATTTTTCAAATTTATTGAGTTTTGACATCGCATATTTACAAATTCAAATTTCGCGGGAAATGAAACCTGCTTCATAATTACTCCCCTTCAAATTGAAGTTCAAGTTTAGAAAATTATTGGGAGGAGTGAAACAATGGATATAAAATTAGGTTCAAAATGAAGCCCAAAATATGATTCACGCCTTATAAAATACCCAGAGTGATATAAAAATCGGAAACAATTTGAAAATGACTCCTAATTAAAGGTAGAATCCAGTTCCGAAACCATTTTCCATAGAATAGCCTTAGAAACGTATTTTAGCTCGTCCCGAGTTGTCCCGGCTTGCTTAAACAAAAACATGGCCAAGGCTTAGTAACAATAATTATTGAAAGTGAAATTATTTATGTAAAATTATGAAATTAGGTTCAAAATGAAGCTCTAAACTTACTTCACGCCTCATAAAATACCCAGAGTTGACAAAATTGGAAACATTTAAAAAGGACTCTTAATTGCTGATAGAATCCACTCTCGGGACCATGCCCCATAGGATTAACATTATAAAAAAATTTTAGCTCGTCTCTTTTTGTCCCGGCTTCATATTTTTTTTCAGGTTTTTTCTCATACGCTCGTTAACATAGAGGGGGATCAAACTTGGCTGGCCTCATTGGCGAGCTTGTCGAGTATCTAAGTTGGCCGTGGCTGAACGCACTAACCATTGCGCCACGGAAGCCCAAAATTAATGGTCGTCAGGTATTGTGGAAAACTCTTGACTTTTACGTCACATCTGAGACCTCACAACACCGCTCCCGGATGGGCTCGAACCACCAACCTTTCGGTTAACAGCCGAACGCGCCAACCATTGAGCCACGGAAGCTCAGTAATTAAATGGTTGTCAGGTATTGTGGAGAAACCTTGACTTTTTACGCCACATCTGAGACCTCACAACACCGGTTTCGGGTGGGCTCGAACCACAAACTTACTGGTTAAACAGCCGAACGCGCTAACCATTGAGCCACGCAAGCCCAAAAATTAAATGTTCGTCAGGTATTGTGGAAAAACTCTGACTTTTCACGTTACATCTGAGACACCACAAAACGCTCCCGGATGGGCTCGAACCACCAAACTTTCGGTTCGTCAGTTATTGTGGAAAACGTTTGACTTTTTAAGTTACATCTGAGACCCACCCCTCCACAAACCGCTCCCGATGGGCTCGAACCACCAACCTATGGTTAACACCGAACCGAACGCGCTAACCATTGAGCCACGGAAGTTCAGAAATTAAATGTTCGTCAGTATTGTGGAAAAACTATGACATTTTACGTTACATCTGAGACCTCACAACACCGCTTTCGGGTGGGCTCTAAATACCAACCTTTCGGTTAACAGCCGAACGCGCTAACCATTGCGCCACGGAAGCCCAAATATTAAATGGTCGTCAGGTATTGTGGAAAAAACCGCGACTTTTTACGTCACATCTGAGACATCACAACACCGCTCCCGGGTACGCTCGAATCACCAACCTTTTGAATAACAGTTGAGCGCGCTAACCATTGCGCAACGGAAGCCCAAAAATTCAATGGTCGTCAGGTATTGTGGAAAACTTTGGTTTTTACGTTACATTTGAGATCCCACAACACCGGTCCCGGGTGGGCTCGAACCACCAACCTATTGGTTAACAGCCGAACGCGCTAACAATTAAGCCAGGGAAGCTCAGAAATTAAATGGTTATCATGTATTGTGGAAAAGTTTTGAATTTTTATGCTACATCTGAGACCCCACAACACCGCTCCCGGGTGGGCTCGAACCACCAACCTATTGGTTAACAGCCGAACGCGCTAACCATTGAGCCACGGAAGCTCAGGAATTAAATGGTTGTCCCGTATTGTGGAAAAGTTTGACTTTTTACGCTACATCTGAGACCCCACAACACTCTCTCGGGTGGGCTCGAACCACCCACCTTTCGGTTAACTGCTGAACGCACTAACCATTGCGCCACGGAAGCCCAAATATTAATTGGTCGTCAGGTATTGTGGAAAACTCTTGACTTTTACGTCACATCTGAGACCTCACAACACCGCTCCCGGATGGGCTCGAACCACCAACCTTTCGGTTAACAGCCGAACGCGCCAACCATTGAGCCACGGAAGCTCAGTAATTAAATGGTTGTCAGGTATTGTGGAGAACCTTGACTTTTTACGCCACATCTGAGACCTCACAACACCGGTTTCGGGTGGGCTCGAACCACCAACCTTTCGGTTAACAGCCGAACGCGCCAACCATTGAGCCACGGAAGCTCAGTAATTAAATGGTTGTCAGGTATTGTGGAGAAACCTTGACTTTTTACGCCACATCTGAGACCTCACAACACCGGTTTCGGGTGGGCTCGAACCACCAACTTACTGGTTAACAGCCGAACGCGCTAACCATTGAGCCACGGAAGCCCAAAATTAAATGTTCGTCAGGTATTGTGGAAAAACTATGACATTTTACGTTACATCTGAGACCTCACAACACCGCTTTCGGGTGGGCTCGAACCACCAACCTTTCGGTTAACAGCCGAACGCGCTAACCATTGCGCCACGGAAGCCCAAATATTAAATGGTCGTCAGGTATTGTGGAAAAACCGCGACTTTTTACGTCACATCTGAGACATCACAACACCGCTCCCGGGTACGCTCGAACCACCAACCTTTTGAATAACAGTTGAGCGCGCTAACCATTGCGCAACGGAAGCCCAAGAATTAAATGGTCGTCAGGTATTGTGAAAAACTTTGGCTTTTTACGTTACATTTGAGATCCCACAACACCGCTCCCGGGTGGGCTCGAACCACCAACCTATTGTTTTACTGCTGAACGCGCTAACCATTGCGCCACGGAAGCCCAAAATTAAATGTTCGTCAGGTATTGTGGAAAAACTCTGACATTTTACGTTACATCTGAGACCTCACAGCACCGCTCCCGGGAGGGCTCGAACCACCAACCTTTTGAATAATAGCTGAACGCGCTAACCATTGCGCCACGGAAGCCCAAAATTTAAATGGTCGTCAGGTGCTGTGGAAAAACTATGACATTTTACGTTACATCTGAGACCTCACAACACCGCTCCCGGATGGGCTCGAACCACCAACCTATTGGTTAACAGCCGAACGCGCTAACCATTGAGCCACGGAAGCTCAGTAATTAAATGGTTGTCAGGTATTGTGGAGAAACTCTGACTTTTTACGTTACATCTGAGACCCCACAAACCGCTCCGGGGAGGGCTCGAACCACCAACCTTTTGAATAACAGCTGAGCGCGCTAACCATTGCGCCACGGAAGCCCAAAATTAAATGGTCGTCAGGTATTGTGGAAAAACTATGACATTTTACGTTACATCTGAGACCTCACAACACCGCTCCCGGATGGGCTCGAACCACCAACCTATTGGTTAACAGCCGAACGCGCTAACCATTGCGCCACGGAAGCCCAAATATTAAATGGTCGTCAGGTATTGTGGAAAACTCTGACTTTTTACGTTACATCTGAGACCTCACAACACCGCTCCCGGTGGGCTCGAACCACCAACCTTTTGAATAACAGCTGAGCGCGCTAACCATTGCGCCACGGAAGCCCAAATATTAAATGGTCGTCAGGTATTGTGGAAAAACTATGACATTTTACGTTACATCTGAGACCTCACAACACCGCTTTCGGGTGGGCTCGAACCACCAACCTTTCGGTTAACAGCCGAACGCGCTAACCATTGCGCCACGGAAGCCCAAATATTAAATGGTCGTCAGGTATTGTGGAAAAACCTCGACTTTTTACGTCACATCTGAGACCTCACAACACCGCTCCCGGGTACGCTCGAACCACCAACCTTTTGAATAACAGTTGAACGCGCTAACCAATGCGCCACGGAAACCCAAAAATTCAATGGTCGTCAGGTATTGTGGAAAAACTTGGTTTTTACGTTACATTTGAGATCCCACAACACCGGTCCCGGGTGGGCTCGAACCACCAACCTATTGGTTAACAGCCGAACGCGCTAACAATTAAGCCAGGGAAGCTCAGAAATTAAATGGTTATCACGTATTGTGGAAAAGTTTTGAATTTTTATGCTACATCTGAGACCCCACAACACCGCTCCCGGGTGGGCTCGAACCACCAACCTATTGGTTAACAGCCGAACGCGCTAACCATTGAGCCACGGAAGCTCAGGAATTAAATGGTTGTCCCGTATTGTGGAAAAGTTTTGACTTTTTACGCTACATCTGAGACCCCACAACACCTCTCCCGGGTGGGCTCGAACCACCCACCTTTCGGTTAACTGCTGAACGCACTAACCATTGCGCCACGGAAGCCCAAATATTAATTGGTCGTCAGGTATTGTGGAAAACTCTTGACTTTTACGTCACATCTGAGACCTCACAACACCGCTCCCGGATGGGCTCGAACCACCAACCTTTCGGTTAACAGCCGAACGCGCCAACCATTGAGCCACGGAAGCTCAGTAATTAAATGGTTGTCAGGTATTGTGGAGAAACCTTGACTTTTTACGCCACATCTGAGACCTCACAACACCGGTTTCGGGTGGGCTCGAACCACCAACCTTTCGGTTAACAGCCGAACGCGCCAACCATTGAGCCACGGAAGCTCAGTAATTAAATGGTTGTCAGGTATTGTGGAGAAACCTTGACTTTTTACGCCACATCTGAGACCTCACAACACCGGTTTCGGGTGGGCTCGAACCACCAACTTACTGGTTAACAGCCGAACGCGCTAACCATTGAGCCACGGAAGCCCAAAAATTAAATGTTCGTCAGGTA
This sequence comes from Phalangium opilio, assembly GCA_019434445.1. Lineage (NCBI taxonomy): Eukaryota > Metazoa > Arthropoda > Arachnida > Opiliones > Phalangiidae > Phalangium > Phalangium opilio. Next base: position 5,773 of record JAEQBA010002560.1, read on the forward strand.
TTGTGGAAAAACTCTGACTTTTAACGTTACATCTGAGACACCACAAAACGCTCCCGGATGGGCTCGAACCACCAAACTTTCGGTTCGTCAGTTATTGTGGAAAACGTTTGACTTTTTACGTTACATCTGAGACCTCACAACACCGCTCCCAGATGGGCTCGAACCACCAACCTATTGGTTAACAGCCGAACGCGCTAACCATTGAGCCACGGAAGTTCAGAAATTAAATGTTCGTCAGTTATTGTGGAAAAACTATGACATTTTACGTTACATCTGAGACCTCACAACACCGCTTTCGGGTGGGCTCGAACCACCAACCTTTCGGTTAACAGCCGAACGCGCTAACCATTGCGCCACGGAAGCCCAAATATTAAATGGTCGTCAGGTATTGTGGAAAAACCGCGACTTTTTACGTCACATCTGAGGCATCACAACACCGCTCCCGGGTACGCTCGAACCACCAACCTTTTGAATAACAGTTGAGCGCGCTAACCATTGCGCCACGGAAGCCCAAAAATTAAATGTTCGTCAGGTATTGTGGAAAAACTCTGACTTTTTACGTCACATCTGAGACCTCACAACACCGCTCCCGGATGGGCACGAACCACCAACCTTTCGGTTCATAGCCGAACGCGCTAACCAATGCGCCACGGAAACCCAAAAATTCAATGGTCGTCAGGTATTGTGGAAAAACTTTGGTTTTTACGTTACATTTGAGATCCCACAACACCGGTCCCGGGTGGGCTCGAACCACCAACCTATTGGTTAACAGCCGAACGCGCTAACAATTAAGCCACGGAAGCTCAGAAATTAAATGGTTATCACGTATTGTGGAAAAGTTTTGAATTTTTATGCTACATCTGAGACCCCACAACACCGCCCCCGGGTGGGCTCGAACCACCAACCTATTGGTTAACAGCCGAACGTGCTAACCATTGAGCCACGGAAGCTCAGGAGTTAAATGGTTGTCCCGTATTGTGGAAAAGTTTTGACTTTTTACGCTACATCTGAGACCCCACAACACCTCTCCCGGGTGGGCTCGAACCACCAACCTTTCGGTTAACTGCTGAACGCACTAACCATTGCGCCACGGAAGCCCAAAAATTAAATGTTCGTCAGTTATTGTGGAAAAACTCTGACATTTTACGTTACATCTGAGACCTCACAGCACCGCACCCGGGAGGGCTCAAACCACCACTCTTTTGAATAACAGCTGAACGCGCTAACCATTGCGCCACTGAAGCCCAAAAATTGAATGGTCGTCAGGTATTGTGGAAAAACCTTGACTTTTTACGCCACATCTGAGACCTCACAACACCGGTTTCGGGTGGGCTCGAACCACCAACTTACTGGTTAACAGCCGAACGCGCTAACCATTGAGCCACGGAAGTTCAGAAATTATATGGTTGTCTCGTATTGTGGAAAAACTCTGACTTTTTACGTCACATCTGAGACCTCACAACACCGCTCCCGGGAGGGCTTAAACCACCAGCTTTTAAATAACAGCTGAACGCTCTAACCATTGCGCCACGGAAGCCCAAATATTAAATGGTCGTCAGGTATTGTGGAAAACTCTTGACTTTTTACGTCACATCTGAGACCTCACAACACCGCTCCCGGATGGGCTCGAACCACCAACCTTTCGGTTAACAGCCGAACGCGCCAACCATTGCGCCATGGAAGCTAGAAACTTATATGGTCGTCAGGTATTGTGGAAAAACTTTGACTTTTTACGTCACATCTGAGACCTCACAACACCTCTCCCGGGTGGGCTCGAACCACCAAACTTTCGGTTAACAGCTGTACGCGCTAACCATTGAGCCACGGAAATTCAGAAATTAAATGTTTGTCCCGTATTGTGGAAAAGTTTTGACTTTTTACGCTACATCTGAGACCCCACAACGCCTCTCCTGGGTGGGCTCGAAACACCAACCTTTCGGTTAACTGCTGAACGCGCTAACCATTGCGCCACGGAAGCCCAAATATTAAATGTTCGTCAGTTATTGTGGAAAAACTATGACATTTTACGTTACATCTGAGACCTCACAACACCGCTTTCGGGTGGGCTCGAACCACTAACCATTCGGTTAACAGCCGAACGCGCTAACCATTGCGCCACGGAAGCCCAAATATTAAATGGTCGTCAGGTATTGTGGAAAAACCTCGACTTTTTACGTCACATCTGAGACATCACAACACCGCTCCCGGGTACGCTCGAACCACCAACCTTTTGAATAACAGTTGAGCGCGCTAACCATTGCGCCACGGAAGCCCAAAAATTAAATGTTTGTCAGGTATTGTGGAAAAACTCTGACTTTTTACGTCACATCTGAGACCTCACAACACCGCTCCCGGATGGGCACGAACCACCAACCTTTCGGTTCATAGCCGAAAGCGCTAACCAATGCGGCACGGAAACCCAAAAATTAAATGGTTGTCAGGTATTGTGGAAAAACTTTGGTTTTTACGTTACATTTGAGATCCCACAACACCGGTCCCGGGTGGGCTCGAACCACCACTTTCAATAAGTGTTTTATAGGGAATTAAGCTGAATTCGGTCAAAAATTTCTCCAGAAAAAAATGCATTCAAAAAAGTACCGAAAAAATCGCAGGTTTTTCTTCTTCAAGACACAAAATCCGTGAATACGATTTCTTATTGAAAATTGAATTTTAACAGTTTTTTGAATGAATATCGTTACATTGCTTGAATTAAAGCAAAAAGTATAAAAATAATGGTTTCAATGAATATATTTGAAAATAGTGAAGAAATACTCAAAGTATGATTCTTTGGCCGTGAAACGTCGATTTTGAAAATGTTATTAAAAATCGAGGTAAATTTTTAATTATTGTTCAATCGAGATGAAATCACTTTCAATGAGTGTTTTATAGGGAATTAAGCTGAATTCGGTCAAACATTTCTCCAGAAAAAAATGCATTCAAAAGTGTACCGAAAAAATCGCATGTTTTTCTTCTTCAAGATACAAAATCCGTGACAACGATTTCTTATTGAAAAATTGAATTTTAACAGTTTTTTGAATGAATATCGTTATATTTGCTCGAATTAAAGCAAAAAGTATAAAAATAATGGTTTCAGTGGTTATATTTGAAAATAGTGAAGAAATACTCAAAATATGCTTCTTTGGCCGTGAAACGTCGATTTTGAAAATGTTATTAAAAATCGAGGTTCATTTTTATTTATTGTTCAATCGAGATGAAATCACTTTTAATGAGTGTTTTATAGAGAATTAAGCTGAATTGGGTCAAAAATTTCTCCAGAAAAAAATGCATTCAAAAAAGTACCGAAAAAATCGCATGTTTTTCTTCTTCAAGATACAAAATCCGTGACAACGATTTCTTATTGAAAAATTTAATTTTAACAGTTTTTTGATTGAATATCGTTACATTTGCTTGAATTAAAGCAAAAAGTATAAAAATAATGGTTTCAGTGAACATATTTGAAAATAGTGAAGAAATACTACAGTCACTGTTAACAAGATCTAACTGCATTCTCGACGCTCCCACTACCGTGATTATTGCTATCTTTCTGTTGTGCCCTACTTGTGAGAAGTCAGTTCGCTTTCGCTCGTGATCGATCAGTTTTGTTGCCAAATCCGGCCCCATCAAAAACGAGTAACTAGCAAACCGTGTTAAAAAATCTTCTGTTATTGCGTCGCAACCTAAAAAAAATGGCGTGTAAATTCAAGACCAACGTACTTTCGTGAAACATTCAACGCCCGCTATATAAAAAATAAAATCGAATATCTCTTATTTTATCAGCAACCGACGAAAAATTTGGAATCAATTTTTCACTCTTCAGAGCACCAGCCACTGTGAACAAGGACTAACTGTATTCTATCTTTCAGGTATGAATGATCACCTTTAACGTATTCAACGTCTCGCCTTCCACTGTGATCGCTACCGTCGGCTTAGCTACTTGCAAATCGTCGTAAGTCATCCCGCTTTTGCTGGTGGACAGCTTTCTCCAAGACCCGTATTTGCCTCGTGATAAGTACCATTAACTCATAACTTACAATCCGTGCTGAAACAAAAAACATCCGTTCTTGCGTCGCTTAAAAAAGACCTGGCGTGCAAAGCCAAGAGCATCGGTCTTCTTAAAAAAATCAAAGCCCGCTTCTAAAAAAAAAGAAAGGAACTACTCTCGCTTATCTCATCTACAACCGAGGATTTAAATTGTGATCTCAACGCTTTGGAGCTTCAGTCACTGGTAACAAGATCTAACTGCATTCTCGACGCTCCCACTACCGTGATTATTGCTATCTTTCTGTTGTGCCCTACTTGTGAGAAGTCAGTTCGCTTTCGCTCGTGATCGATTAGTTTTGTTGCCAAATCCGGCCCCATCAAAAACGAGTAACTAGCAAACCGTGTTAAAAAATCTTCTGTTATTGCGTCGCAACCTAAAAAAACTGGCGTGTAAATTCAAGACCAACGTACTTTCGTGAAACATTCAACGCCCGCTATATAAAAAATAAAATCGAATATCTCTTATCTTATCAGCAACCGACGAAAAATTTGGAATCTCAATTTTTCACACTTCAGAGCACCAGCCACTGTGAACAAGGACTAACTGTATCCTATCTTTCAGGTAGTATAGTATCTATTTTTTACACAATTATCTTTCACTGGTGCTCTCACAAAGAACTTATCCATCCACCGTAACTATGGCTGATACCCAAACAATCCTATCCGAATTACAAAAAATGAGGACAGAGGCTAGGAATGACAATACTGAAGTTGTTAAAAAAATTGAAGCTATCAATAGTAAAATTTCAGATACTAATATTAAGATAGATAAAATATGTCAGAAAGTAAACGAGCATGAATTGAGAATTGAAAAGCTAGAAAAACAGGCCGAGAAAATAGACACCTTAGAATTTGAAACAGGGGCTTTCGCTGAAGAGGTAAATGGGAAGCTAGATCAGAAAAATAAGGAGATCCAGGAATTACAAAAACAACTTGATATTCTTGAAACTGACAATCGCAAAAATAATATAGTAATAACAGGTCTACCAGAAAAAACAGGTGAAGATAGAAATAATCTGGCCAAGGAAGTCAACACTGTACTTAAGGAGTTATTAGGAATTGATTTTAAAATTTTCTCATATCAAGTGTCTAGGAGAGGCGAAAACCGTCGAATAATCTTAAAGCTAAATAACGCCGAACTTAAATCTATAATTCTAAAAAATGCTTATAAATTAAGAGGTTCAAAAATCTATATATCGCATGACTTTACAATACGACAGGAACTTGCAAGGTATCACTTAAGAAATTTTGTTAGAGAAAAGGGGAAAGAACACGCCAAATTTAAAACTAATTTTGCTGTGGAATTTGAACATAACATTTACCATTTTAACGAAACTAAGCTCAGAGTTCAAATAAAACACTAAAACCGCATAAAAACAAAGCCTTTCGAATTTAATCCACATTTTTTAACCTGTAATGAAAGCTGTTTATGCCAATATAAGAAGTGCGAATTTAAATTTCCCTAGCCTTGTTAGCCACTATGCAAAGATAAAAATTGACATTTATGCTCTAACTGAAACATGGTTCCAGAATAATTATTCTGTCTACATCCCAAACTATCTTTTTACTGGTATTGGAAACAGACGAGGAGGCGGTGTGGGTTTTTATGTACATAAGGACATAAATTTCTCTATTTTAGAGGGAACTTGCGTATTTAATAGCGATATTGAGAGTTATGGTATAAAATTGCAAGACACTGGGGACGTTTTTGTTATTATATATCGACCACATTCTTCAAATTTTGACACATTCATAATGACTTGCGAATCTATTTTATGCACTGCAGGCAACTGCAAAGTTAACAAAACAGTACTTGGAGACTTTAATTTCGATTTTAATTCAGATACTCCCTGCCCACAATCTATAATAGATCTCTATTCTAGCTACGGTCTCAAGAGAATGATTTATGCCGCAACTAGGGTAACCTTAAGTACCTCGAGTTGCATAGACAATATATTTACGAGCGCTCAGGCCAATGCTGAAATATTTAGTGATATTGATGTCTCAGACCACCTACCCATCCTCCTTACTTATGATAAAGTCACAACCGGGAAATCCCAGCAAATCAGAGACCTAAGTCAAGCAAATCTTTTAAAATTTGCCAACATTGTCAGTAATATTAATTGGACTGATCTGTACAGCCAGAAAGACTCAGACCTTGCTTATAACTTCTTTGAAGACAAGATAACCGCCGCCTATAATAATAGTTTCAAAATTAAAACTATAAAATTTTCCCCCGAATCCTGGATTACAGAAAACGTAAAACAATCAATTAGAATCAAAAGAAAACTGTTTAAAATTTACAGGAAAAAACCTACCATAGAAAACCATAAGGAATATACCACCTACAGAAATTCTTTAAATAACCAAATACGAAATGCTAGAAGTACATACATTAGAAATAAGATATCTAAGGCCACATCAAATAAATCCAAGTGGAAAATAATAAATGAAACAACCGGCAGGCTAAAATCGAATTCGCAGATTCCTGGTAGTATCAAACCTAACGCTATTAATATACATTTTACAACAGTTATTGATTCAACCCGAAATTTTAACGTACCGCTTATGTTTAAATCAAACCCATCAACCTTTGCCCTATTTAAAACTTTTGAACTTGAGGTAAAGAATGTAATTGACGGTCTACCTCAATCATCTGCACCAGGAAAAGATGAAATACACCCCAAACCCTTAAAATTTGTAGCAAACTATTTAATAGGTCCCCTTGTCTTCCTAATCAACCTCTCGTTCGCCACAGGAGTTTATCCTGGACGGCTAAAACATGCAATGATAACACCAATTTTAAAAAAACGTGATCCTCTTATCCTTAGTAACTATAGACCTATATCTGTACTCTCGACATTTGCTAAAATTTATGACAAACTTTTTTTAAATAGGCTGAGCTCTTTTTGTGATAAATACAATATCTTATCGACAAACCAATTTGGGTTTCGTAAAGATAGTAGTACCGAGCTAGCCATTACTAACTTATATAAGTCAATTTTGAATGCACTTGAAAAGTCATGGTATTGCCTAGGGATTTTTCTTGACCTTGAAAAAGCTTTCGATAGTGTGCCTCATAAAAGACTATTAGATAAACTGGATCGACTGGGTATAAGAGGACTGTCTCTGAAATGGATATCAAGTTACCTCTCAAATCGGAAATGCTCAACCAAATTAAATAATAATATATCAGATTCGCTGGACATAACTATCGGTGTCCCTCAAGGTTCGGTATTATCCCCACTGCTTTTTAATCTATATATTAACGATATAGTAGAAAAGCTACCCAAAGAGCTTCTTCGTCTTTATGCAGATGACACAGTTTTACTATTGGAAAATAAGCACTTACCTGCTTTAATATTGCAAGGAAACACGTATTTACAAATTATAAACTCTTGGCTAGAGGAAAACGGTCTAAAATTGAACAAATTAAAAACAGAATATATAACAAAAGAGTTGGTGCGACATTCCACTAGGTGGGGACTTCTTCAACAATGACATTGAGAAAATGTTAGGAAAGAATTTCTTCAATCAATCAAATTGTGACAGTTCTATTTAAGGAATGTTGAGAATAGTAGATAAATAGGTCAAGTTTACTGTTGTGTAATTTATTTACTCCTCAACTGTCAGGTACACAAAGCTTGTCAGGAATTCGTCGGATCTTGGAGATTTAAAAACTGCTCATTGTGCTATTTATCTTATTGGTCTTGAGAGTGCTGGAATTCCTTAATCCCTGGTTTGAAAAACGCACCTAAAAATACGCTTACAATCGAAGAAGGGGAGAGGGTTCTTCAACAATGACCTTAGGTCTTTGAAGATGTTAGGAAAATATTTCGTCAATCAAATATTGACAGATCGAGCTAAGGAATGTGGGTCAAAATAGATAAATAGGTCAAGTTTACTATTGTGTTATATACTTACTCGTCAGCTGTTATGGAGGCAAGTACACAAAGGTTGTCAAGAATTCGTCGGATCTTGGAGGTTAACCCTCAAAAACTACTTATTGTATTCTTTATATTACTGATTTTGGGAATGTTAGAATTTCTTAATCTATGGTTTCAGAACTTTGACATAAAAATACGCCTACAATCTAACAACAGAACAGTCAAGGACAATAGATATTTCGCGATAGCTACTTAGGAAATTTAGTATAAAAACCGTGGAACACGACAGAGGAGTGTATCATAATTCGAGAAGACCTTAAACGTGCAACATGGAAAATCAAGAAGCTGTTAAGAGGAAGATTGGCGTAACTAACGAACGAAAAATCAACGGTAGATTCCACATTTCTAGAGAGTTGTTCCTGACAACGGGGTTCGTGAACGGCACCCTCGATCCCGAGATTCGCTTATGTAGGAAGCAGTCGGTAAAAAGTTTCGCCATTTCAACAAGTACATGGGAGAAGTTGATCCCGCGTTTACCCGTATTAGCAGGATGGACGGCGGGCCACGAAACCAATAACTTTGAAATCGTTTTGATCGATAACGCAAATGAAAAAACAACTGTTGTGGCGTATCATAATACGTGTCATATTAAAGATTTACTAAATGACGATTCCATTGTTTTGGACAGTCTAGAAACAGCGGCATTGAACCGAGTTTCGAATGCCGTTAAGGAGCATCTTACTAAGTTAAGTAACCATGAAATTGTATTCACGCACATGACTGATATTATTATAGAATTTTATAATGATATTTATGATAATTTATATGGCGATCACGATCGTATACCGTGTTTAGATGGGCAGCCCGAAAAATTCGACGCAGTTGTGGGTTACTTCACCAATTTCGTAACATCGTACCAAGTGGTAATGAAATTTAATAATGTAATTGAAGAAGAAAATCTTCAAAGTAATTTTTAAAATTATAATGTATTCTCGGTAATTTCGGGTCAAATAACTTATTTGAAAGAGAGAATGCACATGTTAACGCATTTTTAAATTTTTATCTATTTGATAATTTGTATTTTTTCATTGATGTTTCAAAATAAATTGAATTTAAAACTGAAAAACTGTTCCATTTTATATAACTAATACTACACAGAAATGATATAAATTTCTATGTGTTCTAGTTTTTAAATTTTAAGCCTACGAAATATAAAAGTAGATATAACTAAAGTGTAGGAAAAACTTTTAAACTTGTCGAAGTTTTTCGATAGGAACTTATTTTAAATAAAAAGAAGTAAATAAAGTACAAAAACAATTTATTTAAAATTCATAAAAAATATTTACAAAATTTTTTTTAACTCCCTCCCCCCTCCCCTCACTGGACGAGAGAACGACCCTTTTGAATATATGTCTCTGAACTTTTCCGATTACGCCCCCAGCGAAAAGAGCTCCATCGTAGATTCGGAGGAGGCCGAGGCGAATGTTTATGATCAATGGGGTGGGGGGTGTCCCCCTTCGCCTATAGAAGATGTACCATCTTGCGAAATTCTAGAGCAGAGCGAGAGATTTTTTGAACATTTTAATATGTATGGCAGGGAAATATCTCTAAATATAACTGATGATCCGGTGGATAGTATATGTTCTATTACGGAACACGTATTAAGCGAATATAGAGCAACAGATTACGTGCAAATAACTTTACGAAGTCTGGGTATAAACTGTCGTTCGGAACTTGATTTATCCTTTAAAAGACTCGATCAAGTAGACCCTTCTATTCTCTTTGATCAACTAGCCGAGTTACTTTATGATGATGAGATCGAACATTTTTTTCAAGGACCTATAAAAATGATATTTAGGACCCCGTTACACAAGCCAAAAAACAGAGGCTTTAGATCTTTGTCAAAAGGCCGGAGTCTCTGTATCCGAATGCGGTACCTCCGATTCATTCCAGAAATTTAAAGTTTATTTATCCCCCTATTCTATATTTGTTTATAAATTCGAAAACAGAGTTCCAATTCTAATTTTAGGCGAAAACGACCCTACAGATACCAGACCACGCCTCTTTCTACTTAATGAGAATAATCACTATAACGTCAAATGTAACGTAGAAAGCCAAAGTTTTTCCACAATACCTGACGACCATTTAATTCTTGGGCTTCCGTAACGCAATGGTTAGCGCGTTCGGCTGTTAACCAATAGGTTGGTGGTTCGAGCCCATCCGGGAGCGGTGTTGTGAGGTCTCAGATGTGACTTAAAAAGTCAAGGTTTTTACACAATACCTGACGAGCATTTAATTTTTGGGCTCCGTGGTGCAATGATTAGCGCGTTCAGCTGTTAATCGAAAGGTTGAAGGTTCGAGCCCACCCGGGAGAGGTGTTGTGGGGTCTCAGATGTAGCGTAAAAAGTCAAAACGTTTCCACAATACGTGACAGTCATTTAATTTCTGAGGTTCCGTGGCTCAATGGTTAGCGCGTTCAACTGTTAACCAATAGGTTGGTGGTTCGAGCCCACCCGGGAGCGGTGTTGTGGGATCTCAAATGTAACGTAGAAAGCCAATACCTGACAACCATTTAATTTCTGAGCTTCCGTGGCTCAATGGTTAGCGCGTTCGGCTGTTAACCAATAGGTTGGTGGTTCGAGCCCATCCGGGAGCGGTGTTGTGAGGTCTCAGATGAAACGTAAAATGTCAGATTTTTTCCACACTACCTGACGAACATTTAATTTTTGGGCTCCGTGGTGCAATGATTAGCGCGTTCAGCTGTTAATCGAAAGGTTGAAAGTTCGAGCCCACCCGGGAGAGGTGTTGTGGGGTCTCAGATGTAGCGTAAAAAGTCAAAACGTTTCCACAATACGTGACAACCATTCAATTTCTGAGGTTCCGTGGCTCAATGGTTAGCGCGTTCGGCTGTTAAAAAATAGGTTGGTGGTTCGAGCCCACCCGGGAGCGGTGTTGTGGGATCTCAAATGTAACGTAGAAAGCCAAAGTTTTTCCACAATACCTGACGACCATTTAGTTTTTGGGCTTCCGTGGCGCAATGGTTAGCGCGTTCGGCTGTAAACCAATAGGTTTGTGGTTCGAGCCCACCCGGGAGCGGTGTTGTGGGATCTCAAATGTAACGTAGAAAGCCAAAGATTTTCCACAATACCTGACGACCATTTAATTTTTGGGCTTCCTTGGTGCAATGGTTAGCGCGTTCGGCTGTTAACCGAAAGGTTGGTGGTTCGAGCCCAACCGGGAGAGGTGTTGTAGGGTCTCAGATGTAACGTAATAAGTCATAACTTATCCACAATACGTGACAACCATTTAATTTCTGAGGTTCCGTGGCTCAATGGTTAGCGCGTTCGGCTGTTAAAAAATAGGTTGGTGGTTCGAGCCCACCCGGGAGCGGTGTTGTGGGATCTCAAATGTAACGTAGAAAGCCAAAGTTTTTCCACAATACCTGACGACCATTTAATTTTTGGGCTCCGTGGTGCAATGATTAGCGCGTTCAGCTGTTAATCGAAAGGTTGAAAGTTCGAGCTCACCCGGGAGAGGTGTTGTGGGGTCTCAGATGTAGCGTAAAAAGTCAAAACGTTTCCACAATACGTGACAACCATTTAATTTCTGAGGATCCGTGGCTCAATGGTTAGCACGTTCGGCTGTTAAAAAATAGGTTGGTGGTTCGAGCCCACCCGGGAGCGGTGTTGTGGGATCTCAAATGTAACGTAGAAAGCCTAAGTTTTTCCACAATACCTGACGACCATTTAATTCTTGGGCTTCCGTGGCGCAATGGTTAGCGCGTTCGGCTGTTAATCAATAGGTTGGTGGTTCGAGCCCATCCGGGAGCGGTGTTGTGAGGTCTCAGATGTGACGTAAAAAGTCAAGGTTTTTACACAATACCTGACGAGCATTTAATTTTTGGGCTTCCGTGGTGCAATGGTTAGCGCGTTCAGCTGTTAACCACTAGGTTGGTGGTTCGAGCCCACCCGGGGGCGGTGTTGTGGGATCTCAAATGTAACGTAGAAAGCCAAAGTTTTTCCACAATACCTGACGACCATTTAGTTTTTGGGCTTCCGTGGCGCAATGGTTAGCGCGTTCGGCTGTAAACCAATAGGTTGGTGGTTCGAGCCCACCCGGGAGCGGTGTTGTGGGATCTCAAATGTAACGTAGAAAGCCAAAGATTTTCCACAATACCTGACGACCATTTAATTTTTGGGCTCCGTGGTGCAATGATTAGCGCGTTCAGCTGTTAATCGAAGGGTTGAAAGTTCGAGCTCACCCGGGAGAGGTGTTGTGGGGTCTCAGATGTAGCGTAAAAAGTCAAAACGTTTCCACAATACGTGACAACCATTTAATTTCTGAGGATCCGTGGCTCAATGGTTAGCACGTTCGGCTGTTAAAAAATAGGTTGGTGGTTCGAGCCCACCCGGGGGCGGTGTTGTGGGATCTCAAATGTAACGTAGAAAGCCAAAGTTTTTCCACAATACCTGACGACCATTTAATTCTTGGGCTTCCGTGGCGCAATGGTTAGCGCGTTCGGCTGTAAACCAATAGGTTTGTGGTTCGAGCCCACCCGGGAGCGGTGTTGTGGGATCTCAAATGTAACGTAGAAAGCCAAAGTTTTTCCACAATACCTGACGACCATTTAATTCTTGGGCTTCCGTGGCGCAATGGTTAGCGCGTTCGGCTGTTAACCAGTAGGTTGGTTGTTCGAGCCCAACCGGGAGAGGTGTTGTGGGGTCTCAGATGTAGCGTAAAAAGTCAAAACGTTTCCACAATACGTGAAAACCATTTAATTTCTGAGGTTCCGTGGCTCAATGGTTAGCGCGTTCGGCTGTTAACCAATAGGTTGGTGGTTCGAGCCCACCCGGGAGCGGTGTTGTGGGATCTCAAATGTAACGTAGAAAGCCAAAGTTTTTCCACAATACCTGACGACCATTTAATTCTTGGGCTTCCGTGGCGCAATGGTTAGCGCGTTCGGCTGTTAACCAATAGGTTGGTGGTTCGAGCCCACCCGGGAGCGGTGTTGTGGGTCTCAGATGTGACGTAAAAAGCCAAAGTTTTTCCACAATACCTGACGACCATTTAATTTTTGGGCTTCCGTGGCGCAATGGTTAGCGCGTTCGGCTGTAAACCAATAGGTTGGTGGTTCGAGCCCACCCGGGAGCGGTGTTGTGGGATCTCAAATGTAACGTAGAAAGCCAAAGATTTTCCACAATACCTGACGACCATTTAATTTTTGGGCTCCGTGGCGCAATGGTTAGCGCGTTCGGCTGTTAATCGAAAGGTTGGTGGTTCGAGCCCACCCGGGAGCGGTGTTGTGGGGTCTCAGATGTAGCGTAAAAAGTCAAAACGTTTCCACAATACGTGACAACCATTTAATTTCTGAGGATCCGTGGCTCAATGGTTAGCACGTTCGGCTGTTAAAAATAGGTTGGTGGTTCGAGCCCACCCGGGAGCGGTGTTGTGGGATCTCAAATGTAACGTAGAAAGCCAAAGTTTTTCCACAATACCTGACGACCATTTAATTCTTGGGCTTCCGTGGCGCAATGGTTAGCGCGTTCGGCTGTAAACCAATAGGTTTGTGGTTCGAGCCCACCCGGGAGCGGTGTTGTGGGATCTCAAATGTAACGTAGAAAGCCAAAGATTTTCCACAATACCTGACGACCATTTAATTTTTGGGCTTCCGTGGTGCAATGGTTAGCGCGTTCGGCTGTTAACCGAAAGGTTGTTGGTTCGAGCCCAACCGGGAGAGGTGTTGTAGGGTCTCAGATGTAACGTAAAAAGTCATAACTTTTCCACAATACGTGACAGCCATTTAATTTCTGAGGTTCCGTGGCTCAATGGTTAGCGCGTTCGGCTGTTAAAAAATAGGTTGGTGGTTCGAGCCCATCCGGGAGCGGTGTTGTGAGGTCTCAGATGTGACGTAAAAAGTCAAGGTTTTTACACAATACCTGACGACCATTTAATTTTTGGGCTTCCGTGGCGCAATGGTTAGCGCGTTCGGCTGTTAACCAATAGGTTGGTGGTTCGAGCCCATCCGGGAGCGGTGTTGTGAGGTCTCAGATGTGACGTAAAAGCCAAAGTTTTTCCACAATACCTGACGACCATTTAGTTTTTGGGCTTCCGTGGCGCAATGGTTAGCGCGTTCGGCTGTAAACCAATAGGTTGGTGGTTCGAGCCACCCGGGAGCGGTGTTGTGGGATCTCAAATGTAACGTAGAAAGCCAAAGATTTTCCACAATACCTGACGACCATTTAATTTTTGGGCTCCGTGGTGCAATGATTAGCGCGTTCAGCTGTTAATCGAAAGGTTGTAAGTTCGAGCTCACCCGGGAGAGGTGTTGTGGGGTCTCAGATGTAGCGTAAAAAGTCAAAACGTTTCCACAATACGTGACAACCATTTAATTTCTGAGGATCCGTGGCTCAATGGTTAGCACGTTCGGCTGTTAAAAAATAGGTTGGTGGTTCGAGCCCACCCGGGAGCGGTGTTGTGGGATCTCAAATGTAACGTAGAAAGCCAAAGTTTTTCCACAATACCTGACGACCATTTAATTCTTGGGCTTCCGTGGCGCAATGGTTAGCGCGTTCGGCTGTTAACCAATAGGTTGGTGGTTCGAGCCCATCCGGGAGCGGTGTTGTGAGGTCTCAGATGAACGTAAAAAGTCAAGGTTTTTACACAATACCTGACGAGCATTTAATTTTTGGGCTTCCGTGGCGCAATGGTTAGCGCGTTCAGCTGTTAACCAATAGGTTGGTGGTTCGAGCCCACCCGGGAGCGGTGTTGTGGGATCTCAAATGTAACGTAGAAAGCCAAAGTTTTTCCACAATACCTGACGACCATTTAGTTTTTGGGCTTCCGTGGCGCAATGGTTAGCGCGTTCGGCTGTAAACCAATAGGTTGGTGGTTCGAGCCACCCGGGAGCGGTGTTGTGGGATCTCAAATGTAACGTAGAAAGCCAAAGATTTTCCACAATACCTGACGACCATTTAATTTTTGGGCTCCGTGGCGCAATGATTAGCGCGTTCAGCTGTTAATCGAAAGGTTGTGGTTCGAGCCCACCCGGGAGAGGTGTTGTGGGGTCTCAGATGTAGCGTAAAAAGTCAAAACGTTTCCACAATACGTGACAACCATTTAATTTCTGAGGATCCGTGGCTCAATGGTTAGCACGTTCGGCTGTTAAAAATAGGTTGGTGGTTCGAGCCCACCCGGGAGCGGTGTTGTGGGATCTCAAATGTAACGTAGAAAGCCAAAGTTTTTCCACAATACCTGACGACCATTTAATTCTTGGGCTTCCGTGGCGCAATGGTTAGCGCGTTCGGCTGTTAACCAATAGGTTGGTGGTTCGAGCCCATCCGGGAGCGGTGTTGTGAGGTCTCAGATGAACGTAAAAAGTCAAGGTTTTTACACAATACCTGACGAGCATTTAATTTTTGGGCTTCCGTGGCGCAATGGTTAGCGCGTTCAGCTGTTAACCAATAGGTTGGTGGTTCGAGCCCACCCGGGAGCGGTGTTGTGGGATCTCAAATGTAACGTAGAAAGCCAAAGTTTTTCCACAATACCTGACGACCATTTAGTTTTTGGGCTTCCGTGGCGCAATGGTTAGCGCGTTCGGCTGTAAACCAATAGGTTGGTGGTTCGAGCCACCCGGGAGCGGTGTTGTGGGATCTCAAATGTAACGTAGAAAGCCAAATTTTTCCACAATACCTGACGACCATTTAATTTTTGGGCTCCGTGGTGCAATGATTAGCGCGTTCAGCTGTTAATCGAAAGGTTGAAAGTTCGAGCTCACCCGGGAGAGGTGTTGTGGGGTCTCAGATGTAGCGTAAAAAGTCAAAACGTTTCCACAATACGTGACAACCATTTAATTTCTGAGGATCCGTGGCTCAATGGTTAGCACGTTCGGCTGTTAAAAATAGGTTGGTGGTTCGAGCCCACCCGGGAGCGGTGTTGTGGGATCTCAAATGTAACGTAGAAAGCCAAAGTTTTTCCACAATACCTGACGACCATTTAATTCTTGGGCTTCCGTGGCGCAATGGTTAGCGCGTTCGGCTGTTAACCAATAGGTTGGTGGTTCGAGCCCATCCGGGAGCGGTGTTGTGAGGTCTCAGATGTGACGTAAAAAGTCAAGGTTTTTACACAATACCTGACGAGCATTTAATTTTTGGGCTTCCGTGGCGCAATGGTTAGCGCGTTCAGCTGTTAACCACTAGGTTGGTGGTTCGAGCCCACCCGGGGGCGGTGTTGTGGGATCTCAAATGTAACGTAGAAAGCCAAAGTTTTTCCACAATACCTGACGACCATTTAGTTTTTGGGCTTCCGTGGCGCAATGGTTAGCGCGTTCGGCTGTAAACCAATAGGTTGGTGGTTCGAGCCCACCCGGGAGCGGTGTTGTGGGATCTCAAATGTAACGTAGAAAGCCAAAGATTTTCCACAATACCTGACGACCATTTAATTTTTGGGCTCCGTGGTGCAATGATTAGCGCGTTCAGCTGTTAATCGAAGGGTTGAAAGTTCGAGCTCACCCGGGAGAGGTGTTGTGGGGTCTCAGATGTAGCGTAAAAAGTCAAAACGTTTCCACAATACGTGACAACCATTTAATTTCTGAGGATCCGTGGCTCAATGGTTAGCACGTTCGGCTGTTAAAAAATAGGTTGGTGGTTCGAGCCCACCCGGGAGCGGTGTTGTGGGATCTCAAATGTAACGTAGAAAGCCAAAGTTTTTCCACAATACCTGACGACCATTTAATTCTTGGGCTTCCGTGGCGCAATGGTTAGCGCGTTCGGCTGTAAACCAATAGGTTTGTGGTTCGAGCCCACCCGGGAGCGGTGTTGTGGGATCTCAAATGTAACGTAGAAAGCCAAAGTTTTTCCACAATACCTGACGACCATTTAATTCTTGGGCTTCCGTGGCGCAATGGTTAGCGCGTTCGGCTGTTAACCAGTAGGTTGGTGTTCGAGCCCACCGGGAGAGGTGTTGTGGGGTCTCAGATGTAGCGTAAAAAGTCAAAACGTTTCCACAATACGTGAAAACCATTTAATTTCTGAGGTTCCGTGGCTCAATGGTTAGCGCGTTCGGCTGTTAACCAATAGGTTGGTGGTTCGAGCCCACCCGGGAGCGGTGTTGTGGGATCTCAAATGTAACGTAGAAAGCCAAAGTTTTCCACAATACCTGACGACCATTTAATTCTTGGGCTTCCGTGGCGCAATGGTTAGCGCGTTCGGCTGTTAACCAATAGGTTGGTGGTTCGAGCCCATCCGGGAGCGGTGTTGTGAGGTCTCAGATGTGACGTAAAAAGCCAAAGTTTTTCCACAATACCTGACGACCATTTAGTTTTTGGGCTTCCGTGGCGCAATGGTTAGCGCGTTCGGCTGTAAACCAATAGGTTGGTGTTTCGAGCCACCCGGGAGCGGTGTTGTGGGATCTCAAATGTAACGTAGAAAGCCAAAGATTTTCCACAATACCTGACGACCATTTAATTTTTGGGCTCCGTGGTGCAATGATTAGCGCGTTCAGCTGTTAATCGAAAGGTTGTAAGTTCGAGCTCACCCGGGAGAGGTGTTGTGGGGTCTCAGATGTAGCGTAAAAAGTCAAAACGTTTCCACAATACGTGACAACCATTTAATTTCTGAGGATCCGTGGCTCAATGGTTAGCACGTTCGGCTGTTAAAAAATAGGTTGGTGGTTCGAGCCCACCCGGGAGCGGTGTTGTGGGATCTCAAATGTAACGTAGAAAGCCAAAGTTTTTCCACAATACCTGACGACCATTTAATTCTTGGGCTTCCGTGGCGCAATGGTTAGCGCGTTCGGCTGTAAACCAATAGGTTTGTGGTTCGAGCCCACCCGGGAGCGGTGTTGTGGGATCTCAAATGTAACGTAGAAAGCCAAAGATTTTCCACAATACCTGACGACCATTTAATTTTTGGGCTTCCTTGGTGCAATGGTTAGCGCGTTCGGCTGTTAACCGAAAGGTTGGTGGTTCGAGCCCAACCGGGAGAGGTGTTGTAGGGTCTCAGATGTAACGTAATATGTCATAACTTATCCACAATACGTGACAGCCATTTCATTTCTGAGGTTCCGTGGCTCAATGGTTAGCGCGTTCGGCTGTTAAAAAATAGGTTGGTGGTTCGAGCCCATCCGGGAGCGGTGTTGTGAGGTCTCAGATGTGACGTAAAAAGTCAAGGTTTTTACACAATACCTGACGAGCATTTAATTTTTGGGCTTCCGTGGCGCAATGGTTAGCGCGTTCGGCTGTTAACCAATAGGTTGGTGGTTCGAGCCCATCCGGGAGCGGTGTTGTGAGGTCTCAGATGTGACGTAAAAAGCCAAAGTTTTTCCACAATACCTGACGACCATTTAGTTTTTGGGCTTCCGTGGCGCAATGGTTAGCGCGTTCGGCTGTAAACCAATAGGTTGGTGTTTCGAGCCACCCGGGAGCGGTGTTGTGGGATCTCAAATGTAACGTAGAAAGCCAAAGATTTTCCACAATACCTGACGACCATTTAATTTTTGGGCTCCGTGGTGCAATGATTAGCGCGTTCAGCTGTTAATCGAAAGGTTGTAAGTTCGAGCTCACCCGGGAGAGGTGTTGTGGGGTCTCAGATGTAGCGTAAAAAGTCAAAACGTTTCCACAATACGTGACAACCATTTAATTTCTGAGGATCCGTGGCTCAATGGTTAGCACGTTCGGCTGTTAAAAAATAGGTTGGTGGTTCGAGCCCACCCGGGAGCGGTGTTGTGGGATCTCAAATGTAACGTAGAAAGCCAAAGTTTTTCCACAATACCTGACGACCATTTAATTCTTGGGCTTCCGTGGCGCAATGGTTAGCGCGTTCGGCTGTAAACCAATAGGTTTGTGGTTCGAGCCCACCCGGGAGCGGTGTTGTGGGATCTCAAATGTAACGTAGAAAGCCAAAGATTTTCCACAATACCTGACGACCATTTAATTTTTGGGCTTCCTTGGCGCAATGGTTAGCGCGTTCGGCTGTTAACCGAAAGGTTGGTGGTTCGAGCCCAACCGGGAGAGGTGTTGTAGGGTCTCAGATGTAACGTAAAAGTCAAACTTTTCCACAATACGTGACAGCCATTTCATTTCTGAGGTTCCGTGGCTCAATGGTTAGCGCGTTCGGCTGTTAAAAAATAGGTTGGTGGTTCGAGCCCATCCGGGAGCGGTGTTGTGAGGTCTCAGATGTGACGTAAAAAGTCAAGGTTTTTACACAATACCTGACGACCATTTAATTTTTGGGCTTCCGTGGCGCAATGGTTAGCGCGTTCAGCTGTTAACCAATAGGTTGGTGGTTCGAGCCCACCCGGGGGCGGTGTTGTGGGATCTCAAATGTTACGTAGAAAGCCAAAGTTTTTCCACAATACCTGACGACCATTTAGTTTTTGGGCTTCCGTGGCGCAATGGTTAGCGCGTTCGGCTGTAAACCAATAGGTTGGTGGTTCGAGCCCACCCGGGAGCGGTGTTGTGGGATCTCAAATGTAACGTAGAAAGCCAAAGATTTTCCACAATACCTGACGACCATTTAATTTTTGGGCTCCGTGGTGCAATGATTAGCGCGTTCAGCTGTTAATCGAAAGGTTGAAAGTTCGAGCTCACCCGGGAGAGGTGTTGTGGGGTCTCAGATGTAGCGTAAAAAGTCAAAACGTTTCCACAATACGTGACAACCATTTAATTTCTGAGGATCCGTGGCTCAATGGTTAGCGCGTTCGGCTGTTAAAAAATAGGTTGGTGGTTCGAGCCCACCCGGGAGCGGTGTTGTGGGATCTCAAATGTAACGTAGAAAGCCAAAGTTTTTCCACAATACCTGACGACCATTTAATTCTTGGGCTTCCGTGGCGCAATGGTTAGCGCGTTCGGCTGTTAACCAATAGGTTGGTGGTTCGAGCTCATCCGGGAGCGGTGTTGTGAGGTCTCAGATGTGACGTAAAAAGTCAAGCTTTTTACACAATACCTGACGAGCATTTAATTTTGGGCTTCCGTGGCGCAATGGTTAGCGCGTTCGGCTGTTAACCAATAGGTTGGTGGTTCGAGCCCATCCGGGAGCGGTGTTGTGAGGTCTCAGATGTGACGTAAAAAGTCAAGGTTTTTACACAATACCTGACGATCATTTAATTTTTGGGCTTCCGTGGCGCAATGGTTAGCGCGTTCAGCTGTTAACCAATAGGTTGGTGGTTCGAGCCCACCCGGGAGCGGTGTTGTGGGATCTCAAATGTAGCGTAGAAAGCCAAAGTTTTTCTACAATACCTGACGACCATTTAATTTTTGGGCTTCCGTGGCGCAATGGTTAGCGCGTTCGGCTGTTAACCAATAGGTTGTTGGTTCGAGCCCACCCGGGAGCGGTGTTGTGGGATCTCAAATGTAACGTAGAAAGCCAAAGTTTTTCCACAATACCTGACGACCATTTAATTTTTGGGCTTCCGTGGCGCAATGGTTAGCGCGTTCGGCTGTTAACCGAAAGGTTGATGGTTCGAGCCCACCCGGGAGCGGTGTTGTGGGATCTCGAATGTAACGTAGAAAGCCAAGTTTTTCCACAATACCTGACGACCATTTAATTTTTGGGCTTCCTTGGCGCAATGGTTAGCGCGTTCATCTGTCAATCAAAGGTTGGTGGTTCGAGACCACCCGGGAGCGATGTTGTGGGATCTCAAATGTAACGCAGAAAGCCAAAGTTTTTCCACAATACGTGACGACCATTTAATTTCTGAGCTTCCGTGGCTCAATGGTTAGCGCGTTCGGCTGTTAACCAATAGGTTGGTGGTTCGAGCCCATTCGGGAGCGGTGTTGTGAGGTCTCAGATGCGACGTAAAAAGTCAAGGTTTTTCCACAATACCTGACGACCATTTAATTTTTGGGCTTCCTTGGCCCAATGGTTAGCGCGTTCGGCTGTTAACCGAAAGGTTGGTGGTTTGAGCCCAACCGGGAGAGTTGTTGTAGGGTCTCAGATGTAACGTAATAAGTCATAACTTATCCACAATACCTGACAACCATTTAATTTCTGAGCTTCCGTGGCTCAATGGTTAGCGCGTTCGGCTGTTAACCAATAGGTTTGTGGTTCGAGCCCATCCGGGAGCGGTGTTGTGAGATCTCAGATGTGACGTAAAAAGCCAAAGTTTTTCCACAATACCTGACGACCATTTAGTTTTTGGGCTTCCGTGGCGCAATGGTTAGCGCGTTCGGCTGTAAACCAATAGGTTGGTGTTTCGAGCCACCCGGGAGCGGTGTTGTGGGATCTCAAATGTAACGTAGAAAGCCAAAGATTTTCCACAATACCTGACGACCATTTAATTTTTGGGCTCCGTGGTGCAATGATTAGCGCGTTCAGCTGTTAATCGAAAGGTTGAAAGTTCGAGCTCACCCGGGAGAGGTGTTGTGGGGTCTCAGATGTAGCGTAAAAAGTCAAAACGTTTCCACAATACGTGACAACCATTTAATTTCTGAGGATCCGTGGCTCAATGGTTAGCACGTTCGGCTGTTAAAAAATAGGTTGGTGGTTCGAGCCCACCCGGGAGCGGTGTTGTGGGATCTCAAATGTAACGTAGAAAGCCAAAGTTTTTCCACAATACCTGACGACCATTTAATTCTTGGGCTTCCGTGGCGCAATGGTTAGCGCGTTCGGCTGTAAACCAATAGGTTTGTGGTTCGAGCCCACCCGGGAGCGGTGTTGCGGGATCTCAAATGTAACGTAGAAAGCCAAAGATTTTCCACAATACCTGACGACCATTTAATTTTTGGGCTTCCTTGGTGCAATGGTTAGCGCGTTCGGCTGTTAACCGAAAGGTTGGTGGTTCGAGCCCAACCGGGAGAGGTGTTGTAGGGTCTCAGATGTAACGTAATATGTCATAACTTATCCACAATACGTGACAGCCATTTCATTTCTGAGGTTCCGTGGCTCAATGGTTAGCGCGTTCGGCTGTTAAAAAATAGGTTGGTGGTTCGAGCCCATCCGGGAGCGGTGTTGTGAGGTCTCAGATGTGACGTAAAAAGTCAAGGTTTTTACACAATACCTGACGAGCATTTAATTTTTGGGCTTCCGTGGCGCAATGGTTAGCGCGTTCAGCTGTTAACCACTAGGTTGGTGGTTCGAGCCCACCCGGGGGCGGTGTTGTGGGATCTCAAATGTAACGTAGAAAGCCAAAGTTTTTCCACAATACCTGACGACCATTTAGTTTTTGGGCTTCCGTGGCGCAATGGTTAGCGCGTTCGGCTGTAAACCAATAGGTTGGTGGTTCGAGCCCACCCGGGAGCGGTGTTGTGGGATCTCAAATGTAACGTAGAAAGCCAAAAATTTTCCACAATACCTGACGACCATTTAATTTTTGGGCTCCGTGGTGCAATGATTAGCGCGTTCAGCTGTTAATCGAAAGGTTGAAAGTTCGAGCTCACCCGGGAGAGGTGTTGTGGGGTCTCAGATGTAGCGTAAAAAGTCAAAACGTTTCCACAATACGTGACAACCATTTAATTTCTGAGGATCCGTGGCTCAATGGTTAGCGCGTTCGGCTGTTAAAAAATAGGTTGGTGGTTCGAGCCCACCCGGGAGCGGTGTTGTGGGATCTCAAATGTAACGTAGAAAGCCAAAGTTTTTCCACAATACCTGACGACCATTTAATTTTTGGGCTCCGTGGCGCAATGATTAGCGCGTTCAGCTGTTAATCGAAAGGTTGAAAGTTCGAGCTCACCCGGGAGAGGTGTTGTGGGGTCTCAGATGTAGCGTAAAAAGTCAAAACGTTTCCACAATACGTGACAACCATTTAATTTCTGAGGATCCGTGGCTCAATGGTTAGCGCGTTCGGCTGTTAAAAAATAGGTTGGTGGTTCGAGCCCACCCGGGAGCGGTGTTGTGGGATCTCAAATGTAACGTAGAAAGCCAAAGTTTTTCCACAATACCTGATGACCATTTAATTCTTGGGCTTCCGTGGCGCAATGGTTAGCGCGTTCGGCTGTTAACCAATAGGTTGGTGGTTCGAGCTCATCCGGGAGCGGTGTTGTGAGGTCTCAGATGTGACGTAAAAAGTCAAGCTTTTTACACAATACCTGACGAGCATTTAACTTTTGGGCTTCCGCGGCGCAATGGTTAGCGCGTTCGGCTGTTAACCAATAGGTTGGTGGTTCGAGCCCATCCGGGAGCGGTGTTGTGAGGTCTCAGATGTGACGTAAAAAGTCAAGGTTTTTACACAATACCTGACGATCACTTAATTTTTGGGCTTCCGTGGCGCAATGGTTAGCGCGTTCAGCTGTTAACCAATAGGTTGGCGGTTCGAGCCCACCCGGGAGCGGTGTTGTGGGATCTCAAATGTAGCGTAGAAAGCCAAAGTTTTTCTACATTACCTGACGACCATTTAATTTTTGGGCTTCCGTGGCGCAATGGTTAGCACGTTCGGCTGTTAACCAATAGGTTGTTGGTTCGAGCCCACCCGGGAGCGGTGTTGTGGGATCTCAAATGTAACGTAGAAAGCCAAAGTTTTTCCACAATACCTGACGACCATTTAATTTTTGGGCTTCCGTGGCGCAATGGTTAGCGCGTTCGGCTGTTAACCGAAAGGTTGATGGTTCAAGCCCACCCGGGAGCGGTGTTGTGGGATCTCGAATGTAACGTAGAAAGCCAAGTTTTTCCACAATACCTGACGACCATTTAATTTTTGGGCTTCCTTGGCGCAATGGTTAGCGCGTTCATCTGTCAATCGAAAGGTTGGTGGTTCGAGACCACCCGGGAGCGATGTTGTGGGATCTCAAATGTAACGCAGAAAGCCAAAGTTTTTCCACAATACGTGACGACCATTTAATTTCTGAGCTTCCGTGGCTCAATGGTTAGCGCGTTCGGCTGTTAACCAATAGGTTGGTGGTACGAGCCCATTCGGGAGCGGTGTTGTGAGGTCTCAGATGCGACGTAAAAAGTCAAGGTTTTTCCACAATACCTGACGACCATTTAATTTTTGGGCTTCCTTGGCCCAATGGTTAGCGCGTTCGGCTGTTAACCGAAAGGTTGGTGGTTTGAGCCCAACCGGGAGAGTTGTTGTAGGGTCTCAGATGTAACGTAATAAGTCATAACTTATCCACAATACCTGACAACCATTTAATTTCCGAGCTTCCGTGGCTCAATGATTAGCGCGTTCGGCTGTTTACCAATAGGTTGGTGGTTCGAGCCCATCCGGGAGCGGTGTTGTGAGGTCTCAGATGTGACGTAAAAAGTCAAGGTTTTTACACAATACCTGACGAGCATTGAACTTTTGGGCTTCCGTGGCGCAAGGGTTAGCGCGTTCGGCTGTTAACCAATAGGTTGGTGGTTCAAGCCCATCTGGGAGCGGTGTTGTGAGGTCTCAGATGTGACGTAACAAGTCAAGGTTGTTCCACAGCACCTGACGGAAGCTTAGAATTTAAATGGTTGTCACATATTGTGGAAACGTTTTGACTTTTTACGCTACATCTGAGACCCCACAACACCTCTTCCGGATGGGCTTGAAACACCAGCCTTTCGATTAACAGTTGAACGCGCTAATAATTGCGCCACGGAAGCCCAAAAATTAAATGTTCGTCAGGTTTTGTTGAAAAACTCTGACATTTTTCGTTACATCTGAGACGTCACAACACCGCTCCCGGATGGGCTCGAGCCACCAACCTTTCGGTTAACAGCTGAACGCTCTAATCATTGCGCCACGGAAACCCAAAAATTAAATGTTCGTCAGGTATTGTGGAAAAACTCTGACATTTTACGTTACATCTGAGACCTCACAACACGGCTCCCGGATGGGCTCAAACCACCAACCTATTGGTTAACAGCCGAACGCGCTAACCATTGCGCCACGGAAGCCCAAAAATTAAAAGGTCGTCAGGTGTTGTGGAAAAAACCTTGACATCTGAGACGCCACAACACCGCTCCCGGATGGGCTCGAACCACACACCTATTGGTTAACAGCCGAACGCGCTAACCTTTGAGCCACGGAAGCTCAGAAATTGAATGGTTGTCAGGTATTGTGGATAAGTTATGACTTTTTACGTTACATCTGAGACCCTATAACACCTCTTCCGGTTGGGCTCGAACCACCAACCTTTCGCTTAACAGCCGAACGCGCTAACCATTGCGCCAAGGAAGCCGAAAAATTTTAAGGGTCGTCAGGTATTGTGGCAAAACTTTGGCTTTCTACGTTACATTTGAGATCCCACACCACCGCTCCCGGGTGGGCTCGAACCACCAACCTATTGGTTAACAGCCGAACGCGCTAACCATTGAGCCACGGAAGCTCAGAAATTAAATGGTTGTCACGTATTGTGGATAAGTTTTGACTTTTTACGCTACATCTGAGACCCCACAACACCTCTTCCGGGTGGGCTTGAACCACCAGCCTTTCGATTAACAGTTGAACGCGCTAATAATTGCGCCACGGAAGCCCAAAAATTAAATGTTCGTCAGGTATTGTGGAAAAACTCTGACATTTTACGTTACATCTGAGACCTCACAACACCGCTCCCGGATGGGCTCGAACCACCAACCTATTGGTTAACAGCCGAACGCGCTAACCATTGCGCCACGGAAGCCCAAAAATTAAATGGTCGTCAGGTGTTGTGGAAAAAACCTTGACTTTTTACGTCACATCTGAGACGTCACAACACCGCTCCCGGATGGGCTCGAACCACACACCTATTGGTTAACAGCCGAACGCGCTAACCTTTGAGCCACGGAAGCTCAGAAATTAAATGGTTGTCAGGTATTGTGGATAAGTTATGACTTTTTACGTTACATCTGAGACCCTACAACACCTCTTCCGGTTGGGCTCGAACCACCAACCTTTCGGTTAACAGCCGAACGCGCTAACCATTGCGCCAAGGAAGCCCAAAAATTTAATGGTCGTCAGGTATTGTGGCAAAACTTTGGCTTTCTACGTTACATTTGAGATCCCACACCACCGCTCCCGGGTGGGCTCAAACCACCAACCTATTGGTTAACAGCCGAACGCGCTAACCATTGCGCCACGGAAGCCCAAAAATTAAAAGGTCGTCAGGTGTTGTGGAAAAAACCTTGACATCTGAGACGCCACAACACCGCTCCCGGATGGGCTCGAACCACACACCTATTGGTTAACAGCCGAACGCGCTAACCTTTGAGCCACGGAAGCTCAGAAATTGAATGGTTGTCAGGTATTGTGGATAAGTTATGACTTTTTACGTTACATCTGAGACCCTATAACACCTCTTCCGGTTGGGCTCGAACCACCAACCTTTCGCTTAACAGCCGAACGCGCTAACCATTGCGCCAAGGAAGCCCAAAAATTTAAGGGTCGTCAGGTATTGTGGCAAAACTTTGGCTTTCTACGTTACATTTGAGATCCCACACCACCGCTCCCGGGTGGGCTCGAACCACCAACCTATTGGTTAACAGCCGAACGCGCTAACCATTGAGCCACGGAAGCTCAGAAATTAAATGGTTGTCACGTTTTGTGGATAAGTTTTGACTTTTTACGCTACATCTGAGACCCCACAACACCTCTTCCGGGTGGGCTTGAACCACCAGCCTTTCGATTAACAGTTGAACGCGCTAATAATTGCGCCACGGAAGCCCAAAAATTAAATGTTCGTCAGGTATTGTAGAAAAACTCTGACATTTTACGTTACATCTGAGACCTCACAACACCGCTCCCGGATGGGCTCGAACCACCAACCTATTGGTTAACAGCCGAACGCGCTAACCATTGCGCCACGGAAGCCCAAAAATTAAATGGTCGTCAGGTGTTGTGGAAAAAACCTTGACTTTTTACGTCACATCTGAGACGTCACAACACCGCTCCCGGATGGGCTCGAACCACACACCTATTGGTTAACAGCCGAACGCGCTAACCTTTGAGCCACGGAAGCTCAGAAATTAAATGGTTGTCAGGTATTGTGGATAAGTTATGACTTTTTACGTTACATCTGAGACCCTACAACACCTCTTCCGGTTGGGCTCGAACCACCAACCTTTCGGTTAACAGCCGAACGCGCTAACCATTGCGCCAAGGAAGCCCAAAAATTTAATGGTCGTCAGGTATTGTGGCAAAACTTTGGCTTTCTACGTTACATTTGAGATCCCACACCACCGCTCCCGGGTGGGCTCGAACCACCAACCTATTGGTTAACAGCCGAACGCGCTAACCATTGAGCCACGGAAGCTCAGAAATAAATGGTTGTCACGTATTGTGGATAAGTTTTGACTTTTTACGCTACATCTGAGACCCCACAACACCTCTTCCGGGTGGGCTTGAACCACCAGCCTTTCGATTAACAGTTGAACGCGCTAATAATTGCGCCTCGGAAGCCCAAAAATTAAATGTTCGTCAGGTATTCTGGAAAAACTCTGACATTTTACGTTACATCTGAGACGTCACAACACCGCTCCCGGATGGGCTCGAACCACCAACCTTTAGGTTAACAGCCGAACGCGCTAACCATTGCGCCACGGAAGCCCAAAAATTAAATGGTCGTCAGGTGTTGTGGAAAAAACCTTGACTTTTTACGTCACATCTGAGACGTCACAACACCGCTCCCGGATGGGCTCGAACCACACACCTATTGGTTAACAGCCGAACGCGCTAACCTTTGAGCCACGGAAGCTCAGAAATTAAATGGTTGTCAGGTATTGTGGATAAGTTATGACTTTTTACGTTACATCTGAGACCCTACAACACCTCTTCCGGTTGGGCTCGAACCACCAACCTTTCGGTTAACAGCCGAACGCGCTAACCATTGCGCCAAGGAAGCCCAAAAATTTAATGGTCGTCAGGTATTGTGGAAAAACCTTGACTTTTTACGTCACATCTGAGACGTCACAACACCGCTCCCGGGTGGGCTCGAACCACCAACCTATTGGTTAACAGCCGAACGCGCTAACCATTGAGCCACGGAAGCTCAGAAATTAAATGGTTGTCACGTTTTGTGGATAAGTTTTGACTTTTTACGCTACATCTGAGACCCCACAACACCTCTTCCGGGTGGGCTTGAACCACCAGCCTTTCGATTAACAGTTGAACGCGCTAATAATTGCGCCACGGAAGCCCAAAAATTAAATGTTCGTCAGGTATTGTGGAAAAACTCTGACATTTTACGTTACATCTGAGACCTCACAACACCGCTCCCGGATGGGCTCGAACCACCAACCTTTGGTTAACAGCCGAACGCGCTAACCATTGCGCCACGGAAGCCCAAAAATTAAATGGTCGTCAGGTGTTGTGGAAAAAACCTTGACTTTTTACGTCACATCTGAGACGTCACAACACCGCTCCCGGATGGGCTCGAACCACACACCTATTGGTTAACAGCCGAACGCGCTAACCATTGAGCCACGGAAGCTCAGAAATTAAATGGTTGTCAGGTATTGTGGATAAGTTATGACTTTTTACGTTACATCTGAGACCCTACAACACCTCTTCCGGTTGGGCTCGAACCACCAACCTTTCGGTTAACAGCCGAACGCGCTAACCATTGCGCCAAGGAAGCCCAAAAATTTAATGGTCGTCAGGTATTGTGGCAAAACTTTGGCTTTCTACGTTACATTTGAGATCCCACACCACCGCTCCCGGGTGGGCTCGAACCACCAACCTATTGGTTAACAGCCGAACGCGCTAACCATTGAGCCACGGAAGCTCAGAAATTAAATGGTTGTCATTGTGGATAAGTTTTGACTTTTTACGCTACATCTGAGACCCCACAACACCTCTTCCGGGTGGGCTTGAACCACCAGCCTTTCGATTAACAGTTGAACGCGCTAATAATTGCGCCACGGAAGCCCAAAAATTAAATGTTCGTCAGGTATTGTGGAAAAACTCTGACATTTTACGTTACATCTGAGACGTCACAACACCGCTCCCGGATGGGCTCGAACCACCAACCTTTAGGTTAACAGCCGAACGCGCTAACCATTGCGCCACGGAAGCCCAAAAATTAAATGGTCGTCAGGTGTTGTGGAAAAAACCTTGACTTTTACGTCACATCTGAGACGTCACAACACCGCTCCCGGATGGGCTCGAACCACACACCTATTGGTTAACAGCCGAACGCGCTAACCTTTGAGCCACGGAAGCTCAGAAATTAAATGGTTGTCAGGTATTGTGGATAAGTTATGACTTTTTACGTTACATCTGAGACCCTACAACACCTCTTCCGGTTGGGCTCGAACCACCAACCTTTCGGTTAACAGCCGAACGCGCTAACCATTGCGCCAAGGAAGCCCAAAAATTTAATGGTCGTCAGGTATTGTGGCAAAACTTTGGCTTTCTACGTTACATTTGAGATCCCACACCACCGCTCCCGGGTGGGCTCGAACCACCAACCTATTGGTTAACAGCCGAACGCGCTAACCATTGAGCCACGGAAGCTCAGAAATTAAATGGTTGTCACGTATTGTGGATAAGTTTTGACTTTTTACGCTACATCTGAGACCCCACAACACCTCTTCCGGGTGGGCTTGAACCACCAGCCTTTCGATTAACAGTTGAACGCGCTAATAATTGCGCCACGGAAGCCCAAAAATTAAATGTTCGTCAGGTATTGTGGAAAAACTCTGACATTTTACGTTACATCTGAGACCTCACAACACCGCTCCCGGATGGGCTCGAACCACCAACCTATTGGTTAACAGCCGAACGCGCTAACCATTGCGCCACGGAAGCCCAAAAATTAAATGGTCGTCAGGTGTTGTGGAAAAAACCTTGACTTTTTACGTCACATCTGAGACGTCACAACACCGCTCCCGGATGGGCTCGAACCACACACCTATTGGTTAACAGCCGAACGCGCTAACCTTTGAGCCACGGAAGCTCAGAAATTAAATGGTTGTCAGGTATTGTGGATAAGTTATGACTTTTTACGTTACATCTGAGACCCTACAACACCTCTTCCGGTTGGGCTCGAACCACCAACCTTTCGGTTAACAGCCGAACGCGCTAACCATTGCGCCAAGGAAGCCCAAAAATTTAATGGTCGTCAGGTATTGTGGCAAAACTTTGGCTTTCTACGTTACATTTGAGATCCCACACCACCGCTCCCGGGTGGGCTCGAACCACCAACCTATTGGTTAACAGCCGAACGCGCTAACCATTGAGCCACGGAAGCTCAGAAATTAAATGGTTGTCACGTATTGTGGATAAGTTTTGACTTTTTACGCTACATCTGAGACCCCACAACACCTCTTCCGGGTGGGCTTGAACCACCAGCCTTTCGATTAACAGTTGAACGCGCTAATAATTGCGCCACGGAAGCCCAAAAATTAAATGTTCGTCAGGTATTGTGGAAAAACTCTGACATTTTACGTTACATCTGAGACGTCACAACACCGCTCCCGGATGGGCTCGAACCACCAACCTTTGGTTAACAGCCGAACGCGCTAACCATTGCGCCACGGAAGCCCAAAAATTAAATGGTCGTCAGGTGTTGTGGAAAAAACCTTGACTTTTTACGTCACATCTGAGACGTCACAACACCGCTCCCGGATGGGCTCGAACCACACACCTATTGGTTAACAGCCGAACGCGCTAACCTTTGAGCCACGGAAGCTCAGAAATTAAATGGTTGTCAGGTATTGTGGATAAGTTATGACTTTTTACGTTACATCTGAGACCCTACAACACCTCTTCCGGTTGGGCTCGAACCACCAACCTTTCGGTTAACAGCCGAACGCGCTAACCATTGCGCCAAGGAAGCCCAAAAATTTAATGGTCGTCAGGTATTGTGGCAAAACTTTGGCTTTCTACGTTACATTTGAGATCCCACACCACCGCTCCCGGGTGGGCTCGAACCACCAACCTATTGGTTAACAGCCGAACGCGCTAACCATTGAGCCACGGAAGCTCAGAAATTAAATGGTTGTCACGTTTTGTGGATAAGTTTTGACTTTTTACGCTACATCTGAGACCCCACAACACCTCTTCCGGGTGGGCTTGAACCACCAGCCTTTCGATTAACAGTTGAACGCGCTAATAATTGCGCCACGGAAGCCCAAAAATTAAATGTTCGTCAGGTATTGTGGAAAAACTCTGACATTTTACGTTACATCTGAGACCTCACAACACCGCTCCCGGATGGGCTCGAACCACCAACCTATTGGTTAACAGCCGAACGCGCTAACCATTGCGCCACGGAAGCCCAAAAATTAAATGGTCGTCAGGTGTTGTGGAAAAAACCTTGACTTTTTACGTCACATCTGAGACGTCACAACACCGCTCCCGGATGGGCTCGAACCACACACCTATTGGTTAACAGCCGAACGCGCTAACCTTTGAGCCACGGAAGCTCAGAAATTAAATGGTTGTCAGGTATTGTGGATAAGTTATGACTTTTTACGTTACATCTGAGACCCTACAACACCTCTTCCGGTTGGGCTCGAACCACCAACCTTTCGGTTAACAGCCGAACGCGCTAACCATTGCGCCAAGGAAGCCCAAAATTTAATGGTCGTCAGGTATTGTGGCAAAACTTTGGCTTTCTACGTTACATTTGAGATCCCACACCACCGCTCCCGGGTGGGCTCGAACCACCAACCTATTGGTTAACAGCCGAACGCGCTAACCATTGAGCCACGGAAGCTCAGAAATTAAATGGTTGTCACGTTTTGTGGATAAGTTTTGACTTTTTACGCTACATCTGAGACCCCACAACACCTCTTCCGGGTGGGCTTGAACCACCAGCCTTTCGATTAACAGTTGAACGCGCTAATAATTGCGCCACGGAAGCCCAAAAATTAAATGTTCGTCAGGTATTGTGGAAAAACTCTGACATTTTACGTTACATCTGAGACGTCACAACACCGCTCCCGGATGGGCTCGAACCACCAACCTTTGGTTAACAGCCGAACGCGCTAACCATTGCGCCACGGAAGCCCAAAAATTAAATGGTCGTCAGGTGTTGTGGAAAAAACCTTGACTTTTTACGTCACATCTGAGACGTCACAACACCGCTCCCGGATGGGCTCGAACCACACACCTATTGGTTAACAGCCGAACGCGCTAACCTTTGAGCCACGGAAGCTCAGAAATTAAATGGTTGTCAGGTATTGTGGATAAGTTATGACTTTTTACGTTACATCTGAGACCCTACAACACCTCTTCCGGTTGGGCTCGAACCACCAACCTTTCGGTTAACAGCCGAACGCGCTAACCATTGCGCCAAGGAAGCCCAAAAATTTAATGGTCGTCAGGTATTGTGGCAAAACTTTGGCTTTCTACGTTACATTTGAGATCCCACACACCGCTCCCGGGTGGGCTCGAACCACCAACCTATTGGTTAACAGCCGAACGCGCTAACCATTGAGCCACGGAAGCTCAGAAATTAAATGGTTGTCACGTATTGTGGATAAGTTTTGACTTTTTACGCTACATCTGAGACCCCACAACACCTCTTCCGGGTGGGCTTGAACCACCAGCCTTTCGATTAACAGTTGAACGCGCTAATAATTGCGCCACGGAAGCCCAAAAATTAAATGTTCGTCAGGTATTGTGGAAAAACTCTGACATTTTACGTTACATCTGAGACGTCACAACACCGCTCCCGGATGGGCTCGAACCACCAACCTTTGGTTAACAGCCGAACGCGCTAACCATTGCGCCACGGAAGCCCAAAAATTAAATGGTCGTCAGGTGTTGTGGAAAAACCTTGACTTTTTACGTCACATCTGAGACGTCACAACACCGCTCCCGGATGGGCTCGAACCACACACCTATTGGTTAACAGCCGAACGCGCTAACCTTTGAGCCACGGAAGCTCAGAAATTAAATGGTTGTCAGGTATTGTGGATAAGTTATGACTTTTTACGTTACATCTGAGACCCTACAACACCTCTTCCGGTTGGGCTCGAACCACCAACCTTTCGGTTAACAGCCGAACGCGCTAACCATTGCGCCAAGGAAGCCCAAAAATTTAATGGTCGTCAGGTATTGTGGCAAAACTTTGGCTTTCTACGTTACATTTGAGATCCCACAACACCGCTCCCGGGTGGGCTCGAACCACCAACCTATTGGTTAACAGCCGAACGCGCTAACCATTGAGCCACGGAAGCTCAGAAATTAAATGGTTGTCACGTATTGTGGATAAGTTTTGACTTTTTACGCTACATCTGAGACCCCACAACACCTCTTCCGGGTGGGCTTGAACCACCAGCCTTTCGATTAACAGTTGAACGCGCTAATAATTGCGCCACGGAAGCCCAAAAATTAAATGTTCGTCAGGTATTGTGGAAAAACTCTGACATTTTACGTTACATCTGAGACGTCACAACACCGCTCCCGGATGGGCTCGAACCACCAACCTTTGGTTAACAGCCGAACGCGCTAACCATTGCGCCACGGAAGCCCAAAAATTAAATGGTCGTCAGGTGTTGTGGAAAAAACCTTGACTTTTTACGTCACATCTGAGACGTCACAACACCGCTCCCGGATGGGCTCGAACCACACACCTATTGGTTAACAGCCGAACGCGCTAACCTTTGAGCCACGGAAGCTCAGAAATTAAATGGTTGTCAGGTATTGTGGATAAGTTATGACTTTTTACGTTACATCTGAGACCCTACAACACCTCTTCCGGTTGGGCTCGAACCACCAACCTTTCGGTTAACAGCCGAACGCGCTAACCATTGCGCCAAGGAAGCCCAAAATTTAATGGTCGTCAGGTATTGTGGCAAAACTTTGGCTTTCTACGTTACATTTGAGATCCCACACCACCGCTCCCGGGTGGGCTCGAACCACCAACCTATTGGTTAACAGCCGAACGCGCTAACCATTGAGCCACGGAAGCTCAGAAATAAATGGTTGTCACGTATTGTGGATAAGTTTTGACTTTTTACGCTACATCTGAGACCCCACAACACCTCTTCCGGGTGGGCTTGAACCACCAGCCTTTCGATTAACAGTTGAACGCGCTAATAATTGCGCCACGGAAGCCCAAAAATTAAATGTTCGTCAGGTATTGTGGAAAAACTCTGACATTTTACGTTACATCTGAGACGTCACAACACCGCTCCCGGATGGGCTCGAACCACCAACCTTTGGTTAACAGCCGAACGCGCTAACCATTGCGCCACGGAAGCCCAAAAATTAAATGGTCGTCAGGTGTTGTGGAAAAACCTTGACTTTTTACGTCACATCTGAGACGTCACAACACCGCTCCCGGATGGGCTCGAACCACACACCTATTGGTTAACAGCCGAACGCGCTAACCTTTGAGCCACGGAAGCTCAGAAATTAAATGGTTGTCAGGTATTGTGGATAAGTTATGACTTTTTACGTTACATCTGAGACCCTACAACACCTCTTCCGGTTGGGCTCGAACCACCAACCTTTCGGTTAACAGCCGAACGCGCTAACCATTGCGCCAAGGAAGCCCAAAAATTTAATGGTCGTCAGGTATTGTGGCAAAACTTTGGCTTTCTACGTTACATTTGAGATCCCACACCACCGCTCCCGGGTGGGCTCGAACCACCAACCTATTGGTTAACAGCCGAACGCGCTAACCATTGAGCCACGGAAGCTCAGAAATTAAATGGTTGTCACGTATTGTGGATAAGTTTTGACTTTTTACGCTACATCTGAGACCCCACAACACCTCTTCCGGGTGGGCTTGAACCACCAGCCTTTCGATTAACAGTTGAACGCGCTAATAATTGCGCCACGGAAGCCCAAAAATTAAATGTTCGTCAGGTATTGTGGAAAAACTCTGACATTTTACGTTACATCTGAGACCTCACAACACCGCTCCCGGATGGGCTCGAACCACCAACCTTTGGTTAACAGCCGAACGCGCTAACCATTGCGCCACGGAAGCCCAAAAATTAAATGGTCGTCAGGTGTTGTGGAAAAAACCTTGACTTTTTACGTCACATCTGAGACGTCACAACACCGCTCCCGGATGGGCTCGAACCACACACCTATTGGTTAACAGCCGAACGCGCTAACCTTTGAGCCACGGAAGCTCAGAAATTAAATGGTTGTCAGGTATTGTGGATAAGTTATGACTTTTTACGTTACATCTGAGACCCTACAACACCTCTTCCGGTTGGGCTCGAACCACCAACCTTTCGGTTAACAGCCGAACGCGCTAACCATTGCGCCAAGGAAGCCCAAAAATTTAATGGTCGTCAGGTATTGTGGCAAAACTTTGGCTTTCTACGTTACATTTGAGATCCCACACCACCGCTCCCGGGTGGGCTCGAACCACCAACCTATTGGTTAACAGCCGAACGCGCTAACCATTGAGCCACGGAAGCTCAGAAATAAATGGTTGTCACGTATTGTGGATAAGTTTTGACTTTTTACGCTACATCTGAGACCCCACAACACCTCTTCCGGGTGGGCTTGAACCACCAGCCTTTCGATTAACAGTTGAACGCGCTAATAATTGCGCCACGGAAGCCCAAAAATTAAATGTTCGTCAGGTATTGTGGAAAAACTCTGACATTTTACGTTACATCTGAGACGTCACAACACCGCTCCCGGATGGGCTCGAACCACCAACCTTTAGGTTAACAGCCGAACGCGCTAACCATTGCGCCACGGAAGCCCAAAAATTAAATGGTCGTCAGGTGTTGTGGAAAAAACCTTGACTTTTTACGTCACATCTGAGACGTCACAACACCGCTCCCGGATGGGCTCGAACCACACACCTATTGGTTAACAGCCGAACGCGCTAACCTTTGAGCCACGAAGCTCAGAAATTAAATGGTTGTCAGGTATTGTGGATAAGTTATGACTTTTTACGTTACATCTGAGACCCTACAACACTCTTCCGGTTGGGCTCGAACCACCAACCTTTCGGTTAACAGCGCGAACGCGCTACCATTGCGCCAAGGAAGCCCAAAAATTTAATGGTCGTCAGGTATTGTGGCAAAACTTTGGCTTCTACGTTACATTGAGATCACACCACCGCTCCCGGGTGGGCTCGAACCACCAACCTATTGGTTAACAGCCGAACGCGCTAACCATTGAGCCACGGAAGCTCAGAAATTAAATGGTTGTCACGTTTGTGGAAAGTTTTGACTTTTTACGCTACATCTGAGACCCCACAACACCTCTTCCGGGTGGGCTTGAACCACCACCTTTCGATTAACAGTTGAAGAACGCGCTAATAATTGCGCCACGGAAGCCCAAAAATTAAATGTTCGTCAGGTATTGGGAAAAACTCTGACATTTTACGTTACATCTGAGACCTCACAACACCGCTCCCGGATGGGCTCGAACCACCAACCTATTGGTTAACAGCCGAACGCGCTAACCATTGCGCCACGGAAGCCCAAAAATTAAATGGTCGTCAGGTGTTGTGGAAAAACCTTGACTTTTTACGTCACATCTGAGACGTCACAACACGCTCCCGGATGGGCTCGAACCCACACCTATTGGTTAACAGCCGAACGCGCTAACCTTTGAGCCACGGAAGCTCAAAATTAAATGGTGTCAGGTATTGTGGATAAGTTTGACTTTTTACGTTACATCTGAGACCCTACAACACCTCTTCCGGTTGGGCTCGAACCACCAACCTTTCGGTTAACAGCCGAACGCGCTAACCATTGCGCCAAGGACCCAAAATTTAATGGTCGTCAGGTATTGTGGCAAAACTTTGGCTTTCTACGTTACATTTGAGATCCCACCACCACCGCTCCCCGGTGGGCTCGAACCACCAACCTATTGGTTAACAGCCGAACGCGCTAACCATTGAGCCACGGAAGCTCAGAAATTAAATGGTTGTCACGTTTTGTGGATAAGTTTTGACTTTTTGCTACATCTGAGACCCCACAACACCTCTTCCGGGTGGGCTTGAACCACCAGCCTTTCGATTAACAGTTGAACGCGCTAATAATTGCGCCACGGAAGCCCAAAAATTAAATGTTCGTCAGGTATTCTGGAAAAACTCTGACATTTTACGTTACATCTGAGACGTCACAACACCGCTCCCGGATGGGCTCGAACCACCAACCTTTGGTTAACAGCCGAACGCGCTAACCATTGCGCCACGGAAGCCCAAAAATTAATGGTCGTCAGGTGTTGTGGAAAACCTTGACTTTTACGTCACATCTGAGACGTCACAACACCGCTCCCGGATGGGCTCGAACCACACACCTATTGGTTAACAGCCGAACGCGCTAACCTTTGCGCCACGGAAGCTCCGAAATTAAATGGTTGTCAGGTATTGTGGATAAGTTATGACTTTTTACGTTACATCTGAGACCCTACAACACCTCTTCCGGTTGGGCTCGAACCACCAACCTATCGGTTAACAGCCGAACGCGCTAACCATTGCGCCAAGGAAGCCCAAAAATTTAATGGTCGTCAGGTATTGTGGCAAAACTTTGGCTTTCTACGTTACATTTGAGATCCCACACCACCGCTCCCGGGTGGGCTCGAACCACCAACCTATTGGTTAACAGCCGAACGCGCTAACCATTGAGCCACGGAAGCTCAAAATAAATGGTTGTCACGTATTGTGGATAAGTTTTGACTTTTTACGCTACATCTGAGACCCCACAACACCTCTTCCGGGTGGGCTTGAACCACCAGCCTTTCGATTAACAGTTGAACGCGCTAATAATTGCGCCACGGAAGCCCAAAATTTAAATTTCGTCAGGTATTGTGGAAAAACTCTGACATTTTACGTTACATCTGAGACGTCACAACACACGCTCCCGGATGGGCTCGAACCACCAACCTTTAGGTTAACAGCCGAACGCGCTAACCATTGCGCCACGGAAGCCCAAAAATTAAATGGTCGTCAGGTGTTGTGGAAAAAAACCTTGACTTTTTACGTCACATCTGAGACGTCACACAACACCGCTCCCGGATGGGCTCGAACCACCACCTATTGGTTAACAGCCGAACGCGCTAACCTTTGAGCCACGGAAGCTCAGAATTAAATGGTTGTCAGGTATTGTGGATAAGTTATGACTTTTTACGTTACATCTGAACCTACAACACACTCTTCGGTTGGGCTCGAACCACCACCCTTTCGGTTAACAGCCGAACGCGCTAACCATTGCGCCAAGGAAGCCCAAAAATTTAATGGTCGTCAGGTATTGTGGCAAAACTTTGGCTTTCTACTTACGTTACATTTGAGATCCCACACCACCGCTCCCGGGTGGGCTCGAACCACCAACCTATTGGTTACAGCCGAACGCGCTAACATTGCGCCACGGAAGCCCAAAAATTAAATGGTTGTCACGTTTGTGGATAAGTTTTGACTTTTTACGCTACATCTGAGACCCCACAACACCTCTTCCGGGTGGGCTTGAACCACCAGCCTTTCGATTAACAGTTGAACGCGCTAATAATTGCGCCACGGAAGCCCAAAAATTAAATGTTCGTCAGGTATTGTGGAAAAACTCTGACTTTTTACGTTACATCTGAGACGTCACAACACCGCTCCCGGATGGCTCGAACCACCAACCTTTGGTTAACAGCCGAACGCGCTAACCATTGCGCCACGGAAGCCCAAAAATTAATGGTCGTCAGGTGTGTGGAAAAAACCTTGACTTTTTACGTCACATCTAGACGTCACAACACCGCTCCCCGGATGGCTCGAACCACACACCTATTGGTTAACAGCCGAACGCGCTAACCTTTGAGCCACGGAAGCTCAGAAATTAAATGGTTGTCAGGTATTGTGGATAAAGTTATGACTTTTACGTTACATCTGAGCCCTACAACACACTTCCCGGTTGGGCTCGAACCACCAACCTTTCGTTAACAGCCGAACGCGCTAACCATTGCGCCAAGGAAGCCCAAAAATTTAAATGTTATGGCGTCAGTTATTGTGGCAAAACTTTGGCTTTCTACGTTACATTTGAGATCCCACACCACCGCTCCCGGGTGGGCTCGAACCACCAACCTATTGGTTAACAGCCGAACGCGCTAACCATTGAGCCACGGAAGCTCAGAATTAAATGGTTGTCACGTATTGTGGATAAGTTTTGACTTTTTACGCTACATCTGAGACCCCACAACACCTCTCCGGGTGGGCTTGAACCACCAGCCTTTCGATTAACAGTTGAACGCGCTAATAATTGCGCCTCGGAAGCCCAAAAATTAAATGTTCGTCAGGTATTCTGGAAAACTCTGACATTTTACGTTACAATCTGAGACGTCACAACACACGCTCCCGATGGGCTCGAACCACCAACCTTTAAGGTTAACAGCCGAACGCGCTAACCATTGCGCCACGGAAGCCCAAAAATTAAATGGTCGTCAGGTGTTGTGGAAAAAACCTTGACTTTTTACGTCACATCTGAGACGTCACAACCCCGCTCCCGGATGGCTCGAACCACACCCTATTGGTAACACACCGAACGCGCGCTAACCTTTGAGCCACGGAAAGCTCAGAAATTAAATGGTTGTCAGGTATTGTGGATAAGTTATGACTTTTTACGTTACATCTGAGACCCTACAACACCTCTTCCGGTTGGGCTCGAACCACCAACCTTTCGGTTAACAGCCGAACGCGCTAACCATTGCGCCAAGGAAGCCCAAAAATTTAATGGTCGTCAGGTATTGTGGCAAAACTTTGGCTTTCTACGTTACATTTGAGATCCCACACCACC
>JAEQBA010002560.1:47622-85599 GCA_019434445.1 Phalangium opilio
CACACATTCCACTATTTAGATATTCAGGGTGTAGAAAGTAATTATTTTTAAATTGATTTTAACATAAAGAACAAACTATTTAGCTGTGCCAAGTGATTGAAAATAGAGAGTCTTCAAGTTTAAAGCAATTAACAACGAGATTGAAGTTATTAATCATATGAGCATTCAGTTAGGAACTGCGCTCAAAACTATATTTCCTCGAATGTCTTTAGAGTATATATCAAAAGACCTGGTTTGTGGAGGTTTTTCAACGGTATACGCTTGTACGCGCGATTATCGTGAAGAAGTTGCGTGGGATGTTGACACCATCTACTTGTCACACGATAGCAAAGAACTGTCACTGACCAAAACATTAAAGGAAAAAAACAAGACTATGAAAAACAAATTCTTAATGACAATCTCTTCTCAATTGTAAAGAAAAACAGAAAATAATGTTTTATTGCACCTTAGTGTATTTTATTGTGGTGGTTACGGTTAAGGTTTGAAGTGCGACTAGGATGATTATTAGAGTTAGGAGTTGTGGATGTAGAGGCCGCTTCAGATGGTAAGGGCAACCCCTGACTTCTATGTTGTGATCTTAGCCATTGACGTTGTTGCTCGTTCAACGCCAAAGAAGGGTATTTTGTAATCTGGGTCCTGTTGCACCTGCGCACCTTCACGCAACATCGGTCTGACCCGTGCAATAGGTAATTTTCTCCATGACGGGTGATTTTTGTATAATTTCTCATTTTCGGTTCTTATTATCTTATTACTTAATTTTTCTAAAATTTCCTAAAAAATTTTATTTATTAAATTCTAAGACCCAATTGGAAATCATAATATCTTTATTTCGTGCAATTTAGGAAACTATCGAAAATTGGTTTAAAAGTTTTTCAGTTTCTTTAATCCGATGTTTAAACCTCATGTTATTATATAGTTCCATGTTATATCGATCTTCCAATGATATACATGTACAGTTATTATATGTGAAAAACTAACCAACAATTTTTTATTTTTTACACAAAGATGATTTTCTCTCATCAGGTAAAGTTGTTGCGAATAGCTCCTTGTTGGTGTTTAGGTTATTGGGAGAACTAATATTATCTAGAAGAACTAATTAACCGACTGAAAAATTAACTAGTCTTAATATACTTTTGTTGGTATTTTGTAAATGAATAACTTTGAGACTTTATTTGCAGGAAATAGTTTATTTTAGCAAGGTTAAAATTAAATGAACTTCTCGCGTTGGAGGTAATTTCGAGAGTGATTTTTTGAGAGGCTCACTAGCAAGAGACGCGAGACCCCATAGGTCACGTGTCCGTTTTTATCTTAGAACAGCAGAGGGTTTTTAAGCTGTTATCTTAATCGCCTATATTCTTTTTTTTACATTGATCTATTTTGTTAATTTTAGACTATACATTTAATTTTTATGATTATTTGATTTGTTATTTACACAAGATAAATTACTAATTTTTCTTTTACACAAAGTTCTAAAATACTTTTCATGGGTCCGCTTTAAAACCAAATGGCAAAGTGTCCCAACCTTTAATTACACGTTTGTTAAACGTAAATCCAAAGCTTTTTTCTAGTTTTCGACTTAAAAGAGTGGCCGACGTTTTATTCTAATGACGTTGAAAGGAACGTCCACTTTTAGACGTTTGGATTTATTTTTTATAGAGTTCACTATAGCTTCAAAGTTTATAATTTTCTCGTTAACACGATTAAGGCAAATTCCTTTAACCTTCACGACAGATTGACCGTCCGTAGTTCTGTAACCGTAACTCTTGGGACCATTTGAAACAAACTCTGTAATTGTAGCGTCCCCTAGTTCGTTAACCCAACACCCTAAATTGTTACCCGTGGGGGGCTTAAATCGTTTTCCCCCGCCACAAATAAAACGCTATCGGTATCCGTGTATAAGCTCTTCTACCCAATTTATGTAAGGTTTCGAATAAGGTTAATCTTCCGTAGCACGAAACGAAACAGGCCACATACGGATTTCCTTTGAAATATGTGGGTACAAAATCATCTTTGTTTTTGTACGATAATAAGCACATTTCTTCATTAATTGGTCTTAAATCTACCAATTCCTTTGTGTCATCAGATAAGATACGTACAAGTTCTGTACACTCGTTAACAATTAGTGTTTTGGTTTTGTTTGTATTCATACCAAAACGACCCCAAAGACTGTTGAGACAAATCTTTGAAATAGCTCTCAGCGCGGGGTTATGGACTACTTCGTCCATCTTGATACTTATACCTTCAGATTCGTAAATCGATTCAATATATTTTTGTTTTTGCTCGTCAGTTTTAACGGAAGACGGATAGCCGGAATTAGCTTGTTTTATCTTCAAAAAATTGTTAACATAACCGCCAAATAGTCCATCGTTAACATGTTTTTCATACTGAAATGTCTCGTCGAAATGATGTACTTCGTATATTTTGATAATTTTATAACCCATTTCTACGGCTTTGTAAATTTCAGGCGAAGGCCAAATACCCGAAATAATTCGTTCCTTGTCAGAATGTCGACACTCTTCATTATTTGATTCAAGGGCACATGACTTACACAAGGGGAAAAACAATTTTCCATTAAACCTATATGGTAAAACTGGGATATATAGATCAGTCGGGGGCAAGAGTTCACACGATATTATACCAAAATAGGCATTTTTTTCATAGTTAAAGTTACTATTTAAAATTTGGGATGTCCTTTTGGGTAGATTCCGTATTTATTGACAGCGGGATAGAGTGACATGAGGTCGTAATAATAAATTTTTTCGTTTTTTGCTTCATCCGGTTTATGATATAATTTGAAGACTTCTGTCCTTCCACCGTATAAAGCCGACCTGGCTAATATTGGCGGAGGTACCTCTACAGTCTCGCAAAAGGTACTACAAGCGACATTTGTCTTTAACAACTTTTCAAACTCGCATTCCCACATTATTATATACTTTGCATTGGGGTGTAACTTTTTTATAAATTCTATTCTATCCAGACCCTTTTCGTAACAGTTTTTATTTGTATCATTTACTAAACTGTTCCATTCAC
Organism: Phalangium opilio; assembly: GCA_019434445.1. Classification (NCBI taxonomy): domain Eukaryota; kingdom Metazoa; phylum Arthropoda; class Arachnida; order Opiliones; family Phalangiidae; genus Phalangium; species Phalangium opilio. The sequence goes on from JAEQBA010002560.1 coordinate 50,653, forward strand.
TACCTTTAAAACATTTCGGACAACCGTGATACGCGCAACCATTGAACTCTAGGATAATTTCAGGATCCTTTGAGTAACCGTCAACTAAATAAGGTCCAATTCTTTTTTCTCCTTCAGGAGATAGGGCTGTCTGTATTTCTACCTTCATTTCTTTACTAACCCAAGCCAACCACTTGATTGCTTTACTACTTTGGTTGTATGACCCACGATAACCCGGACTAGGTACCACACCCAATGTATTTTTTTCTAAATATTTGTGTAAAAACACGTTAGTACAGGCCCCCGATATTGTAATAGCTCCGCAATTAAGAGGATCTAGACCCGATGCTTTTTTGTAAAGTTCTCTAAATTTTGTAATTCCTTTTTGTAAAACTACTACATCTTGTACAGCGTATTCCTCTAATTCGGTCATTATTTTGTACGTGGATTTTTTACCTTTTTCACTGTACCATAAATCAAAGGCTTGTCGGTCCTTTTCATTCATAAATTCAGGTTGAAACGCGGTCTTTTCAGGTAACGGACCTTCATAGTTTAAAGTGTCCTCTTTTAAGAAAATATAAGGAAAAAACTGTTTTTTGTAACTACCCAATTGAAAGGTTTCTGTAAAGGCTCTCAGAGGAAGGGCCACGAAGGAATAACTACAAATAAACCTAAAATTTTGACTTTTAATAAAGAGAGCTAGAATTTTAGAGCCGTCGAATATGACGTCTGGTTTTACATGGTTATTAATTAACCAATTTAATATAAAATACGAATCAAAACCTTTAAAATTGTGGGCCACTATAGTCAAATTCTCAAATTTAGGTTTACTTATTTTTATTCGTTTATTGTTCCTTGTATAAGATGTCTCATCTTCTGTTTGGGTCAGATATTTCATAAACTTATCAACACAATCAAAACCTCTAAAAATTTGATAATCGTATTCGGTATCATTAATTTGCATGGCCGAAACTAATAGAACTGGGGTATGTTTAGAATTCATATCAATAGTTTCACAGTCAAAATAACAAAATCTAGTTTCTTTAAAAGTATCATCAAGGGGTTGAACGTAACACATTTTGGGAGGGTGCTCAATTTTACATCTAGAACAAATTGTAAGACATTTATGTTTGTCATCGCGAATTTCTTTGCAACATTTTAAGCACCGTTTAATTTTTAAACAAGTGTCATTTTCTATGTGAAATTGGAAACATTCAGGCCCTTTAAAGTATCTATTACAGTTTTGACAGCGAGATATTTCAATCTGAGGGTCTTCGTGAAAGGTCTCAGAGTAACAACGCCAACATTTGGTTTTTTGATTAAAACATTTGTGTTTTTTTGCGTTCTTTGAATTAGTAAACGTTGTTAAACACGTATTACAATACGACGTGGCCCCAAACATACTGGCTAAACTTTTAATGACGTGCATGTGTTGATCTATTTGTAATAGAAAAAATTTTTCTCCGAAAACATTTCACCTTGATAAACCTTTTTGAAATTATCATTAGCACTGAAAATAACTATTTGATACTCGGGTTGCAATACTTTTTGAAACATTGCAATTTTGTCTAAACTAACGGGACCAATAGGCACATTAGCCTTGGCATGAAGCTTTAACGCTTCTTCTTTTTGCAAAGGTCTATGACCTAGTTGTATACGTCTATAACGATTAAAATCAAAAGTCAAAGTACTAAGCTTTTGTTTCTTTAAATATGTTAAATCAGCAACCATCGTCCCGCAAACGATTGCTCTTGATACGCATAGTTCGTCATCGTTTATTATGGGTAAAAATGTCCTTCCTTTCTGAATATATTTGTCGAGAGCTATCATCGATCTATTTTTAACAGATCGACGACCTGATATTGGTACATTAACGTTTAAAAATATAGCATCGAGCCTGACATCACCCTCGAGAAAAAAATTTCGCCGGCTTTGACTTACTTGACTAATGGCAGTCATTAATCTTTCCGCCGTTAACTCATTTAGGGCCATAAAATTTAAATTTATAGCATTTTCCAATAAGTCAGACCTAACACAAAATCTAACGTTATTGTAACCTGGAGAAGATTCTAAAATTGTCTCTATAATGGATTGAAAGATTTTTATCAATTGTTCATATACTTCTGTCAATTTGATCATATGAAGGTCTTTAAAAATAATTTTATATTCAGAGGCTAAACAGTTGAACTTTCGAGAGACAGTTTGGTTAACTTTTGATAATTCGTAAAACCTTTTAGGATTGAAATAGGAAAGATCCAAAGGCTCTTCTTCGGATGATGACATGTTTTCTATTTGATCTTAGGCGCGACTCGAAATAAAACTCTTGACGTAGACCTAGGAAACAAACTAAAATATCTAAAATAATATACACTACAAGTTCTAAAATAAAAAAGTATTAATTTTTCTAAAAATACGTTTTAAAAATTCTTTATTGCGTACATTTTCAAATTTCTTATACAGTTACAGGCATTTTCTTTAAAACTTTGTCTATAAGACTGACAACTTCTGGTACCTCATCAAACTTTAAATTTAATTTTTTTTCGCGCATTTCCCCCCTATATTTTGTTAATAAATAGCCCGTATCTTTAAAATTTTCCAGTTCCAACATTCCCGGGAAACATAGGGTCTGTTTTATGGTACTGCATGGTTTGCTTAAATTTTTTTAACTTCTTCTATCACGTCTATCGAAATACATATTCCATATATAAGGGGTTTTTTAAAAGCGTATCTTCTAATGTCTATATATAATTTATTGTTTAATTTAACTAATTTTACACCGATATTGTCGCTCTCGTTAAATTTAATTTCGATAGTTTCCCACGTTTGATTTGCCGTCTAAAGACAATAATGATACATTTGGACATGCAGTTTTTAAAAACGTGGAAAATTAAAAAAATCTTACCATGTCTAAAGGCATCGAGAGAATTTAGTTTATGGTCGAGAGATATTGGCTCAAGTGATTGTACGCCGCGACTTGCGGGGTTATATACTATATCTAAAACGGTCGACGTATCACGTTAAAATAAGTACATTTTGAACTATCATAGATGTAAAAAATCTTGTTTCCGTTTTACAAAAACAGCTGTTAGTTATAAGAGCGAAAAATATATTATAACCTTGACGTCATACGTATATTTCGAATTACCTTTGACGCCAACCTTGTTTTCGCTTTATTAAAACACCTGTTAATTATAACGAAGCAAAATATAACACGGTATAGGCGCTATATTATTCACCTTTAGGTATAACGAATCCTTGGGTCCTAGCTAGTTTGATAGTATTTTATGGAACGAAGTCTATAACCAACAACTGTTAGTTATAACGGAGTAAAATATAACACGGTATAGGCGCTATATTATTCACCTTCAGGTATAACGAATCCTTGGGTCCTAGCTATTTTGATAGTATTTTATAAAACGAATAAAATACACTAAAAACACAATAAACCATTTAAATTGCAATAAAATATACTAAAAGTACAATAAAACTATAATAAAACACAGTAAAACACAATAAAGCACTCCTCTAAAACTTCACTATACCACAATAAAATACAGATAGGCAGTTGTTTAAATGGTGAAAAGATAAGGTTTTAAAATGGGCTTAAAATATTAATTACATTAAACCTACGTAAAATAATTAGAAACCCATATCATTCAAACATTTTCTTTTTATTCGGATTCTACAAATATTGTTAAACACTATCCCTCGTCTACACAATGTAGAACTTACAAGCGTTTTATTAATTAAAGAAAGTCTGCGAAATACTTATTCGCGAAATAATTATTCGCGTCAATGGATCTCATGTGATCATGAACTTCATTAAACATTAAACTGTGAGTGTTATCACACAAACACTCGGCTAACCTGCAAATCTGCATGGCCTTGAATATATAATGCGTAGCTGTGTCGTTTTCATCACTATAATTTTTCCTTATGGTTTTGTTAGTTTTATATACCATAAACATACACATATGAAGAGCTAAGTTAAGAACTCTTAAGTACTGGTTTGGACAATGAAATAAGAGAGCAAAATATATTTTCTACACGTATATTTCGAGTTATCTTTGACGTCAACCAACCTTGTTTTCGCTTTATAAAAGCAACTGTTTGTTATAAGATATAAAAATATATTTCCAATTATCTTTGACGTCAACCAACTTTGTTTTCGCTTTATAAAAGCAACTGTTTATTATAAGATATAAAAATATATTTCCAATTATCTTTGACGTCAACCAACTTTGTTTTCGCTTTATAAAAGCAACTGTTTATTATAAGAGATAAAAATATATCCTTTACAAAAGTAACCTTGGTTCGCTTGTTAAGGACTCTCGCTAAGGGGATTCGAACTCGTGATACATAGAACAACGAGTTTAAAGGCAGATACGTTAACGAGCGAGCCAATGTTACTTGAGGGTGTATTCGGTTGATGACTATAGTACCGTGGATTTATTAATATAATATGATTCTTTCCCCCCGTGACGAAAAGTATATCTGCTGGATAACCAATGTAGTTTTTGCTAACGCATTAGTCGAAAAAATGGTTTAGTTCTAGTTCTTGATAATATGTCTACTGATAAAATGAAACCTTATCCGACTGGATGTTATCAATGCGGCGGAAGCCTTATTGAGTTTCCAGATCACGCCGGACAAACGTTTTATTGCGATGGAGATCTCGATTGTCCTTTAAGACATCACACTGTTTTTGTAACAAAAAATAATCACATACACCCGATAGAAGAAAAATTTCAACCTTTGAGTCCGGATAGAGTGTGTTTAGTATGAGGTACGTATTCGTCAGCGAAGGACGCTCGTAACGCCGAATGTTCCGAAGAAGGCACAACTTGTCGGTTTACGGCTAAATCCGTTATAAAAGCGAGAGGCACCACGACCGTACACTGTAAAATTTGTTTTTTTTGGCATTTAAAAAACACCAAATGCGACACGAAAAACCGTTGCTTCAAATGCGACAAACTTTACCTGATGAGAGAAAATCATCTCTGTGTAAAAAATTAAAAATAATAATAAAATGTTGCTTAGTTTTTCACATATAATAACTGTACATTCCCAATAGCAATCCAATATTATAACGATATTTTTCGTTTGAATCAACTAACCATTCCACGAACATCTGTCACGACAAAACGGAAACAGTAGGTGTACCATTTTTGAACATTTTTCTCCCAATGTTAGTTCAATATAAACCAACTAGTTTTTCTACCTTTGGCTGCATAGTGATAATTTATCTTTGCGTATGAATTTACGATTGTAGGTTTGTTGTTTGTACATTTTTTATTTAAATGAGAAAGTATACAGATCATATACAAATAACATTGAGATTACTTGAATATCAAGTATTGATTAACTTAGTTTTGAAGCTGTTGTTTGTACATTTTATATTTAAATCAACATTTATACAGATGAGATTACTTGAATATCAAGTATAGATTAACTTAGTTTTGAAGGAGTCTATTTTCTCAGGCATACTCCAGGAACATTTCGTGGAGGTTATAGTTGGGCATCATATCGACGTCTAAGACTTATACAAATTCTGTGGGGGGAATTTCTTCTCGCCATCTTACGTAATAAGTTGTTGGGGTACGGCCCTTTATGGCTATAGTTTTCACCCGCAACTCTGACTGACTGTAGTTTATCTATCAAAGATTTACAAGGGTCTGTGCGACTTTCTTCAACCGTTAATGGATCTAAGCGGTTAGGTTTAGACACGTTAGGACGAGTCCTGGCATTTGGTGTTGACCTGTAAACGGGGTAGCCTCGGCCTCCACCTTGGCTTTAGTACCATTCTAATAGAAAATTAGACGTGAATTGTTTTGAATACGCCAGATTTGAAAGGAGAGTATTTACACACGCTTACTTTTCTGTGATTGTATTTTGAAACTAAGTACTGGTATTTGATTCCGTTTGGGCTGACAAATCTTTGTTCCTTTTGTAAGCGTAACTCTACACCCGTATCATCTCTTATCAATGACGTCACAGCTACAATTGTAGAAGATTTAACCCTTGGCAATGCACGTTCAAAGATTCCATTCGTCTCTTATCAATGACGTCACAGCTACAATTGTAGAAGATTTAAGCCTTGGCAATGTACGTTTAAAGTTTTTATCGTCTCTTATCTATGACGTCACAGTTGTAGAAGAGACTGACTTTTAATTACCATTAAAAACAATACCATAATCAAAATAAACTCCTTGAAATAAGGTTAAAATTTTGAGTCAAACTAAATATTACAATGGATTGCGCAACTTTCAGCCTATCATTAACCCTTGGCCATGTACGTTTAATAAATTCTCGTCTCTTATCAATGACGTCACAAATACAGTTGTAGAAGAGACTGACAGGTGTTTTCCCGCCAATGACGTCACAGATACAGTTGTAGACAGGACTGCCAGATACCCGCGCAATGTTTTCCCGCGAGGGGGCGCGCAAGTTTTCCCGCGAGGGGGCGCGAGTTGGGGGCGTGGCGAGAGGGCATTGACACTGTGACCTTGACATTCTACACCTACACTCTACACCTACATTCTACACCTACGGAGGTACGAAGTGTAGCCCTATACTACTCCTAAGGACCTAGTACCAGTAGTCTTTAGTTCCTCTAATATGACCCAAGAATGTGGCTAAATTACTCTCAAGTTCTTTATCGCCGGATTCAACGCGACTGACCAATTTTTCAACCGCAATTGCTATGGGTTTTTTAACACTAAGAACGTAGTTCAAACTGCTAGAGATCGCCTTCATTTCGCATTTTTGATAAGAATGAAACATAAAGGCGTAATCTCGTCTAAAAATAGGACTTTTTTTTTCAAAAGACGGGATAAACGATACTCGGTTTCAGTTAATTTCCCAAATGGTCTATCATCGTGCTTGCCGTAGCGACCCTTGGGGAACAAATGAATGAAGCTCAAGTACTCCAAGTTTTTGTCCCAAGTATTAATCGGCGCGGCTTCGACGCGCTTCATTTGGTAAGCGGCCAATAAATCTTTCGGTGGTTGGACGTTCACCGGATGAATAGAGTAGTGATCGTACAGATCATTGGCTTCTCCCTCAGAAAGCTTTCGCAACAACGCCTCGGGCTGTGTTAAAATTTTGTAGACGTTGCCTGGTGCAAGGCTAGACTGATTTTCATCCTGCTCCTGAATGTTAGAACCATTTTGGTCAACTTGACAATCGTGAGGACCATCCGCTGGTCCTTCTGTTGGAACCGCAGCGCAAGCGCGCGTCACCGCATCAGATCCATCGTTAAGCAACGCAAGTGGATCTGTTACGCTCAGTAATTCATGGGGAGTCAATGAATTTTCATTTCCATCAATATCTTGCGTTCCACAAATATATTCCTCGCTCATTGCCGAAATATCAATGTCCTTATACAAAGGATTAATTTTTTTCAGCACAGTGAACGCTTTCAACACTTTTTCGAGGCAAACAACCTGTTGCCAAACCTTTTGTTCCGCAGGGGGAAAACCATTCTCCAAGATATACAGTACGTTGGGATTCCGAGTTGTCTGACCATGGCCAGAAGGTCCCTCGATTTTCATTGCCAAAATGCCGGAGAGTTACGAAGGGGCTCCATTATCCTGAAACCATCGTCATGGTGAAGTATCGATTCAATTCGACCTTCCAACCTCAGTGTCCCGGCTGTTAGTCCAAGGCCGTCAGAAGACTATTTTGTGTAAACAAATTTCAATTGCTTGACTGAATTTCATGATCTCAATCTTTAACCATTTCAAAAATAGATTGGTGACGTCACTAGCGCACCTTCTGTCCGAAGACAGCAATTCCCATTTTACAATATCTTGATAGCTGTAATTGACCTTAATGTCCCTTTTCTGCCCTCCATATATTCGAGGAAATTACAGTACTTCGCAATCTTCATCGAAAAGCATAGAGACGGGGCGGCTACCTTCTCCTGGTGCAAATGTTATCGTTATATTAGTGTCCAATAAATCATTAGCGGATAATAGCAACGAAACTCTGGCTCCACAATTGATAATTTCTTCTTCCTTTTCCTCAACCCATTCTTCACATCAATTTCCTGCACATTGACACTCTTGCCCATCACCTTCGATTGAGGCTTTACCTTTGCGGGTTCATTTAGAGCAATATTTCTGTCGTTTTCATTTACGACGAAATCAACCGTTTCTTGCACCAAAGTGTTCATGAGGTCCTCCGAAAGAGTGATGCAATGTATAAAGTGGTGATTGCAGAAAAGCCTTAAGCGCGGCTAAAATAAGCTAAGGGCGCAGAGTTTCAAACACAAATGGGTTATTATACTCCATGTGACGCATTAATTTCACTTGTATTTTATGTTTGTTGTCAGGCAGTCTTGGTAAAACGGAACACGATTTGTCCACGTTTCAAGGAACATTAAAAACGGTGCCCTTTAACCCTTTTTCCGAATCAAAGCCAAGGTAATATTAGCCAAGGTGTTCAGACTGAATTTGCCGTAAAAACTAAAGGTTGCCAAGTAAATTTAAAGCGAAAAGGCTGTCATGTACCAACACAAACATTAAAATATGGAGGATTGATGTTGAAAAGTAAAGGTGAGTAGTTTTACGCAAATGTGTAAGTTGGGACTAATTACGTCTACACCTATTATAGCATGGCAAACATTTATAATAAAAACTACAAGTGATGTGGCAACTCAAAAATGTAGGTATACAAGTAAAAAAATATGTCATTTATTTATCTAAACATAAAAATATATAGTATGGTATAAAAATTTAAAAGGTAGGTATACAAGTAAAACTATTTATGACATACATTTATCAAAACATAAAAATATATAGTATGGTATAAAAATGGAAAATGTAGGTATTGAAGTAAAAAAATATACGTCATACACTTATCAAAACATAAAAATATAGTATGGTATGAATATAATGTGACTGGTCACCACAGCAAAGATGCTGATATATTATAGGAAAATAGAAAATTTTAGGAGATTTTCTTAAAAGTAAAGGAAATGTGGTGACCCAGAATGTATAAAAACCGGGTGACTAAAGGAAATTTGTGTTTGAAGACTTCGCAGTCATGCCTGGTCATGGTAGTGAACTTGTCATGATTGGCAAGGAGAACTCTCTTTGTTACTAAAGAGGAATGATATTTTAATTTTACCAGAGTCTTGAAAATCTCTATATTTATTTGGAACAGCGTTCCAAACTAGTGTAAGTCTTGACCTATGTTTCAGAAATAAAACGATTATAAATATCACGTTATACATAATTGACATTGAGATAGTAATAATAATAATAATAATAATAATAATAATAATAATAATAATAATAATAATAATAGCTTTATTTATGGATATTCCTATGGGTTTTCGACTGGTTTACATAGGAGTCCGGTTTAACTTAAAAACGTTAATTAAAATTAAAAGTTATCTCTGATATATTCTAGGATCTTTGTTTTAAAAACAGACATTGAATTTATTTTTTTTATATCGCAAGGGATAGAGTTCCATAATTTTATTCCCCTGGATTTGAGGCTCCGAGAACTATTAGTAGTACGGGTCTGGTAGACATAAAGATTATTTACTGAACCACGAGTAGCATGTATATGAGGATTTGGATTCTGGAACATGGTTTCTATGTACTCGGGACACTTATTGTTGAAAACCTTTTGCATAAAAATAGCTAAGTGCCATGTGTATAGTTGGTTGAGTGTTGGCCATCCCAGAGCTTGGAGAGCTTCAGACGATGAGTCCCGTTTTTGCTTTTTTAGGATCAGTTTAGCACATCTGTGATATAATATGGTTAGACCGTTAAGGTGTTTTTTAGAGCTACCGCTGAAGAATATATCACAGTAAGTAAATAGCGGGTGAATAAGAGCTTTGTATACGATTTTGGCTGAATGTAGGTCGAGTGAAGTCAAATATGGGAAGGTTAGCCATAAACGTTGCCTAATTTTGGACATTGAGTGGTCGATATGGGGCTTAAAGGTCAGGTGGTCGTCAACGATGAGGCCCAAGTATTTGTAGTGTGTTACCCTAAATATGTCCAAGTCACCAAGTTGGGTAATATTTTCAATGCTTTGTTTTTTATTCCTCGGCGCAAAGAGCATGAAAACGGTTTTTGCGACGTTGATCTTTAGTCCCATGGTTTGCAAGGTATCTTTCAGGCGCTTTATGTCATCAGTCATTTTCTCTATCAATTTATTAGGGCATTTATCGCTGGTTATTATGGCGTTGTCGTCGGCATACTCGCAGGATTCTGACTCTTTTAGGCATTTATGGACGTTTCGGGTATATATATTAAAGAGCAAGGGGCCTAAAATACTTCCTTGAGGAACGCCTGAAGTTATATCTCCAAAGCCAGAGGTACAATTCCCAATAGAGACTGCCTGTTTGCGATTTTCCAAATACGATTTGAACCATGATAATGCGTCATCTGAGAGGTTGCATTCCCATAATACATTTAACAGTTTCTTGTGGTTGACGCAGTCAAACGCCTTTGATAAATCGACAAAGACTACCCCAACAGTTTTGTTTTCATCAATTCCAGAGATTATTTTCTCGTATAAGTTTGCGATTCCCGTAATGGTTGAGTGGTTAGGTAAGAAGCCAGCCTGATTTTTATGAAGGAGATTATTCTGGATAATGAAATTTTGTAGTTGGCCATTCACAATTTTTTCTGGGACTTTGGATAAACTTGGGAGGATCGAGATACCACGGTAATTTCCTGGGTCAGTTTTGTCCCCTGCTTTGTGAATGGGTCTAATTTTCCCTTCTTTCCAAGCATGAGGGAAATTGCCAGTGTGGAGAGAGAGGTTTACAATCTTTGTTAATACTGGAGTGATCAAGAGTGAAAGGCCTTTCATCAACGCTACTGAAATTCCGTCAGTCCCAGTAGCTTTACTACTCCGGACATCCTTTAAGCATTTAAATATATCCGCTTCAGATACTGGTGTTAGAGAAAATATAGGCACATCCACGCTTCTACGAATGGTATGGTAGCCACTATCATTTGTTCTTGATATTGGCTGAGAATATTGTTGATTTTGAGTAAAATATTCGTTAAAAATTTCTGATACTTTAGTTGGGTTAGATACAATTCGATCGCCGTGCCTAAGTTGGATAGAAGGTTCGACATACGAGCCAGCAGATAGTCTGTCACGTACGCTTTGGGATTCAAAATCTCATTAGCCGAGAAGTGCTCACTACAAACTTTCATATTTTTATGGACGCATGGTCCTCTTTCCCAATCAAATGTATCCTGCTAGAGTTTTCAATCCATTTTGCACATTTATCAAAAACATTTCAATGAGCCAAGGCTTAGAGGGAAAAATTATGAATATTAACCTTTGTCTTTTTTCTAGAACCAAAAAAGGAAATCCCAGGCTTTTTCCGACCCTGAGCGTTTTGGCAATTTACGAAGCAACACACAGATCCACCATAATATTTAAATTCTTTCCAATTTGATGAAACATCACGAGTTGCAGCCTGGCCCGCCATCGCGATTCGCGAAATCCTCCAAAAAAATCACTGTACCCCCCTCCCGAAACCAATAATTTTCCGTAAATGAACCAGGTGTCAGCAGGATCTAGGTTCAAAAATCACTAAACACCCCCCAAAGGCTAAGTCGGCCCTCCATATTATCCTCCTTGGCTTTGCTTTGCTGAGAAAGTAATAGCCTACTCGATCGTGCTGCTCGCGCGGGAATAATATCTACTGGACTACATGGCCCAACTTATAACTGGCTACTCGGGAGGGAATAATATCTACTGGACTACATGGCCCAACTTTAACTGGCTACTCGCGCGGGAATAATATCTACTGGACTACATGGCCCAACTTATAACTGGCTACTCGCGCGGGAATAATATCTACTGGACTACATGGCCCAAGTTATAACTGGCTACTCGCGCGGGAATAATATCTACTGGACTACATGGCCCAACTTATAACTGTCTACTCGCGCGGGAATAATATCTACTGGACTACATGGCCCAACTTATAACTGGCTACTCGCGCGGGAATAATATCTACTGGACTACATGGCCCAACTTATAACTGGCTACTCGCGCGGGAATAATATCTACTGGACTACATGGCCCAACTTATAACTGGCTACTCGCGCGGGAATAATATCTACTGGACTACATGGCCCAACTTATAACTGACTGACGGCTTAGAATCCGGTATTATTTAAGTGTAGGCCTATAGGACTTATCATTGTCCCGTATTTAAGCTGGTGCGCCTAGTTGGTCGTGACTATACATTTTCTCAAGTCGGTGTGCAACGGGAATTCCCTGACTTTTACAATTTTTAAATTCCCAGCCTTTTCCTTCACTTTTTACACCCTTTTTCAAATTCCCTGAATTTTCCAAGTTTTCCAGGTACTGTGGCAACCCAGAGATATTGGTGACTATCGTATTGATTGGAATGACCCGCTAACAGAGGAAGATAGTGAAACAACAGTTAAGGTACCTGATGTTGAAAATCCCATATCGGAAAATCTTCTTAATGAATTTAATGAGTATATTTCAAGAAATGGAAATGTGGGGAATGATTATGGAATCAATACTTTTCTAAGTGCTCTTAGTTTCATGAGAAATCATAATTTGTGAAATTTAAAAAATTGTAGCAACGCTACTTTTGGGGGTTGAAAATTTTAATAATTAACCCTAGGAAGAGAGATAATCCCCCGAGGGATACAATTTGACATATAAAATCTAAAATGCCTTCTGAAGCATACAGTATATGATCTGAAATAGAGATGGTTTTCCACCTTCACAGTGTTTAGATGGATTTCAAATCTTCATTTTTTATAAACAGTAAAAAAGGAAATATTTGTTTCTAAATATTTAACTTGACAAATTTTAACCAACTTTCTTATTAAGTAATAAAAATATTTACATGACTTTGTTGTTATGAAGTGTTAAACCTCAAAACAAATAAAACGCTATTAAAACTTCTTCAACAACATGGTATGAATTCTTTCAATTGATAGTGATGTGGGACAAAATTATATTTAATCGACGAAGCTATTAAAATATGCATAAAAACTAGGGATGGCAAAAATTCTGGAATTCCGGAACATATCCGGAATTTTCCAAGTTGAAAACCGGAATTCCAGATCAATCGGGATACCGGTTTGTACTGAATTCCGCATCATACGGAATACCGGTTTGTACGGAATTCCGGGTCATACGGAATACCGGTTTGTACGGAATTCCGGGTCATACGGAATACCGGTTTGTACGGAATTCTGGATCTTACGGAATGTTTTCAGCCAACATTAATCAAGAATCAAGAGTAAGACACACCACTATTGTCTTGAATCTCCATCTCTTCAAATAATACAAATGGAAACCTTCCATAAACGGCGTCACACTCTTAATGGGGGAGGAGTTTCTGAGTTTGTGACGATCCGTGACAAGGAGGAGCGTAATGCTATTCGTGGCGTCACATTCAACTTTAATTTTGTTAGGAAGTCGGTGTATAAGAGGGGCGAATTGGCTCTCTTTCGTGAGAAAATAATAAAAATAAAATTCTAAATTCCACCGTGGGAAACAAACTCAACAATATACAATAATAGCTAATGGTGTTTTGCCTATTTGGCTGTCCATAATTTAACAAAATTTATTTTCTATCGTTGTTTAATTAAATTGAAAATTTAAGCATCCCCTAACACTTGTAGGTGTAGCCAACTTAAACATCGTATAAACAGACCAATTCTACATATGCTAATATAATAAACAAGAATTTAATAATGATAAATTTAATTATAATTTTTAGTTATTCTCAAGCTTATAGTATGTATCATCTTGTATTGTCCCAGTTCACTGAACTCTATCCAAGTATATACTCGCTTGGGAAGTTTATGACTGTACGCGCTACGTCGAGGGGCTAATCAATCACTCTTTGAATCATTGTACACTAATTACGGATTACGCGTTATAATTTTAGTACTGTCAAAGCCAGGGTTTACGCGTTATCACTTTAGTCCTGTTAAAAAAGGAACAGAATGTACACCGATTGCGCTAAGTGACTGGCCCTCGTGCTGCGCTATAAATTCCGATAGTTCCCCGCTATTCGGCAGTCTTTTTATAAATTTTACATCCTAGCAGAGCTTAGTAGCTTACTGAAGTTGGAGAGGTCAAGTTGTGTTCTTTAGTCTTTGTTAACTTAATATCATTATGAGTGATTCGGAAGGTGGTCCAGGTGGTACAGGTAGTAATGTTAACGCCCCTGTTTCTCAAAAAAGTAAAGGAAAATGGAATTTATTTTGCTCAACAAAAACTGGAGCTACATGTAAAACTTGCAAAAAGGAATGCAAAGTAACAGGTAGTAGTACTAGTTCATTGTGGAGTCATCTAAAGTCACGGCATCCAAGAAGCTACACGGATGCGAAAGAACTAACGTCGAAATAATTTTTTAACGTTCATTCACCTTCTACTGCGTCTGCTAGTAGCAGTAGAAGTACATCTTTAATAGATCAAGAACTTGAAATAGGAAAGGATGTATCTGAATGTGAGAATTCTGAGGAGTCAATGTCAAGGCCCAGTTGTTCCTCCGGCTCAGCAATAGTGCAAACATCTCGACAACAATCAGTCCAACGTACTCAACAAACGCTTGAAAAATATCGTCAGCCTAGTAACAAAGACACACAACGTTTCACAACCGCGGTTGCCAATTTTATTGCATCCGAGTGTATGCCTTATAGTATTGTAGAAAGAAAAGCTTTTGTGGAAATGGTTAAAGAGTTTCAACCTGGTTACGTTTTACCGTGTAGAAAAACGTTTTCCGATAGCATTATTCCAAAAATGTATTCTTCATTAAAAGAAAAGATTGCGAATGAATTGCATTCAATTAAGTATTTTTCGCATACAACAGACTGTTGGAGTTCTCCTGTCATGCAATCGTATATTGCGGTAACCATTCACTTTATTCCCGATGAATGGGAACTAAAAAGTTACACGCTTCAGTGCCTTCACACACCCGAGTCACATACCGCTGAAAATCTTAAGGATGCTTTACTTTTAATTTTCCAAAACTGGCAATTAGACATTTCAATTGTTTCTGCAGCTACAACAGATAATGGCGCCAACATCGTTAAGACTGTGAAATTGTTAAATCAAACACGTATACCTTGTTTTGGACATTTAATTAACATTGCTGCATCTCGTGTACTGCGTATTGAAAGTTTTAAAAATATTGTGTTAATTCTTCGTAGAATTCAAAGTTTAATTGCGCACTCTGGAAAAGCTCGACAAGAAATTCACGAGAGACAAAGGCAGATGAATCTACCCGTCGTAACGCTGCCAGCGGACGTCTCCACACGGTGGTGGTCAACTTTGCATTTAATCACAGTTTATACAGATCACCAACTTCCTATCTCAAGCGTTTTACAAACTCATCAGGGCGGAAAGTATAGACATTATCTTTAGATCCAGAGTCAATCGATTTATTGAGTGTACCGAGACATTTTCACGCCAATCGAAAAAAATTGCCACACATTTGGCTGGCGAAAAATATGTTACAGCATCAACTGTTATACCTGTTTTTCATCAAATGCTATCGGACATTTCTGCTGCTCGACAGGACCGCTCTGAAGATCGCTATACTGATGTTCAAAGGGACATTTATGATATCGTTGAAACTGTTTTAACAGAACGCCTCAAAGAAAAAAGTGCTACCAGCATTTGTGCATCGCTACTATTCTTGACCCGAGGTTCCGTTTGAATTACTTTAATGAGCAGAAAATGAACAAAGACGAACAAGATTCAATGAAAAATATTATCATTAACGAGCTCGTTGATTTAAACACAGACTTAACCACGACCAACACAGAAGTCAATAAAAAACCACGTTTAGAAGAAGGAAAAGGTCTCGCGTTCATCCTAAAACCACCCACCACATCTCATGTTACACAAGCCACGCCTCAAGAAATTTCAGAGCAACAATTCGGTGACTACATTCGAATGGCTCCCATTGAACTTTCTTCAGACCCTTTAACATGGTGGTCGCGACACGAAAGTACATTTCCCATGTCATCAAAGCTGGCAAAGAAGTATTTGTGTACTCAAGGCACCAGTGTACCAAGCGAACGCGTATTCAGTTGTGCGGGACAAGTTATTAATGACATAAGAGGAAGAATAACTCCTGACCATGCACAGGAGCAAATATTTTTGTGTATGAATAAAAATAAAATCTAAAAGTAATTCATCTTTGTAAAGCTTATGTTATATTATTTGGCTTTCAAACTTGCTTAGTTGATAACTTGATATACTGTATGTTTAAGAATAGTTAGAACTATTAATGGAATAGTTCTCTTGCCTTAATAAGTTATATAGTTTATGTAAGTTATAGTTATATAGTTTATGTTAATAGCTCCGGTTTTGATATCGGTTTAATTCCGGATTTGGTGTCGGTGTAATTTTGGTTTTGATTCCGAAATTGAAGCCGGTTTGAGTCCAGAATTGAAACCGTTTTGATTCCGGAATTGAAACCGTTTTGATTCCGGAATTGAAACCGTTTTGATTCCGGAATTGAAACCGTTTTGATTCCGGAATTGAAACCGTTTTGATTCCGGAATTGAAACCGTTTTGATTCCGGAATTGAAACCGTTTTGATTCCGGAATTGAAACCGTATTGATTCCGGAATTGAAACCGTATTGATTCCGGAATTGAAACCGTATTGATTCCGGAATTGAAACCGTATTGATTCCGGAATTGAAACCGTATTGATTCCGGAATTGAAACCGTATTGATTCCGGAATTGAAACCGTATTGATTCCGGAATTGAAACCGTATTGATTCCGGAATTGAAACCGTATTGATTCCGGAATTGAAACCGTATTGATTCCGGGATTTTTCGGAGCGTAAAAAGAATCCGGAATTCCGGAAAATTCCGGATTTGACATCGTCAAATACCGGTTTTGGAAATTTTCGAAAACCGCCATCCCTAATAAAAACACAATAGTATTACACACTGAAACTCTCGCGTTAAATTACGATCAGACTGATTTGCACTCGCTAAGCTTTACTTCATTTTTAACAAAAAGAAAGTTCCCGCGACTAATCAGTGGCCATTAATGGCAGCAAATTAAATCCCGTAAATCGATCATCCACGTAATTTTTCAGGGCACAAAACTTCATTTCACAAATAACTTAATTCTAAATGGGCGAGTTAAAATCCCATTTTGGTATATATTCGTAAATTAACGCGAACGTATTGGTGAGTAATCCTAATGGTTTTTATGCATACTTTTAACCGCATACTCCTTAGAGATTACTATTTTTCCTACTTCATTATACGTTTAACGCGCATAAGCGCAATGATTTTTATTATTAAAATTACGTCTGACAAGTTTAACAATAATAATTTGTTAGACCTTCAACCGCGTGGAGTACAATCTTAAAACGAGGTGGAAAGGAAAGTTATTTGATTCTACGCCTAAAAGTAATCCTAGTTTTCCTACTTCAATCTCAAGCCTGTTCCCAATGTTTTTCTTTGCTCGAAAGATTGTACACCGTGATTTTTTAATTCAAATCGTGCAATCGCTATGTCCAATTTCTGTGACGTCACTAGAAACAAGGTCAAATATTGAAATTTAAAATTATCATTTTACTGGCAAAACAGAGATAACTTTTAGAATCAAAATCAAATAAAAACATGACTTTTTTCTCCCTTAACATTTAAATGCGTATAATTTTTAATGATATTATTTAAAACTAAAGCCTTGTTTATAACATTACTTGAACAGTTATAAACTGTTTGGGCTTTAACAGCATAAATTGCATCTTTAAGAATATTAATAATGTTCGGATAAATGAAATTGAAGATTATAACTTTTAAGACTTCCTTTAGCACATAAAAATGAGACATCGTTCTAGCGAAATATAGCTTAGGAGAGCTTTGTTGTTATAGCCTCGCACTATTTCTAAGAATATTTACTTAGTTTTTATTCTTAGGGCTTGGCGCGCACTTGCTAGCTTACCCTTTCTAACTGGTCATGAGAACGTTTTTTTCAAGACTGACTTTATTTTTCTATTATTGACCAATTCTACCGGTTTGGTCCTAGGACGCGCTCTGTCCCTGCGCTACTATTGGCTTATTTTGCAGTAAACATGTCGTCTTAGTGACGTACCCATGACAAATTTTGTTATTTTCAAAGCGCAAATTTCCCATGTTTTTAACAAAATGATCAAAACAACCTCTTTTTCAAAAATAACAGCTCGGAAAATACTTTTTACAAATAAAAAAACCCAAAACAAACTTTAAATTGAAAACAACTTGAAAAATAGGCTAAATAAAAAAAAACAAATTACATTCAGAATGGAAAATTACACAATTTAAAATATTTAACCAAAAGTCAATTTTTAAGTTCAATTAATTGATAATTATTGTTCAGTCGTTTCTAAATATAATGAATATGTTACTAAAAATGTTTAGTACTTTCCTAAGCACAATTCAAATACATACCAAGCCAAAGACAAAATAAAATTTTTTTTTCTTAGAGAACCGCATCAAATAGGTCGGCAAATTCTTAGAAAGTTGAAAAGTTCTCGGACACAATAATATTTTGAGTACATGCTTTGGCATAAGAAGCTCTTCCAAATCCTTCACCACGTTTAAATGACACCGATATTTGTTTTTAACGTATTTCAGGAAAGTGGATAAATCCTTGACACTAAGATTTCTTATGTAGTTTTTCAAGAAATACAACGTAGTTTTCTGTTTGTTTGTTAAAGCATATTCGTCATAATTGGTTTTCAAAGAATCAACCACTTTTTCAGGTTAAAGTTAAGCTTTTTAAAAACAATTCCTGGGTTTCAGTCAATCCATTAAAGATTTCACTCATTAAGAACATACACAGTAAAAAGGGGACTTCTTGCGAACCATTAAGGGTTTTTTCACTTTTGTCAAAAAAGCAGTCCGTTAGTGGTTTTGAGTAAAACCTTTGTGTCGTGTTTCAAATATATTTAACCATTCTCATGCATGCATATATAAATCTTTGTTACTACTATAATAATCTTTTTTTAAAAAGAATAATAATAAAACATGAGGGCATACTATTAGCGTCGAAAAGATTAGCATCGAATGAGAATAGCGTCGAAAATTTTATTTTGGAGCAATAGCACCGAATGGAAGTGAGTCGAAAATCTTAGCATCGAATAGAAGAGTGTCGAAAGGAATAGCATCGAGGGCGTGAAGCCCGCCATTGCAATAGTGTCGAAAATATTTTAGAAAATTTGGATTAATGGCGAAAGGAATATCATCGAATTTATGTAAATGAGAATAGTATCGAAAAGATTTGTATTTAAGTAAGCCAATACTTGACATTTGCTCATCAATGAAAAGTAAGCTTTCACGACCACTGTCCGATTCAATTTTTCCAGCGTAAAAATTCCCTCTTTGCAGGGTTTTAGAATACCAATTTGTACCTCTTTGGTAGGATTTTAACCCAACCAACACTTGATTCAGATTAATTAGACCACAGGGAGTTCGACAAAAATTGTCAAAATATTCTAAACAATCCGCAAGTTGGTCAAATTGTTTTGGAAAATTTGAAAATTGCATATTATTATTGAGACCGCTGACCGCCTAAACGCGTTCTGCACTCCATCTTGAAAAATTACTAGGGGAAAAACATAATAACAAGGGTTCGCGACGGAAATATAGCTATGAAATTTTAAACACCCGCTGAAACATTTACAATTCTCAAATCAGGATAGAAAAATATTTGAAGAAAGCTCCACTTTTAAAAGTAAACAATATTTTGGAGAGACGTAATATTATTTCGAAACGTAAATGAAGATAACAATATTTTGGAAAAGGCATAATATTATTTGGAAAACTAACTAAAGGTAAACATCCATATTTAGGAAAAGGAATAATATTATTCGGGATATATATAAAGATAAACAACAATATTTTGGAAAAGGAGTAATATTATTTCGAAACGTACATGAATATACACAACAATATTTTGGTAAAGGCGTAACATAATTTGGGATGAAAATTAAGGTAAACAATATTTTGGAAAGGCCGCAGGCGTAATATTATTTGGGAAATATATGAAGATAAACAAAAATATTTTGGAAAAGGCGTAATATTATTTGGGAAATATATAAAGATAAACAACAATATTTTGGAAAAGACGTAATATTATTTGGGAAATATGTGAAGAAAAACAAAAATATTTTGGAAAAGGCGTAATATTATTTGGGAAATATATAAAGATTAACAAAAATATTTTGGAAAATGCGTAATATTATTTGGGAAATATATGAAGATAAACAAAAATATTTTGGAAAAGGCTTAATATTATTTCGAAACGTACATGAAAATAAACAAAAATATTTTGGAATAGGCGTAACATAATTTGGGAAGAAAATTAAGGTAAAATTATTTTGGAAAGGCGTAATATTATTTGGGAAATATATGAAGATAAACAACAATATTTTGGAAAAGGCGTAATATTATTTGGGAAATATTTGAAGATAAACAACAATATTTTGGAAAAGACGTAATATTATTTGAGAAATATTTGAAAATAAACATCAATATTTTGGAAAAGGCGTAATATTATTTGGGAAATTATATGAAGATAAACAACAATATTTTGGAAATGGCGTAATAATTGCGGTAATATTATTTAGGAAACTAAATAAATGAAAATATCTAATTTTGGAAACGGTATAATATTATTTCGAAACGCACATGAAGATAAACAACAATATTTTGGAATAGGCGAAACATAATTTGGGAAGAAAATTAAGATAAACATCAATATTTTGGAAAAGGATATTGTTTGGGAAGTAAATGAAACATTTTTCTGAAATATTTTTCTCATATAAAATTACACCTTTTTCAAAATTTTCTTGTTTATAGTCAGGAAGCAGTTGTATTCTACTTCAGAGAATTTGCCAAGTTTGATTTTTCAACTGAAATAGGTTTATCACATCCCAAACAAAATATTTAGCCTTGTCTTAAAAAATTCTTGCACCATTTTCAATTAATTTTAGTCATTTATATAATGAAATAAATGTAGTCGAAATGGTGTGTTTCTTACATACGGTAGCCTAGGCTTAAATACTCTTTAACAATCTAGAATAAGAAATACACCACTTCAACAACATAAATATATTTTGTATTTCATATATATTTTTAATTAATTTAAACCTACGGAATTTAAATACAATAACCGAAATAAAGAGCAACACCATTTTAATTTACAAATCTTGAAGAACTTCAACTATCTTATTAATTTGTTCTTTTTCTTCATTTGACAGTTTATCTTCAACTAATAAACTGTAAACAGCCATCAGTGTAATTATATGAGCCTCCAGACCACGATATACGTGCCGACCTTCTAAAATTTGTCGTACAGTTGCGGGCCCGTACACACCGGTCGTCTCCCATGCCGCATCCAAACCACTGCCTTCTATGTATTTTCCCAAGCATTTTAAAGAGGCTATTACGGTGTGAAAGGATCCCAATCGTATTATCCAGTGCTTCTTGTAATCTTTAATTTTGACCGCCCGATCATATAAATCTCCATCAAGGGTAATTATGGGGCGACAAGCGTTACCCATAACAATATTATTAATTTTCTGAGCGTGAGTAAGAATTGTAAATAAAACAGGGTATTCAGTTGGGCTGCGACTGTAGAGTGGAGCTACAATTCCTACGTTTGTCTTGTAAGCTGATTCTGCGATTCTTGAATGGTACGCAGCCCAAGTAGGTATCTTCTTAGTTTCAGTGTCTGCTATATTTGCAGAATTTCTGGATCCTGCACCTTTCTCTTGATCTCCAATCTCGTGGAGAATCGGGCAATCGTTAGCTAACTCGTTAATTTCGTTAGCAGTATCTTCGTATTCTTCGGATGCAGTATTCTCGTAAGCTTGAGATGCAATTACGTTATCGGCAAGGCTTTTCAAAGTTGACGTTGCTAGAAGTAACCATATTTTTGACAACTCCAAACAAGACGAGTAGTCTCCTTTTTCTTCATTTAAGACATTGGTTAGTTTATGGCTTACTACTGGATTAAACGGCTTACTCCATGGAAGGTATTCAATTATGGCAGATTTGGCTTTGGGCAGAGATTTTGTTTCATCTTCGCTAAGAAACTGAATGTTCTTCCCGAGCCCGGGCGCTTCGGCGTTACTTTTCTGTGCAATTAAAAGATCAGCCCCATGAAATGAGCCAGCGTCACTTCCAAAATCTATGTTGTCCGAAGCGAAAATTGGTCTTACACCCGTTTTTACAAATGGGGGTAATAACATGCCGGTGCTTTCATTTTGTGCCTGTGAGATGACTATATCCATTGTTTTATTTGTTATTCGTTGTACAGTTTCGTAGCTTATGGAAAGGTTTAAAGCGTGGAAATGCTCTACACTGTTAGAAAAATGCGTTCTGGCCTCGTTGAAAAAAGAACGGCCTGTTCTAAATTGAAATATGGCGTTCTTTGGGCTGGTTACTTTGAACGATTCGTTCAAATTCTTCCCTTCCGTTCTCTTGAGAACAAAAGCTCCCTCGTTCAACTTGGAATTTACATTTGTTTCAAACAGCACGCTACTTCGTTCACATTAGAACAATGTTTCGATTTTTCACTGCACGCCCTTTTGTTCGACTTAGATACTACATTTGTTCCAAAGAGTACGCCTTTTCGTTCACGTTAGAACATAATTTCATTTTTTCGCTGCGCGCCCTTTTGTTCGAGTTAGATACTACATTTGTTCCAAAGAGTACGCTTTTTCGTTTACATTAGAACATTATTTCGTTTTTTCGCTGTACGCTCTTTCGTTCGACTTAGAATTTACATTTGTTCCAAAGAGTACGCCTTTTCGTTCACATTAGAACATTATTTCATTTTTTCGCTGCACGCCCTTTTGTTCGAGTTAGATACTACATTTGTTCCAAAGAGTACGCTTTTTCGTTTACATTAGAACATTATTTCGTTTTTTCGCTGTACGCTCTTTCGTTCGACTTAGAATTTACATTTGTTCCAAAGAGTACGCCTTTTCGTTCACGTTAGAACATTGTTTCGAGTTTTCGCTGCACGTCCTTTTGTTCGACTTAGATGCTACATTTGTTCCAAAGAGTACGCCTTTTCGTTCACATTAGAACATTATTTAATTTTTTCGCTGCACGCTCTTTCGTTCAACATAAAATTTACATTTTTCCAAACAGTACGCTTGTTCGTTCACATTAGACCATTATTTAGTTTTTTCGCTGCACGCTCGGGCGTTCGACTTAGAATGTACATTAGTTCTAGCCAGCCCATACCTTCGATCCCAGTTGAACGTTCTTTCGTTGTACCCAACTCGTTTTCTAGTTCCGATCAGAACGTGCATTCGCTTTCATAAATTTGCTCCGTCAAGTTTTTCTTTCGTCTAAGGGACTGTTCGTAACGTGAACAGAGTGGTAGGGGATTTGAATTAATACAACTAATTGATGGTGGGGAGTAGAGATGTGAAATTACCGTAATTTTTAAAAAGGGTAATTTACCGGGTAAATTACCGATAAATTACCGATTGAAATTTAGGGAAAACAAAAATTACCGTTCAGTTGGTAAGTTTTGGTAATTAACATTTTCCTGTGCATGCAATGCATTACTTAAAGCCGAGGGGGTAATTACTTGTTTAATCTGGTGTACACTCGTTGAGTAATCCCGAATAAAATTCAGTAATCCAAGATAATTTTAATAATCTCAAGAAAAATCTAGAGTTTCAAAATAATCGAGATCCTTAATACTAAAAATTTAGGTTAATACCGTATTAATCTCCCTTAATACTTGAAAATTGCCGTTAATCCCAAGGAAAACCACAATATTTCGTGAATTCCAGAAAAATTTCGATAAACCTTATTAATCCTAATGAATCTTCGAATTAAATGTTTAATCTTGCCTAATATCAAATTAACCGCCAAGAGATTACTTCGTCATTATTAATCCCACTTTTTGTTGAATAATCCCAATTTTTTTTTTAATATTTCCCCCTCGCTTAAAACAAAGTTTAATTGTGAGCATTATCTGACTGCTTTACGC
This sequence comes from Phalangium opilio, assembly GCA_019434445.1. NCBI lineage: Eukaryota > Metazoa > Arthropoda > Arachnida > Opiliones > Phalangiidae > Phalangium > Phalangium opilio. The sequence goes on from JAEQBA010002560.1 coordinate 74,647, forward strand.
GTATTTGCGGCTTTTGTTACCAAGACGGCAGCCGTGGCCTTTCTAATCTGATTTTTAATTAAAGATTTATTAAAAGACTAATTTCTAGCGCAACTTTCAAATTACTGACTAGCTAATAGCGCCTGATTAGTCATTTAGGAAGTAAACACAGAAATGATTGACCATTGTAAAATGAACATTTAATGAGTAATAAAAATGTTTGGTAATTTACCACGGTAATTTACCGCCGTAATTTACCGGTAAATTACCATTGTAAAATTATGGTAAGATATAAAACGGTAATTTACGCGGTAATTTACGGACGGTATATATATATTCTATATATATAGCCAAAGTATGGCATTATGCTTTGAGTTTGAAAATGACGGATTTCAACACTAACAATATTCTTATAATATAGAACTGGTTAATAGACCATTTCAGAAATTACATATAAGGGCAAGGCCGCAATTGGGTATTTTTCTTCGCGCCAAGAAATAACAGCAGATGTAGTGCGAGTTCACTACACGCGGGAGACTAGCCAATTCGCGCTGCCTATAGCGGTGCTTCTTGAAGATAGAGAAAATACCCCATGGCGGTATCGCCCCTGTGTGTTGGTTTCTCGGTATGTATTTTCCGAAATGGTCTATACTATATTCTAATTGAAAAACCGGCTTTCCATTGGAAAATTTTGGGCTTTCTCAGTATCGAATTTTGCTCAGTACATCGCAGGTGTGGATAATAGGTTTTTTGATGGACAAGCAAAACAGGATCTGAGGTCGTCCCAGTATTTTGTAGCTTCCAAGAAAAGGTTACAGAGGACTCTATAGAGGAAATTAAAATGACTAATACCAATCGGATAGACCCATTCTCGTATGAATAGGGGGAAAAGAAATATGCGAACTACTTCAGAAACTGTCAGTATGCATAGTCACTCTGCACTCTGCAGAAAGGTTGGAAGTGTGAAAGACCAACGGTTTTCGGTTCAAAAATATTTGCGTCGGTAGCTTCTTATATACAAGAATTAGGTTGGAATATTAGATAAGAACTTTTTATTATTTTTTATACTCGAGAGCTAAGGTAAATCACTTGAGTTTAAGACGGGGAAAATTTCGCCGCGGTGAAAGTTCCGAAATCTACGTTTGCAGTATTCTGAATTTATACATAACAAAGGTATGTGATAACGACAATTTATTCAACTTCCTCTTGTTTTTAAGTCGTACGAAAAGGAGCTTTAATGGAGCTGTATATTTTTGTTAAATGTTTAAAATAATTGGTCCGATAAAAAGCTTCATTAAAATTTAAGTTAAAAATATAATATCCCATAGCCTGTGATGTTTTTATAATTTCGTTATTGGAAATGAATTATCCTTAACATTATAGAGCCTCATTTTTTGTAAGGCTCCATCTATCGAGAACATTCTATCTTTGGAATAAGTATTAGCTGCCCTTAATTCCCATCCATTTTAAATCGCCAATGAATCCTCATCACTTTTAAAAGCATCAATAAAAAATCCCCAATGAAAGAAAATCTTCATTCGTGAATAGCCCCTCGACGCGCTGCTTTTGAAGGTGCAAAAAAGGAATACCCGGAACCAATAAATAAACCTTATTCTCAATAGGGACTTGGCAATTCGGGCTTAACTCCGCCCCCCCGCGCCATTATGGTATGTTTTTTAACAGAATGAAAGCTATATAAGCCCCTCCTCCTGGTATGTTTTTTAGCACTTGTGGAAGGTAGCCTGACGTTGCATGACGTAGTACTGCCAAGTCCCTATAGGGAGCTAACAGTTCTGATCCTGAAACGTCACACCCTTCTATCTCTTACTGGAGTTTCATCCCCCCTAACGGTTGGAAAGAGTATTCTACGCGCAAAAATGCCAACCAGAGAGGGGCTGCGTGACGTCAGACTATCTCTTCCCCCTTGCCAGTTGTTAGCTCCCTATACCTTTTAAAATTGGCAATGAGTTTTTTAGTGAAAAGCCCCTCGACGCGTTACATTCAACGTTCCTAAAATCAATACACGCAACCCCATAGTAACCCTTAAACAATTTCCCTTTAAAAATCACTAATAAAAATCCCCAATGAGTCAAAATTACCATTAATGAATAGCTCCTCTATAACACTGCTAAGATAATTACCCGTAACCTCTAAGTATACCTTAATCCCAATTCCGTTTAAAATCGTCAAGTTTCTAGTGAGTAGCACCTCGATGGTTAACCGTAATCCAGGCGTAACCCCTAATCCTCATAAAATTTCAGACCAATTCAAACTAATACCTCCATCGTTAGATGTACATCAAACGATGTGGCTTAATAGATTTGAGTGAATAGCCCTTGTTGCGATAACGTTGTGGGAATTAATTTCATTTTGTTTGTTTCGAAATTGTTTTTTGTAAAATTGTATTCAAATTGTGTGTTGCTGAACTTGTCCGCTAGAAAAATTGTTAAGCTATATCGTGCGAGAATAGAGTAGCCTTAAAGGGTTATGTTCCCCTCTTTTACCTTGAGGTCTTCGTGGGTGGTTCATACCTGGCCAGTGCACTGTGAAAGAAAAGAAACTTTCCACTAAGAAAGAGTGTACTAAACGAGTAGTGTAAAGCCGCACTTCGTACCTCCGTAGGTGTAGAATGTAGGTGTAGAATGTAGGTGTAGAGTGTAGGTGTAGAATTTCAAGGTCACCCTCTCGCCACGCCCCCTTGGGAAACTCGCGCGCGCCCCCTCGCGGGCCCCCGCGCGCCCCCTGGCGGCTGCGCCCCCTCGCGGGAAAACTCGCGCGCCCCCTCGCGGGAAAACATTGCGCGGGAATCTGGCAGTCCTGTCTACAACTGTCTCTGTGACGTCATTGGCGGGAAAATCTACAACTGTATCTATGACGTCATTGGCGGGAAAACACCGTGCGCCGCCTATTGGGAAACTCCTCCCTTCTACAACTGTATCTGTGACGTCATTTGAAGAATTGTTGTATTGCGTAACGTATATTAAGGGGTTGCGGTAAAGTTTTATCATTGTTAAATGAAGATGTGTCAAGTTCATAGCGTAGCGGATAAAGTAGAGGTTTGGATCGGTAACGTCTTATCCCCGGAGGTTTACTGGAAAAGGACTGATACGGGTGTAGAGTTATGCTTGCAAAAGGAACTATGGTGCAATATCTTTGAGTATACCAACGAGATTGATACCTTCTTCGAGGGTAATTCGCCGCGTTTTTCCGTCTGGTTATATCCTACTACTTCAAATTTGAAATTGGAATGTTTTACCCGTGGAAAGAAACGTATATTGGACATTAGAAAATACACTAGAGGAAAATGTGAAAAATATAACGTCATGTACGCTACTGGCGAGGGAATTTCCCTTAATCATACTTCTTGGGAACACTTAAAAAAATTAGAGGACTGCTTGACAATGAGTTGGTAGAGAAAACTAGAGCCGTGGAATCCATGAGAGAAGCTGTTCTTAAGAATCTGACTGAAATATTATTGGAAATAACCAAATATTGTCAAAACGAGGCCTGTCAAAACCAGATTGCTCACGATGTACAATGTGAATTAGAGGAAAGTGATTGGAATGAAAGAGTGCAAAAAAACCTCATTAAAGCCTTGAAAAAAATTGATTATGAAAAAGTTTTGGAAAATTATAGAAATGATTTTGGTTCTAACCAACCAATTGACGAGCCATTTCTTTTTAATTGTATCATAAACGATATTGACTTTTTCAAAACTAAGTTAATCTATACTTGATATTCAAGTAATCTCAATGTTATTTGTTTATGATCTGTATAATTGCTGATTTAAATAAAAAAACCACAATAAAATACACTAAAAGTAAATAAAATACACTAAGGTACAATAAATCTATAATAAAACACAATAGAACACTCTAAAACTATACTAAACCAAGATAAATTATCACTATGCAGCCAAAGGTAGAAAAAACTAGTTGGTTTATATTGAACTGGTATTGGGTGAAAAGCGTTTCAAAAATGGTACACCTACTGTTTCCGTTTTGTCGTGACAGATGTTCGTGGAATGGTTAGTTGATTCAAACGAAAAATATCATAATAATTTTGGAGTGATATTTGGGATGTAGGTAAGGAAATTTATTTCGTTTTACTTTAATGTTATAAATGCACAATATATAAATAAACTAATAATAAACTAAATACACTAATAATAAACTAAATACTTTGTTTCACGTGTTATTATGATCAATATGATATTGAGTCTTACAGAAACTTTGTGAAAATACGCATGTACCCCACGTATTACGTGATATAGGAAATATAATACAAAAGTAACAGAAATTAAACAATATTTTACAAGGATTTTTAAATCACGGGAACTGGGGGGTAAAGTTTAAATTTTTAAATTAAAACTAATATTACAAGCGGGGGTATTTTAAGATTTTGAATTCGACGTCTGTTTCATCGAATATTAGGGAACGTTTAACGGCGTGGTAAATATTTTTAAATGTTTCTTTACAAATGGTTTCCGGAAAAATAGTGAATAAGGGGGTAGTGTAACAATTGTTACACCAATTGTTACCCTTATCCAGAACGATATTGTCGTAAATATCGTTTCTATCTATAATTGAATGATATTTTACACGGGTCACTTGATCAAAGTCTTTCTCAATATTCATATCGATATCGTAATAACACGTGGAACAAAGTTTTAATATACGTTTTGATTCGTTTTCGTGACACCTTAAGCAATATGGGTTTTTGGGGGCCCCAACAAAAACATTTTCTAATTTAAAATAGTCTTTTACAACGTGATTACCGTGACGCCAATCAGGAATATTGTGAGGTAATTCCGAGGGGCGCGTCATAACATAGTTGTACTGAAGAAATGAAAGTTTATAATGCGCTTTAACTCGAGTGTCGAAAACATCTTGCGCCGAAAGATAGTTTAAAATGTTTGAATCGAGGCACTGACCGGCGGTAGCGAGTGTTTCTTCAAGTTCAGTAGCGATATGAGTTGGTAAACAACCCGAATAAAGATCATGTCGAGAAGCGAGTTCATACTCGTATAGTATATTAAAAGTTTCGCGCGACGCTTCTTTAGCCAAGGTAAAAAGAGAAGGTATATTCGATAAAGACATGACTATTATTATGGCGGAGAGAATTTGATAGATCTGAATACAGTAACTTATGGCTAGTAGCGAACTTGATTATCCAGCAGATATACTTTTTGTAACGGGGGGAATCCAGCAGATATACTTTTCGTCACGGGGGAAAGAATCATATTATATTAATAAATCCACTGTACTATAGTCATCAACCGAATACACCCTCAAGTAACATTGGCTCGCTCGTTAACGTATCTGCCTTTAAACTCGTTGTTCTATGTATCACGAGTTCGAATCCCCTTAGCGAGAGTCCTTAACAAGCGAACCAAGGTTACTTTTGTAAAGGATATATTTTTATAATAAACAGTTGTTTTTATGAAGCGAAAACAAGGTTGGTTGACGTCAAAGATAATTGGAAATATATTTTACTCTCTTATAACAAACAGTTGTTGGTTATAGACTTCGTTCCATAAAATACTATTAAGCTAGCTAGGATCCGAGGCTTCGTTATACCTGAAGGTGAATAATATAGCGCCTATGCCGTGATAAAAATATATTTTGCTCCTTTAACAGTTGTTGGTTATAGACTTCGTTCCATAAAATAACTTAATCTAGCTAGGACCCAAGGATTCGTTATACCTGAAGGTGAATAATATAGCGCCTATACCGTGTTATATTTTGCTCCGTTATAACTAACAGGTGTTTTTATAAAGCGAAAACAAGGTTGACGTCAAAGGTAATTCGAAATATACGTGTGACGTCAAGGTTATAGACTTCGTTCTACAAAAATCTATGAACCTCGGTTCAGCATACCTTAAAGGACGAGAATCATTCGGACCGAAAAATACTTTACTAACAACTTGCTATAACAAATTTCTATAAAAAGGTGAGTACTTTATACTTTTCAAATGGACTAGAAAATTTAGTAAGAGGGAAATAGTTATTTTATACAGCGAATCAGAGTAAGAGACACGCTCTTGTGACCGAAATGGAAGAAGAAAATATAATAGAATCTCCTAGAAAAAAACAAAAAATAGAAGACGTTAAAGTAACGTCTTTACAAGATATCGCTATAAAAAATTTGATGCATGTTTTTAAATATAAGTTGCATAATGAAAGATATTTTAATTTTAACGATGTAAAAAATTTTATACCGAAAACTTTTTGGGGGCAAATAGAATCCGTCTTTTTTAAAGCCGCCGAAGTAGAGAAACATCGACCACCTGGAACTTTCGAAGATTTGATATAAGTATATCAAAATCGTCTATAGAGAGAAAAATAGTGTTCGACGAATTCATTCCCTTAACGTTTGAAGAATTTGAACTAGTGCATCGCAATCGGATAGAAACGCCACCATTTATCTTAACAAATGAACAAAATCATTTACATTACCAATATTTTGCAAAAATTTGCTATTGTGGTTGCCCTCAAAATTATAGACGAATATGTCCCGGCTGCTATTTTCATCATAGTTTAAACGATTGTTTAAACGCTAAATATGAACAGTTAACTGATCACTATCAGGTTAATAGTAAAGATGCGTTACACTATTATATCTGGAACTATAACAAAAGTTGGTGTTCCAACTGCATTTTACAACCATTATTCTCATTAAAAGATGCTGACGATTGCGAACAAACTACTGATTGGCATAGTCCGTCAAATAATTATCCCTTCGAACACGGTTTTATGGGGAAGACATTAACCGTAACACTACTCCAAGACCTACAATAGAAGACGCGTTCTAACAGTTAATTACGTACAGGCGCCGCTCCAACTGAATTTTACCATAAACTCTAAATTTCCCTGAATTTTTGAAAGTTTTCCCAGTTACCCAGGTTTGTACGAACCCTGAATTCATCCTCGTAGAAATAGACAGTTCAACTATATTATGAAAAATACAGAAATAATATCCTAATAACTTAATTGATTGGTTAAGAAAATTAAAATTAATAATAAAACAGTTCACCACAATGTTTAATAGTGTCATTTATTTTATGTTTTTCTTACAAACAGAGATGCTTCATTACGAGTTTGTTTTTTAAAATGAAGAGCTATTGTTGTTATTTATTTGTCTTTGATATTTCGTTTTTCGTTCCTTTTATTTTTTAATAAAATGAAGGGGCAGGGACTGAAGAAACGATTTCATCTGTTTCTGAGGTTTATTTCAAGTAACGTACTCTAGTCCCTAGATGCACACACGCGCTGCTGTTTTTCAATTAATCGCAATTTTTGACAATTACTTCTTCCTGAAGGTGAATAATATAGCGCCTATACCGTGTTATATTTTGCTCCGTTATAACTAACAGGTGTTTTTATAAAGCGAAAACAAGGTTGACGTCAAAGGTAATTCGAAATATACGTGTGACGTCAAGGTTATAGACTTCGTTCTACAAAATCTATGAACCTCGGTTCAGCATACCTTAAGGACGAGAATCATTCGGACCGAAAAATACTTTACTAACAACTTGCTATAACAAATTTCTATAAAAGGTGAGTACTTTATACTTTTCAAATGGACTAGAAAATTTAGTAAGAGGAAATAGTTATTTTATACAGCGAATCAGAGTAAGAGACACGCTCTTGTGACCGAAATGGAAGAAGAAAATATAATAGAATCTCCTAGAAAAAAACAAAAAATAGAAGACGTTAAAGTAACGTCTTTACAAGATATCGCTATAAAAATTTGATGCATGTTTTATAATATAAGTTGCATAATGAAAGATATTTTAATTTAACGATGTAAAAAATTTTATACCGAAAACTTTTTGGGGGCAAATAGAATCCGTCTTTTTAAAGCCGCCGAAGTAGAGAAACATCGACCACCTGGAACTTTCGAAGATTTGGATATAAGTATATCAAAATCGTCTATAGAGAGAAAAAGTGTTCGACGAATTCATTCCCTTAACGTTTGAAGAATTTGAACTAGTGCATCGCAATCGGATAGAAACGCCACCATTTATCTTAACAAATGAACAAAATCATTTACATACCAATATTTTGCAAAAATTTGCTATTGTGGTTGCCCTCAAAATTATAGACGAATATGTCCCGGTTGCTATTTTCATCATAGTTTAAACGATTGTTTAAACGCTAAATATGAACAGTTAACTGATCACTATCAGGTTAATAGTAAAGATGCGTTACACTATTATATCTGGAACTATAACAAAAGTTGGTGTTCCAACTGCATTTTACAACCATTATTCTCATTAAAAGATGCTGACGATTGCGAACAAACTACTGATTGGCATAGTCCGTCAAATAATTATCCCTTCGAACACGGTTTTATGGGGAAGACATTAACCGTAACACTACTCCAAGACCTACAATAGAAGACGCGTTCTAACAGTTAATTACGTATGGCGCCGCTCCAACTGAATTTTACCATAAACTCTAAATTTCCCTGAATTTTTGAAGTTTTCCCCAGTTACCCAGGTTTGTACGAACCCTGAATTCATCCTCGTAGAAATAGACAGTTCAACTATATTATGAAAAATACAGAAATAATATCCTAATAACTTAATTGATTGGTTAAGAAAATTAAAATTAATAATAAAACAGTTCACCACAATGTTTAATAGTGTCATTTATTTTATGTTTTCTTACAAACAAGAGATGCTTCATTACGAGTTTGTTTTTTAAAATGAAGAGCTATTGTTGTTATTTATTTGTCTTTGATATTTCGTTTTTCGTTCCTTTTATTTTTTAATAAAATGAAGGGGCAGGACTGAAGAAACGATTTCATCTGTTTCTGAGGTTATTTCAAGTAACGTACTCTAGTCCCTAGATGCATACACGCGCTGCTGTTTTTCAATTAATCGCAATTTTTGACATTACTTCTTAACTTCTTCAACGTAATTCGCGGGATATATATCCACGATGTCGTCTTGACGACTTTTGCATCAACCTTGCTCGTACGTATATATTAACGTTTTTCTAAAAAAGGTTTTATTCACTTATTATAAATTATGGCATGCAGATTAAAATTTATTCATCCTTATCAAATGGTTTGCTCCGGACCAAACTATGTCGGGAAAATCGACATTTGTATTTAAATTGTTGGAAAATAGTCGATTAATGATTGAGCCCCCTCCAGATCGTATAGTTTATTGTTATTCTATGTATCAACCAAATTTGACGATTAAAAAGAAAATTGGAAATATCGATTTTATAAAAGGTTTACCGCCTAATGACGAAGATTTCTTCGATAGGACTAAAAATAATCTGTTGATTTTCGACGACTTATCATCCGAGTGTAATAGTAAGCAGTCAATTTCTGATTGGTTTGTCAAGGGGTCTCATCATCTCAATACCTCGTTGATTTTAATACGCAGAACCTCTTCGCTAAGGGGAAAGAGGCCAGGACAATAAGTCTAATTGTTCTTATATAATATCTATAAGTCTCCGAGAGATTCGTCCGCTGTTGAATACCTAGGACGGCAAACGTTCCCAAAAAGAAACATTTTTTAGCTAAAGCCTATGAAAATGGCTACGGAGAAACCTCATAGTTATATATTAATTGATTGTAAACAGGACCAAGATGATAAACTACGTTAAGGAGCAATGTCCTTCCTTCTGATGGTCCTATGATAGTTTTGTCGAGGATTAATTAACGCGAAACTCCCCAAAATAAATTATTACCATAACGATGGTACCCCGATCACTTCGTCCACACTATCCCTTCTTACACGTTTTAAAAACATAGTAAACAAAGAAAAAAATTCTTAAAAATAGTAGCAATGCTCAGATAAAAGCTATTTGCAATATTGTCATAATATTACAACTGGAGGCTGCCAATCACCAAGGCTCAAAAGGCAAAACTTAGGAGTCATAAAAGGGTTATAAGAAGATTAGCTCTGAAATCTTTGTCATTAAAAAAGAAACGTCGTTTGATGACTAATCAAACAGGAGGATTCTGGCCTTTACTACTAGGAACATTGGTCCCTAGTGTAATTTCGGCGATTAACGCGTACGATGAAAAAATGATACTAGTTCCGGCTTCTACAGTTGTCGGCCGTAGACAGAGATTATCCGATTTAGACAAGAAATGAGTGAAATTCTTGAAAAACCAGGAACATCCGAAAACAAAATTGAGAGAATATTTGACAACGCTACAAAAGTTTCTAAACGTTAAGAAAATTGTTGAACCACCGACCGTAAAAATTAAGTCAACCCCTATTGTACAACCATTGCCAGTTCCAATGGTTCCGACATCGACACCTAATCTAATACTACACTGCCTCCAAAATATAATGCCATCAACACCTGCAAATGTGATGTCAACGCAGTCACCAGCAGCAACAGCACCAGCTCCGCCATTTACATTTACTGCTCCGTATCTACTGTATTACCAAATCCTGAAAGGCTTAAAAAGAATAGGAAAAACAGTATGGCCCAAGTAATTCACGAATATCAAGAACTGAAAAATGTAACTCTCCGCTTGAACTAAGAAGGAAACCTAAAAAAATTCCAAACCAAAAGAAGAAGAATCAAACATAACTGTAAGACGACAAAACAAAAGCGAAAGACGGAAAAAAATGGATCGATTTATACGAATAAAGTTTATTGATTACAATACATTCTTATGATTAATAAATGATTGCACATAAACAAAAGCACCATTGCTTCGTTATAATTAAATCATGAGGATTATATAAGTCTTGAATAATCATATCTAGGGTATAGGCCGTTACACATGTTAAATAAATAGAAAATACAATGTAGTCACAGTTCTGGACAAAGGATATTGTATAGGACGTTGTTAAAATACCATTTACTAGCGTAAAGGTTAAGGTCTACAAGAGGTAGTAAAAAGGTCATTTCCGTAAGAATCAAAGGTACCTATTCCATTATCTACGTAGATTGCTAACCGTGAAGGCCTCGGCTTGATTTGGTTCCGTATTCA